>JANTPM010000005.1:43313214-43329768 GCA_025434745.1 Erythroxylum divaricatum | reverse complement strand
TTTATTTCACCTCAAACCTTGCTTCAATCGGATCTACACAGATTCCTAAATTCGCAAAGTACTGAACTATGTTCAGAAACTTTCCTGTCTCACTTTGATTCAATTAACCTTACTCAATTAAATCTCTAAAATTCATAATTTTTACATAATCATGAACTTCATTGCCTTAGGAGTCCAACGCTTCAAGAACCAAGTCATTCAGATGTCGTACGGAAAAGATATAAGCAAATGATTTGATAAAGCCGGATGACGAAGGAAAATAGCAAGCTCAGAATGAGGCAAAACATTCTGATTATCATATGATTCAATCAAACTTTTTCCATTTGACTCCAATTGATGCAAATTTTTATGAAGAGAAGGATACATGTGTTAGGAATTCAATGCTTTAAGAATCGCCAGAATCCGAGGTCGGATGAGTGAGTTATGATCAAAACAACTCAACATGTTATAAACAGAAGTCAATTTGAAACTCTTTTGGAGCAAATGCCATAACTTTCTCTAAAAATGACTTTGTTCTTCCGCCATTTGAAAGACAAGATCAATATCTACAACTCGTATTAGAGTCCTCAAAACGAGATTCGGCCTCAAAACTGATCAAAATCACGTTTTTCTCTAAGTGACCCGTAGTTGTCCGTTAAACGGACAGGCATGTCTGTTTAAAGGACACATACGGCCAAAACTGTGCCAATTCGTCCGAGAAAGTCTATTTAACGGACACATATGTCCGTCTAACGGACATACACATAGCAAGGGGTCCTTTTGACCCGTAGCTGTCCGTTTAACGGACATGCGTTTTTCCAAAACTTCTTCAACCTTCTTCCAATGCTTTTCTCATTCAAACTAACATCATATACTCTTATAATCTTCACATATTTACTTATTCATAGGCCTAATCACTTTATAACAATGCAAGCAACAACATCAAATCATGAACTTCTCAAATCTCAACTAAATTGATTCATCATAACCTCAAATTTCAAACATGTCATCAAAGCTGTCACTAACATCAATCTTAAATAATATCATAACTTGTATCAACTATAACTCTTAATTCTGATCTCGAAAACATGCATACTTGATCTCGTTGGAAAGATAAAAGAGCAAGCTACTACTTCAAAGAAGGCAACTTTGGCCAATTCTATGTCAATTATTCCCTAATTTCCCTTAAATCAACATACACATTTCTATTCACATGCAAAACTTATCATTCTTGCCAACTTCACTTCTTCTATTTTAATCTCATTCAACCAATTAAATTTGACATTGGAATCAATCCAATACTCAACCTCAATCCAAATGATTGCTTACATTTAAATCACATCTTGTCATTCACCAAGATCCTCTCTTGCCTTTTTCTAATATCTCACTTATATAACATAACCATGATTCATGCTTAAGGTTTTTCAGCTCATCAACCATGCATAAATCACATTCTAATATCATATTCATCTATAACATAATTTACATACAAAAACACTCATTTGATCTCATTTATTATTTCTAGATTTTCGCTTCAAGGTTCGGGGTCCAACATTAACTCTCTACTTTTTCTTGAGCATTTCTCTTGACTTTATATATCCACTTTACACAAATCACCTTTTTCCCCTTTGGAAGAGTAAAAGCTCTTATATGTCATTCATTTGAATTGCTTAGATTTCTTCATCCATTACAAGTCTTTGTTTCTTCTTGTATTGCTTCTCCAAATTATAGTGGCTTAGAATCGACAAAGAGATAAAATAGTGTTGTATTTTCTACCATCTCTATGGACTCATAAAGATATCTTAAAATTCTCATTTTTTTAGAATCCTTATGCGATCTAGAAGAAGAATATCTCTTAGTGAGTAGGGTGAAACACCAATATCTTCTTGCTTTTCATAGTTTTATCTTCAAACATGGGAAATGAAATACTTTCTTTATTTTGAGAGACATCCCACTTTCATGAGTTTTCTTCATAAAAATCAACTTCTCTATTAATTACAGTCTTTCAATTAGTGTGACTGAACAACTTATAGCCCTTATAATTTGAGCTATATCTATTAACGACATATTGTTTACTTTTCATCTGACTTTATCCTCATCTCTTTTGGAACATGCACATATGAGACTCAAAAATGAGAAACCATAGTATTCTTACCAATTAAAGCTTTTTGAGGTGTCATCCCATGAATACTTCTGGTAGGGATAAGTTGGACAAGTACATAGTGTAACTGATAGCTTCAACTAAGCTTTTTAAGAAAACTTTTGCTTTTAAGCATGCATTTTGTTATGTGGAGAATGGATCTATTTTTATATTCAACAACTCCATTTTGTTGTGGAGACTGTGAAAAAATGACAAATATTATTAGCTTCACAAAATTTGTTAAACTTCACAAACTCTCCTCCTCTATCGGTTTTCAAAGCTTTGATAGCAATCCACACCCATTTTCAACTTTGGCTTTGAATCTTTGGAAGGCTCCAAAAACTTCATCATTACACTTTCAAACAATAAACTTAAGTTTTACGAGAAAAATCATCAATGAAGAGTAAGAAATAGTTAGCTTTACGATAAAAGGATAACTTGATTGAGCCATAAATATTAACATGAACTAGTTGAAGTGACTTAATGGCTCTTGAAGTGAACTCTTTTGGAAATAACTTTCTCACTTGAGTTAAATTATGAGAGGCAACCCATCAATCATGTACTCTATTGACAATAATTTTAATCCTATAAAATTAAGACTACTAAATCTTACGTGCCAAAGCTAAGAGATATCTTTGACACATATCTTTAAGCACCTTGGATGATCAACTTTGATATTGAGCAAGAACATTATATTCTTTAACATAAGAACCTTTGCTATCAAATTATGTGCTTTTTCTTTTAAAGTGTAACAAGAATCTTTTAAGTAGATATCCTACCTTTCATCTAATCCCAAACTTAAGATATTTGTTTTCAGAGAAAGACATAATAGACATGTGAAATAATTCTATGGTTTCCATTTTTTGTAACGACAAGAACACCACCTTTACCTTTAATAGGAATATTTTTTCTATTTTACTTCTCATCAAAATCCATGAATAGCTCCTTGTTTCTAATCATATGGTTGCTTGCACCTATATCAAGATATCACCTGAATTCATTTTTGTCACCTTTGTTGGCTAATAACAAGAGTTCTTCCTCTTCTTCTTCTTTTTATTCCACAAGATGAGTCTCTCCTTGGTTGCTAGTAGAGCTCCAAAATTAATAAGAATAATGACCATATTTATGACAATTATGACATTGGATATTAGATTTTTCATACCTTCTTCCACCTCCTCGCCTATAGTCATAGCTTTCATGACCTCTTGAGCTTTGTAATTGTGGGCTTGATTCTTCATTAGTGAAGTGATATATGTTTCTTCCTCTTCCTCTTTCACAATCATGATTACCACCACCATGATATCTGTCTTTTTATGGCCTTTACCTCGAGCTCTTCCTCTTTCTTATGAGGTAAAGGGCCTTTGCTCTTTGTCTTTAAAAGAAACATCAACTTGAAGTGCTTGAACTAGAGACACCTTTTTCTTCAATCTTTCTTCATAAGTTTGTAAAGATCCTTATAATTCATCAATGGTCATGGCTTCTAAGTTTTGGGATTGTTCAATAGCCGCAACAACAAGATGAAATTTTAAATCAAGAGTAAGTATAATTTTCTCCACCACTTAAGTATGTTCTAATTTTTCACCATATCTCCTCATTTGATTGGTAGTTGTCAAAACTCTTATAAAATAATCATGAATAAATTAGAATCCTTCATTTACAAGAATTCAAACTCACCTCTTAAATTCTGGAGACGCATATTTTTTACCTTGCCAACTCTTTTGTGAACATTTTGAAGAATCTTCCGAGCTTACTTTGCCTTTGTTGAACTTAACACTTTCTCAAACATTTCATCATCTAATGTCGCATGAATAATGCTAAGAGAATGTTGACTCATTTTATAATTCCTTTGTAATGTGTTCATTTGGGCTTGATTCAACACTCCTTCATTTGCTAGTTCTTCATATCCTTGCTTTACCATCTCCTATGCATCTTTAGGGTCAAGAATTGCCTTCATACAAACACACCAATTATTGTAATTCTCATATGTGAGTTTAGAAATTGAAACAACGAAATTAGACATTTTTCAAACTACCTTACTCCAGTATCAATTCGAAGGAAAATAAGGGGATAAATAAAGAAGAGAGAACACTCAAACTCTCTTTTGTGAATTCACTTTATTTTGATTTCTTGGATTATTCTCTTGGTTTCAAATGTACTAGAAGTATTTGTATACAAGACAACTTGTAATACATGAGACACAATGAACTTGTTGAAATTATAACTCTTAGAAATTATAATTTTTGAATATAGAAATACAGGCATAAAGAAAAAAAAAAGTAAACCTAGTAAATGAATCAAATTTAATTAATTACTTCACTAACATAATTGATCCATTTTTAACATTATTGCCGTATCTGGGTGAACTCGGGTGTGTGTTTTAAGTGTAAAAAATGTGGATATTGGGCCACTTGACAAAAATGAAAATAAAAAGAAAGAGAAGATTAAGGCATCTTTTCGTTAAAACATGGTCCAGGCTTAGATGTCCAAAGGAGGATCTCTTCTGTCATATCACGCTTTCATGAACCTTGTAGCGTGATCCACCTAGTAGGGCGATTGTTCACAAAAAGTAGGGCCAGACTGAGAGTAGGAATATCAGGGTATTGCAATTATGTCTCTATGCCAAGCTGCCTAACTATTCTTATGGTTCAGAACAATTGCTTAAGCCCATGTATGAGTATGATATCGTGATTTTCCTTTCTTAGAGATTGAACCCGTGATGTTTGGATGAGAGGTTCTTAGCAAACAATTTGTTAAAGCTAACTAAACAAAGCTCGGACGATATCCTGCTTAAGGACTAAAAGCACAAAAACAACTTAGAGCAAATGGAAACAGATCTCACCCTCTTGCAGAGATGTAAATTCCATATCATTAGCCTGCAAACATAGTATAGTAGAAAGCTCCCTGTCACTAATTACAGGCAAACTTGGGAGATGCAGAATTAGCAGTTTTTATGTCAACTTCCGTAATAAGTCACATCAAATGGCAGAAACCCTAAATCTAATAAAAGCCGGGTTCTCGACGTTCTTTATATGATTATCAACTGATAGCTTTCCATTGATTTTTAATTAAAAAAGAGTCTAAACCTACTGCTGCAAGCAAAAGAGAAAAAGAAGGACAATCAACATTGAAAAGAAGGGGAGAAAAGCCTGAAACCAAGCAAGCATACTATTATTGCAGTACATTTGCCCGTTTTGGTCACCGCACTGCAATGTCTTGCAATGCCTTGGCTTCTCCTGACGGGAAGCTTCTTTACTCTTTCCTAAGTACGAGCAAGTCCCTATCTACGATGAAAAAACATGACATTGCATCTATCTTGTTTCGTATGCAATTGGTACTTTCATGTCTGTTATTGAAGGTAAGTTTGAGAGGGTTGGACATCAATCTTTTCTTTAACAGTCTACGAATTTATCATGAAAAGTTGATACTGCTTTACACCCATTTTATCAAAGTTCACACGCTAAGGTTGTGTCCAGATATCCCCTTTTTCAGAGAAAAGAAATGTTAAAAGCTGATAATATATTAACTTTAACTGTTTCGAGGGAAATAAAATAAAACTTTTCCTTAAAGATCGAGATAGGTAAACCATTTCATGTTAATTTATCTAAAGATCGAGATCGGTACTTGTCCTTTTCGTTTAATGCAACGTTTGAAATAAATGTTCACTTGCTTTATAAGGCTGGATTATACTTTATAAGATGCTTCAGAGATTAATAAGTCGGGCTTGACCTGACTACTTAAGAACGAAAAACGAAAGACTCGACCGAAAATTTACCACTACTTAGCATGAAGCTTAGTTAGTGTTGGGAGGATGACAACCGTTAATCTTCGTTAGGCATTTTTCCTGAACTCCGTAAAGTATACAAAGGTATCTTGTATAGATACTGGTAAGAGCTGGTATTAAGTTGGTCTTGGAGGTGACACTGACACAGCCTCAGTCGGTTGCATCATACCAAGTTAGTGTACCGAAGGATTTAACTCATCTTCTTCAAGCAGGTTAGTGGTTGATGCTCTGATCGAGTATACTGAAGAAATTTCAAAGAAATACAAGTACGTCACAGTAGAATGTCGATGTAAGCCACCAGAAGAGAAGTCCATTTTGTTATCTATACACTGACTTAGGTCCCAGAAACCCCAGATCGTTTTACAAAAGAAAGTCTAGCTAGTTTCTAGTTGAGAAAATAAATCTCAGGTTAAGCAAACATAATAGTTACAACTTACAAATTGTGAAATTATTCCAGTACATCAAATTTTAATCTTCGGCTCCCCGAGTCGGTGATCCAGACAAAAAAGATTACAATTTGAGAATGAAAAGTACGATGGAAATCATTCTTGAATGTTATTCCTAATACGTCAAAAATAAAAAAAGAAGCAAAAACAGGCCACAGTTTAATGTCAAATAGATCAAATTGTAGGAAGGGATTGTATATTTGTATCCTTATAACTTCTTCAGTCCAGTGCGGCTGCTTCTTTTAAACACAGCCAACAAAGTGGATTATTTGAACACCTTTGCTGATCATCCATGCAATGGAAAGAAAATAGCAAAACATGGAACATCCATGCAATGGAAAGTTAAGTACCAATAGAAGGCAACTGTTTCCACAAAGAAATTTTATTCAAAAAAGTAAAATTCCAGGGCTTGATTCAGAACCTGTCAATCAATAGTCGTGACGTTGCAAGTCTTGGAGGAGGAAAAACTTGTTCGTTTTGAATCAACTCTCTATGACAACGATACCAACACATCTATCATTAGGCCCCTATGTCAGCTGCTCCGCTCAGTATTGTGTACCCACGGCAACTCCGTACGGTCGTCCTAATTGGTTAAACCGTCTCCTCCTACATGTTACATTATCTCCAGAGGCCTAGTTAGTAGATGAATTGGTCAGTTGACTTCCTATTTTGCTTTTACAGGTTTTGATCTCCTTTATTAAGCTTCAAAGCAAAGTTGCCCCACAAGTTTTCTGATCCATCACTCATCAGAAAAGGAAAGCAGCTATCACTCACCATATTCCCAGCATTAGAATTTTCTGGAGGAGAGTTATCGTTAGGTTGAGTCCTTGCAGTTTCAGGGCCTTGTTCGCTAATCTCACAATATGGTACGCCTGGATTGTATACGGACTCATTACTTGGGAAGTAACAATAGTTGCTTGAATTTTCCTTGCGTTTCTTGTTAGACGGATTGGTTTTCCGAAGAGAATTGTTGACAGTATCCCATTTGTCTTTGCACATTATTGCAGTTCTCTCATAACCAAAGTATGCCATTTTTCCTGCTATATCCTCCCATAAAACTTCTTCTGGACACCCACTTTGCTGAAACTTATCTTCCAAACTATTTCTCAATTGAATTAACCTTGTTATCTCTGAATCAGGCCAGATGTTACCGTTGTTTATTGTCTCACTTCCATTATCATTCTGGTTGTCACTATGATTCTGAACTTCAGCACCCACAAGCTCCTCAGAAGATGGCACATTCAGTTCTCTACCCATTAATTTGTTTAAAGCTTCCATTATAGCGGCATCACGAGCTTCAATCCAAGCTCGCTCTTTGGCCCAAAACTGGTGCTCTCTATCCACCCTCACAGCTTCTTCCTTTCTCCACTCTTCTTCTCTAAACAACCTCTCTTGTTCCTTTCGTTCAAGTGTCTTTGTCAATTTCTCGAGCCAAGCCTCTTGTCTTTCCATTAGCTTTGTCATCTGGGAATCAACGAACTCTCTTATCTTTGTCTTCAAGATCATCCCGCCTCTTTTTTTCCTTCTCTTTTCAGTTGAATCATTCTCAACTATTGTCGCCGTGCTTAGATCATTGTCCTCGGACGAGGAAGTGTCAAATTCAGAATAGTTAGAGAGGCTAAGGCTATCACAGAGCTTTTGAGAATGACATGCCACTTGGTTAGCTTGTGTAGAGGTGTTGGTTGTAGTTTGAGTTCTGCCCACAAAATGAGTTTCATGGACTGAAACTGAACTGCTGGTTTCTCCATAAAGGGCTTCAAGTTGCCGAAAGAATCTATAGTGCTTACCATCTTGTCTGCCGGCTTTCCCTTCTTTAGTTTTCTTATAGTACTTGTATAAATTTTCAAACTTTTCTCTGCATTTCTTGCCGCTTCGTTGGTATCCATGTTCCTCAGACATGATCCTAGGAAGTGAAATTGAGATTAAAAAAAAATCATTTAAAAAGTGGAATGACAAATCAAATTTTGGAAGAGCTAAAACTAATAACAGAAGGAACCCTAATTTGGATTGAAATTAGGCTGAAGTCAAGACTAAAGAATGGTAATTTTTAAGTGATAACAAGCAGTGGCATTGTTGAGCAATTACATATGATCCTGTTGCGGGGTAGTTGCAGTCATCCCAATATAGTACAAGGCCATTCAATTTGTCTAGACAGAGAGTCTGTGGGCAACTCCCGATAACTACTTCAGGGAACTTGCACTAGAAAGAAGGATACATATTTTCAAAGCCCGAAACCATCCAAGAATGGAACCATTCACTAGCCATAATTAGCTATTCTTCGAACACGAAACACCAAAAAGAAGCAAAAAAGAGTTACATAACCTAGGTCTGTGATGGAGCAACATACTGCGGTCAAACCAGTAGCGCATTTGTAAGATCATAGCATTGCCACTGATTAACAAGAGACATATACGAAACTATCCGAAGAAAAGATGGAGTAATTAAGAAACAGAAAGGGTTTCTTGAACCTACGTCAAATGTCAAAGCCAGTCACCTAAATCATACAAAAGCATACGACTTTTGCGCATAATCATCTTTGACGACGCTTGAATTAATCTCGAAGGCAATATTGAAGCAAAAAGGAGAGAGCTTGGAGTAAAACAAAATAGTAACAAGTGAGGACAGAAAGCGGAAAAAAACCAACAAAGTAGAGAAGCAAAAACAATTAGAAAATTAGGGTAAGTGAATACCTAGAAACTTCGTCCCACAAGGGTCCTTTTTGATTAGCCTCCTTGAACTTGGAATCAAGACGAGATCTGATTTCAAGAAGAGTTAAAGTCTCTTGTCTAGGCCATCTTCCAGTACCACCGTCGCCACCAAAATAACCACCACCTTCAACTTCTAAGCTACTAAGTGATGGAATTACAACAGAAGCAGCAACAGTGTTATCTCCACTATTAGCAACAGTACCAGCAGTAGAGTGAAGAGCAGTAGTCATACAAGCATCAGAGCTAGAACCAGAGCGAAATTCATGCAACCCACAATCTCTAGGCATGAGCATCATCAAATCACAGTGTTGTTGTTGAGCTACTTGTGGTTGTTGTAGATGATGAAGGTGATGGTGATTTCTATGAGCAGAGAAGAGGTCTTGAGGTGGTTGTGGTTGTAGGATTGCTGCAAAATGAGTTGGCCTCCTGCTAATGAACTGCCTTAAATCGATCCCTAACTGATTATGGTTATTATGATCTTCCATTTCCATGGATTCTTCGGAACAAACTAGTACATAGAAAGAAAGAGCAAAAGGGATCGAATTTAACAACCAGAAGTTTTAGACTTTGAGAAGGAGAGAGAGGAAGAGAGAAGAGAGAGGACCCGAAAGGAAATAGGATCGTGTCGTCCACGAAAAAGATCGAATTTTTGCACAGAAACAATGGTCCCATATCTATATCAACCTTCAAGGGTATGTTCTCTCGTCTCGTTTCAAGCGCAGCGCTGTCCCTATACGTATAAGTTTCACTTTCGCTTCATGTCACGTACTTCGGATCTACCTTTGCTGTCCTGAGAGCAAAATACACTACAAAATGAAATTTCCCGTATTTCAATTATTCTTATCGGTTTTATTTCAGTTAAGTGTAGCAACTTTATGTAATGACTGTTTTTAGAATATGAATTGAAATATTTATCCAATTATACGCTAATTCTTTTTGTAATTATTAGTGCTTATTTTATTATAAAAATTTATTTTTTATTATTTATGGTCTAAATAATTACTAATAACCACTAGAAATCAACTACAAAATTATTTTCTTAAAATATTTATCAAGTCATATTTGTATGTACGTCTATCGAAAATAATCTCTTTAATAAGTATAAATAAGGTAGCATACTATCATATTTTTCCACATCCCGTAGTTGTGCCAGATTTATATGAGTATTGATAATGATGAAAATATTTATAAAGTATAAATTGAACAATATAAAAATAACCTCTCTATTAGTTAAGAGTAAGGTTACGTACTACTTAATTTTTCCAAATTTTACATGCTAATGTAATTTTTATTAGATGTTGATGTTGTAAATTGAACAATAGTTTTGTCAGTATTATTTGTCAAATACACTCGGGTGAATAAAACGTATGAAATTATATTCACCTTAATCTTCTCTATGGTGACATTACACATATAATGAAGTTAAAGTACATCTAGTCATTGCAAATTAGTAAGTTGAACATTTTATTGTTGAGTTAAAGGCAATTTTGTTTTCGAAAATTTTTAGAAATGAATAAATTATTTAATTAATTAAATAGAAATAGAAATATAAATTCAGTCAACTGCATATATAATAATAAATTCATTTGTGTGTTAAATTTAAATTTTTAAAATTATGAGATATTTAGAGAATTACTTTCCATTAGATTGATCATTTAAACCCACCTAAAGGGCAAATTTTTCCCTATGCTAGACGTTGCTTCAGTTAGAACCTAATTTCCTTATACTTTTAAATTAATTAGATGATTAATCATAATTAATTAATTAATGTAATAGGAAGAGGTGGAGGAAGCTAATGCACGGGGGACGCGTGATAAGAGAGAAGACGACGAAACAGTATAGAGAAGAGAGGTGCAGATAATGACACCTCCACAGTGCTTAGGATCCTGCCTTTTTGACTTGGCTCCCTCACCGCCTCCTTTAACCTCACTTTTTGGCTCCTTCTATTCTAGGGGAACCCATTAGGCACATGCACAGGCACATGTTTTGAACCAACGACATGTCGTCAGGAGTCATTTCAACTTTAGAACACCAACCAAAACAAAACATGTATACATCGACGGCTGATTCAACGTAACTGGCTTACTAAGGAGTCTCCTTGTCTAGTCAAAGATATAGTCAAACGGCTTGTCGTTGGGGACCCGTTGCGTTGCATTTGCACGCTTTCCCTACACCAAATACTGTACGTGCTTCCATACTCGTATGACATTTATCCCCATGCTCTACACATAATATATTACACAGGCGGCTGATGCCGTACTTACCCTCTTATTTTCCATATATCATCATAAATGTTAAAGACTCAGTTTTGTTTAAACACAAATTTGACTGCCAAAACGAATGTTTCTTATACTTAAACTTATAAGAACAACTTTGTCAAAAGAAGCCAAACATAGAAAATATTACGGGAGCAATTTGCTTTGGTAATGGAGACTAACCTAACTCTTCATTCGACATGGTAAGCTAAACTCCATAAAGGCTAATGTTGGAATGATCATTCATCGGTACATGATTATCATCCTGTCTACATCTAGCCCTCCCTAAATTCCAAGGAAAAAAGAAGAAGTCTATATAGCAATATCATAATTCATAAATATCAATGTTTTACTTTATATAAGCCAACTGTCAGAAGTTAGAGGCCTAGCGTACGGGAATGTCTAAGGTAATTCAAAGAGAATCAGACGTTCCGATTTGGCAATGAAACTCTAGTTCTATATAATATGAAAAGGATTTAGTATTATTAATTCCAGATGTACAAAAACCGGCTTATAATATCCGTATCAGAAATTTAATTGTCTCTTCACAGATTCATGTAAACACATGCATTCCTCCTAAAGCAAAGCTGAGACAGCCATTTCCTAGCTGTGATTGATTTTCTAGGGATAAATAATGATTGAGCTATGGCAACACTTGTGACAAATAATGCTACAAGAAGAGGCTGAGAAAGAAGACTGTTGACACGAAAGGATCCCTGAGGTCCTCAGGACTCGATCAAAAAAATGCTGGAGGTTGCTACTTTTGTTAAATAAAGCCAAAACTAGAAGTCATGTCTTTCGATAGCTTATAGGTGGTTTTTTTTAATAAGAAAAATTAAAGTCTAAATTCTTACAAACTTTAGTTTTAAGTATATTTTAGTTTCTTTTATCAAATTGATTTCAAACTTTGATTTTTACTTTTGATTAAATCTAAAGTTCATTACCTTACGAATACAAAATAAGATTATAGAACGAATTTAAGCTTTTTTGTCCTCCTTTTCTATAATTATATGCACATACATTGCTACTGATGGAAGGTGCAAAATTCTCATCTACCAATAATTGAAGAATTGTCTTAGCACTATCTAAAAACCCTAGTTAGATGTGGACCCTTGTTCATCTGTGTCCATTAATTGGTATTATACGAACACGAATATCAATCAAGCCCATGTGATCACACGCAAATTTGACGGTAGCTGCAGATATAACCGTACCACATTACTACTGGCATTTTGTTTGTACAATATACCTCCTTTACCATTTAATATAGCTGCATTGCTGCAGTGGCTTCAGCTAGGAAAACTTCTTGTGCACTCAACTACGTCAGAAATCAGAGCCAAACTCCTAACTGCTGCACACTGAAAAACCTTATATGAAGAAGACCATTACTTCATTGTTTTACTTTCTCAATTCAGGTAAAGAATGAGGCTTTAAATTGATAATAATTGTCTTTCTATGTAAAGTTGCTGTTTGAATTATCATTTTCAATGTCATAGATATGGTACAGTAAAGCTTCAGTTTTGGACTTACATATCTGCTGTAATGACACACAAAAGTTGGAAAGGGTTAGTGTCTTGTAGTTGTAGTGTGTATATTATGCACGTCTTTTCAAGTTCTGGCCAAGAATCAAAATGAACTCGATCGGATAAAAGTATGTCAGTTCTACCAATGCCTTTGATATAATTAACGAATGGCTATCTTTCCTCGTGTGTTCGTTTGTATAAGCCACAGCCTTCCATTATAAGAGAAAAACTAAAGTACAATATCGGCTTAGCGGCTACACAACAGGAGTAGTATCAACTTTCAACTATTATTATACTCAACAAGCCTCCCGAGTCTCGAAGACTGATTCAATGCAAGTACTGTTAGACCTGCATTTCCCTACAGTTTTAAGAAAAGCGGACAGCTTTTCCCAGACCTTCAAAATTTGAAGGTTTTCATTCTTTTTTTCCTTCAAAAAAACATTGTTCCGTGGATTTGGTTACACAGTGAGAATAGAAGTCCTGTTGACCAATAAAAACCAGCATGTCAAAGCTATGCTAGCTACCTGGGTGTCAGTCAACTACATCTGTGTCTTGTTGAATGATTATCAGAGATTGAGAGAGAGGTCTATGGTCAAACACTTACAAGCTTATATATTGCATTCATAACATAAGGCTGCCCAAAAAGAAACAATAATAGCTTTACAATTCAAGACTAACAGTTTTTCTTTAATTACAGTCAAAACAATATGACAAGATAATAACTATGAATACATAGAAGAATCTCCGTACTTAGAGATTGTGGACAGAAGTATGCCAAGCTCCGACCTCATTGTCATAGCTTGCGTTTTGAAGTAGTAGAACGTTCCATAATCTACACATGCATGCATATACATTATGTAAAATAACAAATATTTCCCATAAACTTAGCAAAACACCAAAAGAGAGATGCAAGAGCGCTTCATAATCCACGCTGATCAGGTGCTGCAGCAGCCAATGAACCCTCTGATCTAATCCTGCAGCAGCTGGCGTGGCGCATCTCAAAGTGAATGATTAGATCATCCATGAGTGGGTTCCCATGTTTGCTTGTCTAGACAAATATGGAAATGTGTGGGGCCATTCCTCTAGCTGGCTATCATGATTGGCTTCTGTTGGAGGATGAATGGATAGGATTGCTGCATGCACATTCGAGAGAATGTGAATATTTCTACACAAGGCAAAGATAGAGATGGAGAGAGCCAGTTGCAAAAGATTATTCTTTCTTTAAAAAATCTCTCTCTCATTCTGCTTTATTGAGATTTGATTAACTAACTATGAAGCTGGCAAGCAGCCCTGTCAAGATAAATACTATAAATGAAATATTATTTTATTTGTGATTTTTTAATGGAGTGGGTTTTAGGAAGGAGGGTTTACTTATAGAAGAATTTTAACTAGAAACGATTAATCATAATAAGCAAAGAATAAGTGCGATAATAATAAACACATACAGATTTACGTAATTTACTAATATTTGGCTACGTCCACAGGCGATTAGAGTTTTATTTTATTGTGAATTATTTTCGACATAAATATACTAGAAGAATTGAACGTATTTATATACTCGGAAGAATATAAAAGACGTAACGTATTATCAGGAGAATACAAAAGACATATTGTGAGCCAGGTGTAAACTTCAAAATATATTATCAGACTCTATATCTTAACATGAATTTCACAAAAAAGAGAAAAGAAAGCATCTTTCTTGTATAGTCAGGTTCTTTTATTTGCATCACTTTAAACCTTATGTAATTTCATTGCTGCTTACCATGAACCAGTAATCTCTCCAAATTCAAATGAAAATTAGAAAGATAAGACTTTGTAATTGAAATTCAGCTTGTTATGCAAATGCCAATGCTAATGCGTTTTCGTGTCAAAAGTGATAGAATATTATTACTTTGTTTTCATATTTTAAGTACCTTTCTCTTTTAGCCTAAAGTTAATTTTAAAGAACATTATTAGATAGCTAGGGTCTCGAGAAACAGTTTTGACTTTTTTGTGGCTACTCATGATAAGCAAAATCATTTTTAATAGTCCGTCAACCAAAGCAAAAGGAGAATACAAATCATAGTGATTTGGGATTCTTAAGGACTTATTGACATGATTATTCCAATTCCATGAAGAACTCTTGTATCAACTTTTTCCGACTCACAGTTAACTGACGAGACTCGATTCATATATGCGTTTCTACTAAATTTACACCATGAGAACACTGCCATACTTTATATTGTGTGAAGATATTAGAAACCTTCGTGATTCAGGAACTTTCAAAAGTTAATCCATTATCAAATCAACAAAGGTTGTCAAATACACAACTTTGAATATTATACCACATTTCTACCAAAGAAATTCAAGATTACCCTAGGTTTAATTATGTTAGGTCAAGGCTTATTGATGATTTTGACGATGAACTTATAATATTTCAAATTCAAATTGAATTTATTTCCTTCTATTGCAACGGATTAATTCTTAAAAAAAATAAAATCATATGATAAATGCTCAATGCTAATCATATATTTCGGCAATCAACTCCATACTTCTTTTAATGGTTGATTATTGCAAGATTCTAGCAGAGATAATATTGAAGATTCAAAGTCAAATTCAGAACATAAATGAAACAACGACTAGTTGAAGAAAATGTCTATTTAAATAAGAGCCACTAAAGTTTTGAAACAGAGAAGCATGGAAGGAAAGAAGAGATCGAGAAAGCCAAATTATTGAGATATATTAATACTCTTGAAAGTCATATCATTATCAAATCTTTTGTCCCTTAAAAAGTGACACTTATTTTTGAGAGAAATCATTAAAGCTCATCTGGAACAAATTTCTTCTTCATTTGTTGAGGGCTTGTAGATGCTAGCAAGATACTACTAATTTGGAAGATTGTAGAACTTTGAAAAATATGCACTCATGAGAAGGTTAAAGAACCTTAAAAATATATATACTCATATGAATGTTGGAGATCCTTAAAAAATATATACTCGTGAGAGTTTGAAGAGGCTCGTCAAATTACTACTTGATTTTATAGTGAAATATTAAAGTTAGATACTTGGGGACTTGATGTAGGCTTGGGTGTAAGGAAAACTAGTATAAATCGACTGCAACTTCTCTCTCTTTTCTTAACTTTTATATTTCTGTATTATATTATGTGTGTGCTTATTTCAACAAAAGGATCCTTCACTTTTAACAGATTCTTTCTGTTTTTCAACTTGCTAGAAGTTCCATTCGTTTTAATAGACATCTTATGTTTTAAATTGTCTTAACTGGATTTATTTTTTTAGCAAGCTCCTATCATTTAACAGACTTCTATCTCTTAACAGACTCTTATTGCTTAAATAGGTTCCTATTGCTTAAGCAGGTATCTATCTTATAATAGGTTCCTCTTGCTTTGTAAGCTCTTATTATTATTTTAAACTTTGACATGCCCCTATCGTTTTATTCAAATTAAAAGTATCTCTTGCATGTGTTTACTTTATCAAATTAGTCCTCTTAGAAATTAATGACAATTAATTAAAGTACCTTCCAAGACTATGTTGTATATACATCGATTTTTCGCATTAAATGGAGTTAAAATCGAATGTGTTGGTTTATGCCCTACAGCCAATCGCTTTGGTTGTAGTTTAGTGACAAATTATTTAAAGGCATTCTTTTTCTTGTACATGTTTAGATGTATATGATAAAGTCCATGGGATAATTATACATTGCAAATGAAATTATAATGAGATTAT
>JANTPM010000005.1:43272926-43288265 GCA_025434745.1 Erythroxylum divaricatum | reverse complement strand
TCTTTATGATTAATAATTAAATAATTAAAATGCACAAAGATAAAGAATGCCTTTTATTGAATAAAACAAATTTTATATAATTAAAATTACAACCAAAATTGGCTGCAAGGGCATAAACCAACACCAACCGTAGCTATCCAGCTAACAAGAAACATGAGTTCTGCAGCACAAGGACGAGCTTTAATTTCATCATTAGCAGAAAACTGGAAGGCGTATAAATTACGAGATCACTGAAGGGCTATATTTAGTTTGCATAAGATCAAATTTTGCAATCGTGATGATATTCTCAAGTGGTTCTTAATTAACTTCCATTTCCTACGAATTATCTTCAGGCTAGCTAGTTGCTACGATAGGTAGCTAACATTGCTTCAAGTCTTGGATGAGAGAAATAGTTGCTAGGAAAAGTAAGCGCCATGACATTCAGTGCCAAGTTCAAATCAGACGAATTGTCACAGGAAAATTAGATGAATTTTGGTGGAATAATACACTCACAGTGTCAACACTCCTGATTCTTATGTCTCCTCTCTTACGCGGCGCGGCAGCCGTAATTTAGAGACTACACTCAGTATCAACACTCCTGATTCTTATGTCTCCTCTTTTACGCGGCGCGGCAGCCGTAAACTTAGAGACTACAGTAACACACGGATCTATTGTCGTAATCCAGGTTAAAAGTTTCATCATTTCCTGAACTTAGTTTTCTTTGTGCTCGAACACTTTACAGATCAAGTCCTTCGGGTCTCTTGAAGGAAGTGCTTTATTTAACATTATCCTGGCTTAGGAATTTTAGGTCCATTGATGTCCCTTTCATATTTCGAGGTAGGGTCACAGAAACAAAACGACACCTTTTCTAATGTACAACAAGTGTAGAATTAGCCTTAGAAAAAGTGCGAATCCACAGACATAATTGTTATTTCCACTGCTTCATTAGGACAGTTAGTACTGAACCCACTTTCCACCGTATGACGGCGTGTACGGACTTGGTTTCTTAATTTCTTCTTAGCTTGCTTTTGTTTCGCAGATATTTAAGAAATCCGAGTATGTTCTACTATTCCAACCTATCTCATAAAAAAACTGCAGTAAATTCTAGGTTTAATATATATTGAAGCTTTTTCCTAAATTTAATGATCCAACTTGCTTGTGGATAAAATACTGATCGTAACTGCTAGTATTTCCGGTTTTCCACTGGAACGGTCGTAATCTTATGCTATAATGCTCGAATCCGACGGGGCTCATCAAGGAGCGATTAATCTTGAATTGGTTCAATATGCTATTTATTTGTTAAGTACAGAAGAACTTGAACAATATTCTAATGATTCTAATCTCTAATCGATATGAAAGCTGAGAATTGTGAGAAATTATTCAAATTAAAAAAGGTAAGATACCAATCGTTAAAGTACTTTTTACGATTATGATTTTTTTCCACGTGAAATTTAGAAATTAAATAAAGCGAAGGAGCCCCTCTTGGAGAAATGCGCCTATAATAAAATGTGATTAGTAGGATAACTGGGTTGCCAGCAAGTTGGCAATGGAGGCTCAATTCCAAGTCAAGTTCGTCATGATACAGAATTCATGCACTTAAATCTCATCATATCTCCCTAGATGCTCTAAGTAGCTTAGATAGTAGGTATAGATGGTGACTTCTAAGAAAAGGCACTTCACTTCTTGGCCTTGTTAACACTCTTTGAATTAGCTTTGTTTTACTGTTGAATTTCAACCCTGATAACTGTTTAAGTGCATGTGTATATTTGTGTACATTTAAGATGTATGTGTTTTTCATGCATACAAAGGTACGTACTTGCAAATTTATCTGAGCGTTAACGGGGGCCAACCGTGCATCAATGATTTACATAACAAATATTAGTTTTGATATGAACACATTTTTACAAATATAAACTTTAGACTTTGAATTCGTATTTGGATTAGGGCATATATATATATATAATATTTTGCCACGAACCCCATTCTGCTTAGCCGTGGGAATGAAGTTGAAAAGACAGTGACTGCTGACCAACTATAGTTAATTTTAATTATTTTACTCCCATCCTTCTAAAAAAAATCTGTTTCACTGTCCTTAGATAATTTAGATGTAATCTATGTTCTTATATATATATATATATATATATATATATATAGATTTCATAAGGAAGTTATCCCAGGTAAAAGAACAGATATAAGGTGTAAGTAATTTATGCTATATAAACCAGTGCATAACTTAAGATTTAGGGTAGAAAATAGTGTTTTTTTATATATATATATGAACTTGGATGAATTCAACTTAACCTTTTCTTATTTAAATTATAATTCTTCTTATCATATAATAATTAATATCATAGTTTGAATCACAAAAGTTTAATATACTTGTAATGAAGTGAAAATTAGATAACTTCAAGTTGAAGAAAATATGTTAATTTAATAACAATGAAACCGTTATTTAAATAAAAAAGATATTAAATTTGATTTAAATAAAGTTCAATTCACTTTTGAAAAAGAAATTATTAAAATTTCATAAGTGAATTATCAAATTAGAAAAAAAATAGAAGGTGAGCAATTTATATGTTTCTTACATTCACGTGCATGTACGACCTCATATCTGGTATTTACAAGCTCACAGATTTGGTCTCTCTTGATTGTTCAAACGTCCCATGGCATGTTTCGATGATTATGAACGAGAATGTGGATTAGTTTTATTAGTTTGAAAGTGGTTATGTGGTAGTTAGAGTTGCTAAATCAGTTAGATGAATGTTTGTTAGTTAACTTGGCAGTTACAGTAGTACCTGTACATGTAACATATATGGGAGTAATATAGCGTTCGAGAGCATTTACAATTATGTAATAACAGAGAAATATTCTTGAATTTGACTTCTACAACTATTGTTAACTTTATTCAGAATACGAAAATGCTTAATGTTCGTTAATCATCTTGTCATCATAACTACTATGTTAAATTGTAAGGATAGAAAGTATTCTGTTATCTCAGTTCCATTGTGTCATCTCTATTCTGCCTTTCTCCAGTTGAGGCTGAACAAGTGAGCAAAAAGATGTACCATAGAGACCAACAAGACTCCAAGTTCCAGATCTCCAATCTGCAGGGAAGACTCCAACTCAAAACTGTGAAATTCCAGCATGCATTTCATAAAAAACATAACGTATAAAACACATGCATTAATCAACATATATATATCACCGTAGATATATATGTAAACAAACAGCAGCGGAAGACAAAGAATAATTATACCTCCAACTATTGCCTCCACCGTAGATCTGAACGTGTTGATGAAGATCTAAGTTCTATCCTCTTCCTCAAGCAAGCTCGACTGTGTGCTCTGATGCTAGGTAAGGACAGGACCAAATAGGTTGTTTTTAACAACCAAAACCACTCAAGTCTTCTCTGGCCATCACAGAAAAGAAGAGTCAGGTAGCTAGGCAACAGAAGATAGTGGGTAGGATATAACCTTTTAAATGGATCATACTAAATAATAATGAGAATAAAACTTACAAAAACTCCTTAATTTCCACACACAGACAATCTTGACCGCTAACCTTGCTGTATTATATACCTGTAATGTCTGTCTCTTTGGTCAAGAACGTATCAGAAAATTTTCCTTCAATTGAGTCGTATTGTTTTTATACTTAGTTCTTCACATCTCTTTTTCTATTTATGTTATTTATTCTATACTTTTAGTTGATTGTTATTACGAATCTTAATTTTTATGTCCTACAAACAATGGTTGGACTAATATCATGCATTATGACTTATGGCTTGGACCTAAATAAGCCCTAATACTGTTTGGTGATTTTTAGGAACTATACATATAAATTTCAATAACTGGAGGTACTGGATAAACTTAGATATACATCTTTTCTTTTTTGTACTCGTTTAAAAAACCTTGTTTGGTGGTGACTTGCAAAATAACACATCCTCTTCCAATATTAAATAATTATAACGGAACCTTATACGGTTTTCAATGTAAAATTGATACATATAAGATGAATAGATAAGTAATTTGCTCTAATTTTTGGCAGAACTGATAAACATGCAAACATCGTACTGAATTGTTGAGGGGTAAACTATTGAGCTGCGTTACAATTTGCATCAAAAGCCATACAGTTTTGAGTTGAAATCTGTAAACGTTGCATATTTCAGATCCCGTAGTTAAAAATGACGAAGATCAGGATTAATATGCTCCATATAGTAAGTAATTAAGTGGAAGCAGCGGACATGTTCCATGGAACAATTTCTGTGGGCTTTATACATCCAAACAAATAGGAAATCTTACGGGACAACTCAGCACTCTTCCCTTAGATTCTTCCATATAGAGACATGACATGTAGGTTGATTACACTTGATCATTATTATATTCGTTTCCATTAGACAAGAGCAAAAAAACATCACTATAGCTTTGATGTTAGTTAAGATTAGGCAGTTTTACTTTTGCAGCTAAAACGCAGTCCAACCAATATATCCAACATAGAGATGGCTTACACCTCGACCCTTTGCAGATAGCAGTTCATCAACAACTGGTTTGCACTTGCCACTCTCTAGTTCTTCCCTCCGCGGATAAGGATTCTCCCCTGATTCCCATCTCCCATAAATGGCTCCTCACACCTTTCACTTCCCGCCGACAACAACATTATTTTTCCTTGTTTATTTCATTGCACAATCATGTATTCACAGCCTCAAAAGAGCAGAAGTTATAGTTCTAGTTCTAGCGCTAGCAGTGGCTCTGGGGCTAATTCTTCGGGTCGCCACCCACTTTACCGCGGAGTTAGGCGTAGACGTAGTGGGAAATGGGTTTCAGAGATCAGAGAGCCGAGAAAGCCTAATAGAATATGGCTGGGCACATTTCCCACCCCTGAAATGGCAGCAGTTGCTTATGATGTGGCGGCTTTAGCACTGAAAGGGCAGGATGCTGAACTGAACTTCCCCGTCGTGGCGACTTCTCTGGCTGTTCCGGCGTCCACATCCCCTCGTGATATTCAGGCGGCCGCGGCGTCTGCAGCTGCTGCTGTAGGGGCTGCAAAGGATGCTTTAGGGATAGGAAATGAGAGGCGTAGCAACCAAGCATTATTGGAGACGAGTAGCAATCAAACAGTACAAGATAGGCAAATGGCTTTTGAGTTTGTCGATGAGGACTTGATATTTGATATGCCCAACGTTCTGGTTAATATGGCTCAAGGAATGATGCTTAGCCCTCCTCGCTTGAACATTGCTAGCGATGATCCTGCTGACGAAAGTACTGGTTATGGAGACCATAATCTCTGGAAATTCCCTTGATTTTTCTCAAACCTTTATATATTCTATGTATAATGTATAATCCTCAACATCAAAAAATAAAAACCAGAAGTAAAAAAAAGAGGGGTATTTTAACAGTTTCTTGCTCCGAAACGCGCTGAACTCAGATGCAAGATACTGTTGGAAAGTGGGTGTGAGTGAACTATTTTTCATTAGCTTGTAAAGGGTTTCCTACCTCTATGGCTTGCTATAGTTGCTATAGTTTCACCGTCCTGTCCTATTATCTGTTAATGCTTCTTCTAGAGTTAGTGAGCTGAAAAGAACGTCTGGGGGTAAAATATTCAGAGCAGACTGAGTCGATTTCTTTGAAACTTTTCTAGATTCCTGCGCCATAAACATGAGAACTGGCCATGAAGTTCACATGTTGAATCACAGGTCACAAATTCTTGGTGGAGCGAAAACCTATTTTAAGATTATATTTATTACCTTCCTGTCGCTATTACTCTTGATATTCAAGCAATCCAAAGTATATATGGCAGACAGAACCCTCGCATCCAAGTAAATTGACATTGTCTAATAACTGTCATTAACAGAAACTGCAACTACCAACTACCAATTTTGCATAAATATACAGCATCAGGTTGGATAATGGGCAAGAAACCCAAAACCATATATATCCATCCAAGTCCAACTATAATTTACGACGCAATGGTTTTATCAGCAGCAGTCTCATATCGAGGGTATGTACGTATAGTAGTCTAGCACTAGAAAGGAAGAATTGGATAAAACACCGATTTTGAGACGTTCACTGACAAAGATACCAATTCAAATGGAAAGGAAGCTGACTCTGGAACTTGGAGTGGGCCATTTGATTTCGATCTTCAATCTTTTGATGTTTTATTGGTAGAGATTCTCTTATTACAGAATATGCAAAATCTTCTCAAATTGGTTGTCTAGTCAACAACAATCGTTAAGGTGTTGAATTTAAGAAATTTAATATTTATAGTAATTGATTATGTAGATAAAAGAACTTATCCTAGCAAATTATTCCTACCCTCTTGATGATGCGAAATTGTAAATCAAACTGTAAACATATGTGTCACTCTTGCAAATTTTGGATGGTGTGACCTGCCTCGGGTTTAAGGTTAATGAGGTGGTCTCGAATTTTACAAATTTCCATGTCTATACAATGTTTAAACATCTCAATACGATCCTCGAACAACAGTAAAGGGTCAAATATAAAAGGAAAAGGAAGACTGTATTATAGATTATATAAGAATACAAAATTAACTTAGTCTAAATAAAAAGACAAAACAACACCAACAAAAAGGTATGCGATCAAAAATTAAAATAAAAAATCACATAAGAATTATGAGGTATTGCTATTGCTTACGTCTTAGTGAAAGTGACGAAAAATATTCAATTAAATTTGTTTACTCGCAAGATGTATAATACTTTCATTGCTAGCTTTTGAAAATAGTAGGCCAAAACTAAAAAATCAATAAAAAAATTTTCAACCACAAAAATCATTTTAAAGAATGCCAAATGATACCGAAATTTTTTTTTTATCACCTCTTCCTTTAAGTTCATTTATCACTTCACTGGAATAGTCCAATGTTGTATATATAACTCACTCTTAAATTGATTATCAACATATTAAGTACCGAGATATAAGAAGAGTATTCCATCAACTCTTATCAACTCATACTTTATTGATATACTGCTCAGATAAGTTTAAGTGTCTGTTTGTTTCAACTTTTGGAGAGTAAATAAGCATATTTTTTACCGTAAAAACTATTTTTTAAAAAATGAATGTTTAATTGTAAAATTTAAAAGCATTTTTTCGTAGAAATGACTTTTTGGAAGCTAAAATACAGCTTTTTGATAAGCTTAAATTTAGAGCTTTTTAAAAAAGCACTTTTTAGGTAAATTTTTCAGATCAATTAATGAGCCTTTTTTTAGTCCTTTTATCCTTATCTTTTTATACATAATTCTCACAATACCCACAAACATATTTTTATGTTTCTTTTGAGATTTATATAATATTATTTGACTTTTTTATATGTTTCAATAATTATTTCTAATATTAGTTTTATTTATATTATAATCCATATAAAAGATTTAGTTAGATATATTTTTATTTATGTTTCATATAGTTTAAAATTATACAATAACTAATCTATTGTGTTTTGCATATTGTTTAATATATTTTAAATAATATTTATACGCATAAATAATTTTTATTACAAAATAAAATATATTTAAAATTAAAAGTGCTTTTTATTTTTATGTTGCTAAATAATTTATTGTATGAAGCTCTTTCAAAAAAGTTTTTTTAAATGACTGCTAAACAATCAACTGACTTCTTAGAAAAGCTCTACTGACAAAAGCTCTACTGATATAAGCCCATCCAAACAGGCACTAAGAAATTTGAGTTAACTCCTCCCATATAACTTGCTACCGCACCACACTCATATGGTTCTAAAATTTACAATAATCACAAATACAAATTATCCAATGATAGTAACCTAAAAAAGAGAATTTTGAGAGAATGTAAAATTGGCATTTGATCGATTCGATGCTAACCCCTTTTCAATAAACCCAAGATTCTAACCTCCTTTAACTATTTTAATTATATTCACTTTCCTAATCAATACCAAAGCATCAATTTAACTTGAATAAACAAAATTATAAAAGTTTTCAATTTTCCTTCTTTAAAGTTTCATACAAAACCACGCTTATTCTTTAACCATAGGGAGACTTTTGAATTGCGAAGTACCATTACGAGCTCAATATATACGAGTGTTATTTTGTGATATAACTCGAATTTCAAATCATTCACTTGCTTTAACTAGTCAACTATCTCAATCTTTTTTGGATCAGAAATGACCCTATCTTTAAATACTATATGAATAAAAAAGTTAACTTAATCTAGCCAAAACTTACACTTAGAAAACTTAACATAGAACTTATATTTTTTAAAGGTCTAGAGAACTTTATTTAAGTGCTTAATTTGTTCTTCCTTACTCTTAGAATATACCAGTATATCATTAATAAAAATAACGACAAATTTATTCTAACATAGCTTAAAATCCATATTTATAAGAAACACAAAGTTTGTAAGTGCATGTGTCAAATTAAAAGGTATTATTACAAGCTCATAACATCTCTACTAAGATCTAAATGCAGTTTTAGGTATGTCCTACTGCCTAACTCTCAGCTAGTGATATATGACCTCAAATCAACATAAAAAAAGCAAGTCACTCCTTTTAATAGGTCAAATAACACACACACACACACACACACACACACACACACACACACACACACACACACATACATACATATCGAAGAGGGTATTCTTTTTTTTTTTTGCGAAAACCTTATTAAGTTGACTATAGCAGATGCATAATCACAAAGATCCATCTTTCCCATTTAGAAATAAAATTAGTGCTTCCTAAAGTGAATAGATTGTTTAGATAAAACCCTTTATCAAGAAAATTTAGTAATTGACTTTAATTTCTTAAAATTTGCAGTTATACTCTTATCATAACGCATGAGAATAGGTTTCATCATTTTTCCTCTCTAAAGGCAAAGTTAATAACTCTCATGAGAAAACATCCAAAATTTATAATAAAATTAAAATCATCTCTTAATTCTCCTTCAATTCTCCTCACCTTTGTTTAGCACATTGGCTAAATGGCCTTAACACTTCTTCCATAACAAATGGGCTAAATGTTCTTAAAACCCTCTTCTCACAACAATCAAGAATCATAAAATGTGAAGCCAATCAATCCATCTATAAGATAAAATCCCAATATGAAACTAGTTTCGTTTTTTAGGACTTAGTTGAGCCTTGCTCAAACTTTTCATACCATAAACTTCAATTCATATGACTTTATCTCCTAATCCCAAAACCAAACTTAAACTCTTATATCAATTTTGTCCAATCCCAAACTTAGACGGTGTAATTAATGTAGAATTCAAGGCTCCTAAAATGATATCAAATCTCATAAGCTGCGATACCTATATAGACATTCATCAAAATATAATTATATTTTTCAAAATAACCATATAAAGACTTGCTCACCATTTGTAAAAGATCGTGATCAAAGCAATTCTTAAATATTAAAAGAGTGTAATTATACAATGTTTGAATATCCCAATTTGACCTTTATATAACTATAAAGGGTCTAAGTATAAAAAAGAAAGAAATATCATAATATGGAGTATCTAAGAGTACAAAAGTAAATGAATATTCTTATTCTCCAAAATAAAATTAAAGACAATAATACCTTTGATAGGAAGCTTTATATAAATAAAAATATTGAAAATAAAGAAATAAAATAGGTTCCTAATGTCATGATATTGATGATAGATTAATTCTACTTATTGAATTGTGAAGGTAAAAAATACTTATTACTTGAGAGAGGGTGAGCGACACTGGGCAAGCAAATGAAGACACACTGGGCGAGTAAGCAACGAAGACATACATTGGTGAGCATTAAGCTAGGTGAGGCATTGCATGCGGTGTTCAACGACGAGCGAGAGTGAGAGAAACTATGGGCGAGTGGAGAGTCTTCTCTAGTGAGCATGAAATAATGGAGGGAGAATCTAGGCTTTTGGTATGTGAGAATAACATGCATGTAGACTCCAGAGTCAGGCAAGAGAAAGGTCGAAGAGGGGTGAGGCACTGCGTGGAGGAGTGGATTTACTGTAGATTAATTTTAATTAATCTAAAATAATGAATAATACTCCTTATGGTGATACATATAAGGTGTTAATCTAAAGGAGTGAATAGTACTCCTTTTGGCGATACACATAGGGTGCCCTCTCGAAGTTGCAAGCATCTTCCTAAAGTTGGAATTTCCATCCATCCGTAAATCCTTGGACATAAATAAAGGAAATGGTAAGTCTTCAACAACTATTAAGGAGGTACCTAGAACATGGTAGAGTGTTGTTTCCTCTGAGATCCCTCCATTGAAGCCAAAGATATTCCAATCCACTTTGGTGAATGAATTTGTCTTCCCTCTTGAAGAGCTTTCGAAACAATCATTAAAGCTCAGTCATGTAGTTTAGTCCAATTCTTTTTAAACAAAAGACCCTCATTTCCTAAGTTCCATGCTTGGGTTTATTCCAAATGGGAGAATAAGGTCTGGAGAAGGTGCTTCTTACTGAGGAGGACTCCTTCATCTTCAAATTCAAAAATAAGGATTATTTGCTAGTAATTATTGAGATAGGTTTATGACACATAAGAGAGCAAACATTGTTGGTTCAAATATGGGTTCCAGGCATGGAACTAGATAAAAATGGGATTGGGTTTTTTTTAGTTCTCTACTACTAAGTTTGAGACAATTTGATATGCTAGAGTTTATATGGAAGTCAAAATTAAGGATGATTTTCTTGATGTGCTTCTGATGATGAAACTTGATAAAGTTGGGAAATTAGTTATAGTTGATATTAGGCTCTCATACAGCTCGAGAAGAGGGTATAGAAGAAAATTGGCAAAATTTTAAAACAGATGAATATCTAGAATTGATGGGTATTGAAGATTCTAAGTCTCACACAAACATGAAAATTAATGAGGTTGAGCAATCATAGGAAAACTCAGGTAGTGATGAATTTGAACAAATAACCACTAAAACAACTAAGGATTTGTCTGAAAATCCCAAACCGGTGGATGAGGCCCCAAATTTAAAAGTTTGCCTTAAGGACCAAAACAAAGAAGTCACTGATAGGGGAATAAATGTAAAGAATTATTAGGAAGATCTTATTTTTGAGGAGGATAGCTAGGTTTTGATAGAACCCTAATTGGAAAGTTCACTCCTTACCCAAATAGAAGAATTGGCAGGAAGAAGAAAAAGACTAGGAGAGCCTTTAAGCTTGAAGGTCCTTTTGCTATATTCTTTGTTATGATCTTTTGGAATATCAGACGAATGAATGGTCCTCTCAAAAGCAATCAATAAAAGACTTGTTGTTGGACAAGAAACTTATGTTTTTTGGATTGTTGGAGACTCTTATTAAAGCTCATAAGTTATAGGATTCTATGAAGTTCCTTGACCCTAATTAGAGTTTTGGTTCCAAACACTAAGACCACTATAATGGCATAATAGTTTTTCCTTTTGTGAGAGACAAGTTTCAAGCATCATCTAAGTGGAGTTCAAATCAGTACATACATAACTTCTCAGTTTTCATTCAAGTTGATTGTTATTTATGTTTCTAATTTTTCTTTTCAATGATCTAAATTATGGGAGGATTTGGTTTCTATAAAATCTTCTATAGTCAACCCTTGGGTTGTTGTTGGAGATTTCAATTGTGTATTATATCATTTTGAAGTTTAAGGGGACAATATCAACTTTAATTCTTCAGGGAAAGAATTGGAACCTTCTTAAGGCTTGTTGGAACTTTTTGAATTGAGGCATGCGGGATTTCACTTTTCCTGGTCTAATAAACAATAAGGGAGTAGCTTCACAAGGAGAAAGATGGATAGGGTGTTAGTCAGTCATCTTGGACTAATCAATGCCTTAGTTCCTTAACTTATTTTGGCCACCTAATTTGATCTAATCACTCTTATATGTAGGTTAATGTCTCTACTAGTCAGATTTCTTGTAATGCACCTTTTAGGTTCTTTAATTTTCTAGCTCACAAGGAGGTGTTTCTGGATTTAGCCAAGACCATTTGGCAAACTAGGGTTGATGGGTGCAAATCCTTCTAGCTCATGCAAAAGCTACGGTCGCTAAGAAATATATTGAAGATTTTTGGGAAGGAAATTGTTCTTCGATTGAAATTCTTTAAAATGTTGGGGTGACTTTTAAAGATTTCAAATAGAAAGTTTATCTAGATTATTGGAATTAGGAATTGAAGCATTGAGAGAGTAAGGCACTTGAATGCTACTCAAGGGCCTTATAAGATCATAATTCCTTTATGTTTTAAAAAGCAAGGATTTCCTAGATTCAAAAGAGGGATGCAAACACCAAATTTTTCCATAACTCCATTCTTACTAAAAGAAATATTAATAAGATGCTCAGCTTGCTTGATGGTGACAATCATTTGGTAACAGATAGTCATTCCATTCATAGGATGTTGTATGATTACTTCAAGGGTATTCTTGGTTCAGGCAATACAACTTCTTATAACTCTTATACTATAATAGATCTTCTTGGTGAATATACTCCTTTAAATGTAAATATATATGATGAGCTTCAAAAACTTGCCTCAATGTTAGAAATTAAGAACTATTTTTTCATTTTTGAATTCGAGGAAAGCTCCTAGTCTTGATGATTTTAATGTTTATTTCTTTCAATATAATTCAAATATCATTGGTAATTTATTTGTTCATATGGTGCATGAATTTCTCTCTTTAGGGAGAATGTTAACCGAGCTAAATTCCTCTCACATTTGTCTTATTCCTAAGCATCCCAATGCTATCAATCTTTAGGGTTTTTGACCAATATCCTGTTATACTATATACAAAGTAATCTCCAAGTTACTTGTGAATAGACTGAAAAGTATCCTACAAAATCTTATCCATCACACTCAAAATGCTTTTATTCCTGGCAGATCAATCTCTAACAAAATCTTATTAATATAGGAGCTATTAAGGGAGTATGAGTTAAAGAAATCAATCAAAAGTTGTTCCATTAAAAATAATTTTTCCCAAAGCTTTTGATACCATTAGATGGGATTCATCAGGAGTTGCTTTGAGTGGTTTGGATTCCCAAGCAATTTCTTTTTGGGTAGATGTTTGTGTTTCTACTGCTACTTTATGCACACTAATTAGTGGTAACCCTACCACAATTCAAAGGAACCAACGGGATTAGGCAAGGATATCCACTTTCCCTTTGTCTTTCTATGGTTGTTTTGGAAATTCTTACAAGTTCGATTTTGAAAAATACTCAAAATTGCTCTAGTTTTTAAATATCATCACAAATGCAAAGCTTTGGAACTTACCTGCCTCATTTTTGTTGATGATTTGATATTGCTTTCTAGGATTAACTCCTCATCTGTCTCAAATTTGTTCAACTTTGCTAAAATGTTTTGTAGGCTTTCAGGTTTTGATATCAACTTAAAAGAGCATAATGTATGCATCATTTGATGTTAATTTTACTGCACGATTGGTGTTGTTGACATGAATAAATGTTCCTATCTCTTCCAAGAAGTTAAGATATTAGGATTGTCTCCTTCTTCTGGAAAGGCATAGAAAAAGAATCCCCTCCTGGTAAAATAAGTCTCTATCTTATATAGGGAGACTTGTACTCATTACCTATATGTTAAGAAGCCTTCAGATTCACTAATGCTCTCATTTATTCTTGCCTAAAAGGATTAATAAGAAGCTTATGAAAATTATTAAAAACTCCCTACAGACAGGTTCTATTGACAATTTCAGAGGGGTTAAAATTAAAAGGGAACATTTTTGTTGGAGCAAAAAAGGAAGGTGGTCTGGGGATCATTTCTTTAAAGTAGAGCCAAACCTTGTTAGTTGCTAAGAGAATTTGGAGACTATTCATAGATAAGGAATCCCTTTGATCCAACTGGATCAATGAAGTATACCTCAGGCATTCTAGCTTTTGGCTATTAGATGAGAGAAAAGAGTATTGCTAGTACTTCATTCATATGCTTAGAAAGAGGCAAATAATATATCCTCTCATTAAAGCTCATACATGGACTGATCTTTCTTGTTGGTTTTGGATTGATAATTGGTCTTTACATAGCCTTTTGATTCTAAGGGAGGAAATTTCTCCTTTCATCAATATAATTATTCCAACTCAATCTTTGGTGAAAGTGATTATTTAAAAAAATAATTGGCTTATTTATTTTAGAGGTGGTGAAAGAGTTAGATCATATCTACCTGATTACTAATCGATACTAATAAAGATGACATTTTCCACTAGATGCCTAATAAATGTAGAGGTTTTACTAATCAAAGTTGTCTTAAAGTCATTACTCATCATCATCTTAGAGTTGATTGGTATTATATTATATGGAAAGGATCTTGGGTGCTTAAGGCCTCTTTTGTTACTTAGCTTATAGCATGCTCATGTTGAAAACTAGAGATAGATTGATTGGAGCCATAAATCAAATATGTTTTCTATACAACTTACAATGTGAGACTGTTAATCACCTTAAATGTGATTATACTAGTGTCATTTGAAGCAAAATGGTACAAGTAATGGCATTGCAATGTCCTCACTAGGAGTGACTTGACATACTTGATTGGGCTGATAAACTTTTCATAAACAAGGGTGGAGACCATGCTAATATGAGTTTGGCTATAAATTGCTCACTTTACTCTAACCAGAGAAAAAGGAATAGGAGGTTATTCAATGTAACTACACTAGATAAATATGAGCTAACTCATTTTGTTTGTTGCTGAATTAGGGAGATTTTGCAAACTCATGCCTCAGAAAAAATGAATGAAGCATTGAGAAAAAGATGGAGATTAGTTTTAGATTGATATTATTGTAAGTCTACAGATGGAAATGTATTGTTTATTTATGTTTTGATTGAGTTGTACTTGTCTCTTTCTATCTAGACTTTGTCATTGTAAATGACATTCTATTGTACATTCTTGTAATTCTTTTAGAGTTAATGAAATTTTCATTTTTAAAAAAATGATTACAAAATATAGTTTTTCATCCTCCCATCTTAACATTATAGCTCCATCTCCCTCAAAGAAATATTTAAAAATAACATAAAATTATTCATAAATCAATAGTTAAAAGAATTATAGGATAACCTTCTTTCTATCTAAACCTCCTCAACATGTATATATGTTTGCATCCTCCACTCTAATCTCTCCCCACTGATATAAAGCTCTTGACCAACATTTCGGGGTCATCACTTCTCAATTACAAGTACTTAGTATTCAAATATTTGATCTTTATATCATACGAATCCAACATTAAGAACAAATCATAACTTCATATAATATACTTTTATCAAACAAAATCATGAGGAAGAAAATTATAATTCCACTTATTAATCTTGAAAAAATAAAAATATGATTAAACCATATATATATATATATATATATATATGTCCTTTTCTTTTTTATTTTTACTTGCTTAAACATGAAAAGTTATAAGCCATTAGTATTTTTTCTAGGA
>JANTPM010000005.1:43245770-43256347 GCA_025434745.1 Erythroxylum divaricatum | reverse complement strand
GAACCGGTATGACGTAATAATTATGCAATAATTATATTTAATTATATATAATATTAAAAATATTTAAAAAATAAAAAAATAATAATAATAATTATCGGACCAGTCGGACCGGACCGGACCAACCGGTCAATTGACCAATTTTGACCGGTTCAGACCGGGTCAATTTGTAGCCGATTTTGAAGCATCAACCGGACCGGACCACCGACCGGTCACCGGTCGGATCGGTCGGACTGGCCGGTCCGGTCCGGGTTTTAAAACATAGGTTTTAGTCATAAATTAGCCTGCAAATCTCTAAATTTGGTGATTTCAGTTTCATATGAAAATTAAGACATAGAACTAGAAATCTCTATAGAGAATCTGACTTGATTCTAACTTTATGATGCTAAAAATTGATATCTAAAATGGTGACTTGACATTGCCCCTGTTTTGGAATAGCGTGTGATATTTGGTCTATAGCTCATGTGGTAGGAGTCCAAACGGTTGATCTTTGGTGTTTTGGAAACTAGTGACACATATGGAAAAAATTTTAGAAGACCACGAAACCCAATTCTGACTATTTCTATACAAATATTAAGGAACAACTAGACTCTATCATGTGATTTATTCTTGGACTGATAGTTTGCCTATTTTTAGACCACTTTGGGGTTTAACTCAAATTGCACTGTTTTGAGTTTGTTTTTATTTTCAATTTTGACCAAATCTTATCTGAACCTTTTAAATGTGTATGAAACTTTTCGAACACCTAGAAATAAATGAAATAGGGAGAACATACCACATGTGAATTAGGAGACTAAACATTGGAATATTGAGCATAATGCATCCCAAAGAAAACTTATATATACATAATGATTTATATGCACATTTATCACTCGTATGTGTATATTATGATTATACAAGTGGGATTTCGGCACCTTTCTAATGGTGATAAGTTATGAATTGCATGTATGAACACAGATACATATTTTATGACTTGAAATGTATATCATATGCTTGTCAATATATGAATTGAGAAATTAGAAAATAGTTAAAGGAAATGTTACAATGATTGCTCTATTGTCTTGGTGGTGGATAGATGGGCATAACTATAGGGTTACAATACAACTACTATAGTTTGACACCACCGGTGTCCACAGTTTAATAACTTCTAGTATATACAGTTTGAAACCTTCAGGAATCCACAGTTTGATATCTTCAGATATCCACAGCACCCGTTATCCACACCCATAAAAAATGTGCAGGCTTAATACATAAAGGAAACTTAATAGTCATAAATAAGAAATACAACATGACAATATGAATAATTATTATTGATGAGCCTTTGTATGGGTTGAACTGATGTACAATTATACTGAGAATTTGTATCAATGAGCGTTGAATGTCAATATTTGGCTTATAAATGTGCATTTTCGGTATATGGATAATATGTTGAAACATATTTGCATTATGTACTTTGCTTAAGTATGACACCATTGTTTACATAAGCATCGAATATCAATATTTATTTCATGAATGTGAATTTATGGTATATGAGTTGTGATATTTCTGAATGTGTGTGCTTGGCGGATGATTGTTGTGAGTGGTCATCCAAACTAAGTATTTTCCCTACAAAGCTTTCAAACTTAGCATGGGTGTTAATTCATGTAGGTCCAGTTCATAGGAGTAAGGTACATGGAACATCTTTAGGGACCAAGGCCAATAGATAGAAGAAAAAGTATTTTTGGAATGTGTTTTTAGTTACAAATAATTACATATGTAATGAAGAAAGGAAATTGTATGTTTTCTTTTAGATTGTCATATAAATGTAAAGATGTATTACTACTATTAAATGATAATGCTAAGCATTGGGGAGTTTTGTAATGTGTGTATATATAGCATTGAACCGAAATGCATGCCGTGAATGTATGTACAGAAAATTGGTTGCCTTATGTATGGATGGTTGTAGGTTCTATATAGGGGGTGTTACATCTAATATGAAAGACCGCGTAACTGTATCAAAAACTTTTGTAATTCTACTTTCGTTGCACAACTTTTTAATGCTTTCTTATATTTATAACACTTGAAAATTTTCTAGGATAGAAGCAAATTATCCTTTATGTTTCTCCCACTTATGAAGGCTTGTTGTCTTTTATCTGTGAGGGAATCCAACACAATTTTGGGCCTATTGGCTAACAGTTTGAAGATGATCTTATAAGCAACAGTACAACAGGATACAGGCCTAAAATTACCTAGAGAATTCAGGTTTGACTTCTTAGGAATAAGAGTCATGTATGTTATGTTTAACTACTTAAACATGATTCATATAGAAAAGAATTGTAAAAGTGTTTTAAGTGCTAAGGTTTTTTAAAGGGCAAGGTGTTAAAGTCGTCTAAACCAAGGGCCCTCTCAAATACAAGTGAGAATAGAACATGCTTTACATTTAGTTCATAAAAAGGATAGATCAGGGAAGCTTATTGAAAGCAGCTAATGACTTAGGGAATGAATTCCTTTATAACTTTCAGATTTGATAGGCAACTTTGATTAAACCCCAACAAATTCTTAAAATAGTTGAACATTAATCCCTTATCTCAGAATACTTGTTGTACATCATATTCCTGTTATTATAGTATATGATCACATTGAAGTAGAATCTAAAGTTTTTGCCCCTTACTTTAGCCATTTAATTTTAAATCTCTACCTTAGTAGAATATGATGATGTTCAGAGCCTCAAAGTAAGCTTTAAGCATTATTCTCTCTTTGTTCTCCCTATAACATCATTAGGAGTTAAATTTACTAGAGTCTATTTGGAAATTGCTTATTTGATGTTTTTAATTTTTCAAGAATAACTACTTAGAGCTCATATCTCATTTATTGGAGCCTCCACTTCAATTTGAAAATTTCATGTTCCTCCACTATATTTTGCCACCCTCTTAAACAACCTCTTGAGAGGAGTGCTTCCAATCCCGAAAGCCACCTCTATACGAGTATGATCTAAACAAAGAGGTTTGTTAAAGAACCTAGAGCGTGATTAAATTTAAATAGTCATGCATTATTGACAAGGGCTCAACACAATTTCTTTCAGATTAACCAACTATCTGTTTGCTTATTTGACTAAGTGAAGAAGGTCCACCGACATTTAAATCTGTAAGATGAGCAATGATAGGCAATTCATTAGATCCCTCATTCTTGTATTTCTCACTTAGCCTCTCTTCTTATGCTTCATGAGAGAATAGTATGTAGTTTAGATCTCCTACTAATAGCCAAGGTTGATTTGTAAATTCCCCTATCATTACTAAATTAGGCTATAACTACTTCCTTTAAAATTGTAAATTCGAGGCAAACACAAAATTAATTGCAAAGGCATCCTCTGACAAATGCACTTCTAAGTGGATATACTAATTTAAGGTTGATACCGTCTTCACCACCATCTTGTTAGGGTCATACCCTATTAGGATTCTACCGTTGAAATGACATTGGTGATTTGTGATCATTTCCTAATTCTTTCCAAAAATTCCTCTGTACGAAGGCAAGCTTATTAAGGGCTTAACTTTAATTTTCAAAAGCGTTACAATTTGAAATTTATCCAAATTAAGATAATCATTTATTATATGGCTTTTCTTAGGGTAGTTCATAACTTTAACATTCTAGGTTGATATCTATTTTTTTAAATAAATTTCCTCTTTAAACTATTATCTATGCTTCACATTATATCCCAGTCATCCTACTAATTAACTCATGCTTAGGAAGTTAAACTTGAGTGTGTACTTAGAGATCACCACTAAAGTTGGCCTGACTGTTTACAGTGAGTCTGGTAGAAGAGCTACTACTATTATGTTCCTCCATTGTTCAAATTGGTATCTTGGAGTTGGCAACTGAAGGAACTATATATGTCGTTCTTAATGGATTTTGGTTCATTAACCTTATCACCTTCTGAAGAACCATCTTGAGCATTTAGGATCTCTTCCAAAAAATCATATTTATACCTCCTTCCAGTATCTTGTGGTTTCTATTGATATCTAAGTTGAATAGTATCTTCTATTAATTTCCTTTATCAATCAAGCCTTATTATTAGCAATACTTCAAGTAAATCTTCATCAAAGGTTAACTCCACACAGATCCTTGCACAACCCACCCACCTTGGTATTGTTGTTTGTTCATTCAAACAAAGGCGGCATCCTATCGCACTAACTAGATGGCTTAGCCCAACTGTAATCTAGTGTATCAGGGGAAGATTGTGGAATTTAATCCATAACAATAAGTGCCTTTGCTTAATCTCTTCAATACTTAGTCCTAGCCTTTATTTCACTAGCAACAGAGGTTTCCTTATAATGTGATAAGGGCCCCCTTCTAGTTACTTTTGCATATCCTGGGCATATGAAAATCTGAATTAAAAAAAGACCATATACGCTTAGCCGAATTTATTGTCATGGTAGTAACAAGCTCTGCAGCATTCAACTTTTGGGCCTTCTGGGCAAGTCTGGTGGTAGCTGTGAGCATTTGGAAGATCTAGAATAATGGACGCAAGATTAAGGCCATCCTTGGAGGTTTATTAATATTCAATCAACATTTTAATTCCCATTTGATTAGCAATTTCAATGGCTAAAACGTCACTTCATCCAAGACAAGATTACCAAGAAACAAAATGGATGGTTCACTGTGACTTAATATGACACATCTTTTCAAAGACAATTTGCATTAAACTGATGTACATACATAGCGGGGAATGTTGAGAAAAAAATACATTATTAATGTGTCAAATGGCGGGACACACGACTCCATCAGTGGACACAGTCAAAGACAGCAATAATTAGGCCTACCTAAAAGGGATGAAGCACCACAAGATCTGCAAGCTATATATATGCTTCCCCTATTAATCACTACGGATAACAGGGACAGCTATCATCGTTTTTTAGTGCCCTACCTCTTTTTATTACTGAAAGTAGATAATGAAATGATCCAGCCATGAAACAACTGCCTCGTTACAAATCGGATTTAACCCTAAAGTTAATTTTAATTAGTGTGGAGAATAAATTTCACCACATTGATTAAAACTAATCAACGTAAGGATTTATGAATCTAGGTAAACTTGAATTTTGAAGGCTTCCGACACACGATATTTTATTCCAAGCAGTGAGTTTAGTTGAATGATTATTTTTTCCTTACTTGGGAAGAAGAGTGGCTTTCTTTTGTAGCCCGTTGTTGGCTGCCTGTAGTACTTACTTTGTGTTAGTAATTAAGCTAAACTGCAACCGGAAAGACCGGTTTGAGAAACAAAAAGTGTTTGTCGTTTAGCTCATCACAGTCGTGGAGCGTTTACTTTTCTTTAATCTATTTTTTCTAATTTTGAAAATTTTATGAATATGTACTGTACTGTAGTTCAAATTTAATCTGTGTTGCGACTTAGTGGTTTATCATATCCAGGCAAAAAGCAGATTAAATTAATGGACTCGCGTTTCGGGCAAACCAGAGGTTTCCAGCTATGGATTTAACATTTCAAAGACCAAATAGCCAATTAGGTGAAATTGAAAGGTTAAGTTCCTTTATCTGATCTGGTCCATAATTATTTAAACATCGAATAAGTCCAACTCTTTGACACAACCAAGGGATTGAGACACCTGACTTTTATGCTTCGTGTGGGCTGGAACTCTTTCGGCCACTTTGAGGTACTGCTTTGCATAAAAGCAATTTTCCCAGTGTTTTAAAAACGATAATAGGAGAAAAATCAAAGTTTTGGAAAAATGACAACTTATAATTTAAATGATTAGAAATGTAGTATATATATTACAACTTGGCTAAGCTTAATAAGTAAAGACAATTTTGGCTCACGCCCATGATTCAATTTTCCTAATTGAATCACCAAAATTATTGCAGGAAGCTCTCTGGATTCATATTCAACACTTGAACGAGGATTGTTTCAATCAACTGTGATTGAATTTTACATTGAAATCAAAAGGTTTTGTTTAAATAAAATTGTGTTTTATTTTAAAATACAAGATAAGTAATTGATCTCTTAATATCTATGTCAATTTTGTAACAACTAAAGCACATTTCCGGGAATCAGAAAAAAATTCCTATAATAATTTTCCAGTTTTATTTACATGCATATGCAGTTCTGCTGGATGCCATCATGTTATGACGCCACAGAAAAGAAGAAACAGATCATATACATGCGGTTAGCGTGTTTGCTAGTTAATTAGGTTACCAGACACTTGAATATAATTATACAGACAAATCATTTGTCAGACTTTTCTTCATTTACAACCTCATATGCCTTTAATTTCCTTATTTTGAACCGCTCAAGCTTGCCTGAAAAATCTTCCTCTATCGCTCCACTAATGCCACGAGACGTAGAGTCATTATAGCCAACTGAGTAGCCCCGATGCCTGGCAGTAGTTGACATATTCATCATTTCCCAATTCACTCCGTTGTTCTCAGCGGTGGCCGGAGGTGGTGGAAAGGCCGGGACGTTCTTCTGATCTGAGGTCATTGCATTAGACCACTTTCGTATATCTGATACTGAGCTCTGTAACCAGAAGACATACCAGGTTTGTGGCTCCATGAACTATAGTTGTGTAGGGGTCTCGTGGATGGAGTTAGCAACATGGGGATTAGATTTATAGCATGAGGTGAGTTAGAACCAGAGTTCATGCTTCTCAATAGCTGTTGAAAGATGAGCAAAACGTAGAAGCTGTGAATTGTGATTTCTGAGTGGCATAGTTCGCTTGATTTATGAGAAAACGAAACCCTAGTTAGGCAGCTGAACTGCTGAGAATATATGTTTGCGACTATGCATTGAAAACCTTTATATTCCGAACAAAAGGAAGAAGGCTATTGTAGTAGTAATGTAATAATCTGAGAGGCAGCTTGAAGCATAATTTTTAACATGAATGAAGCGTTCTTGGAAGGTCAAAAGTTATAGCAGTTGCTTTGAAGGCAAGAAGGAAGTACCAAGTCTACTCACTTAAGAGGAGTGTTATGGTCTATAATTATTTTACTTACAACTTGTTTGAGAAACATCAATAATATTTGAAAGATAGACATGACTGTTAGGAGCTTGCGTGATGAGAAAGCGAATACCTAACTAAATTGTTTTGTGCAAATGAAAATGAATGGAGAAATGGCAAACCTTTTCCTGCATCTCACAAGTTCAGCTTTTTGTTTACGGATATTGATTCAGTAAAAAAAAAAAAAAACCTATATTATGTTCTTTTATTTGTAGGACCATGATTATGACTTGTCAAAAGCTAAGATAGTCATTAATCCTAAATGTCATTGAAACCTTTATAATGTAGTAATTTAAAATCCCATAAAGATATGCAAGGAGATAAAACTTACATGTACAAATTAAGACTCAAATCCTTGTGATATACCGTAAACAAAAGTGGAAGTGAATTATGGATGATTCTTCGTAAATCACTTGACTGATTTTTTTTAACTGCACAAAATTACCATGATATTATAGAAATAACTAGATTTAGTTTAAGGTTAACAAGGAGAAGAAGTGATTTCTCTTTCATCTTCTAATGAACAAAAGAATCGACAGCGTATGTAACAAAGTCTACTCTGTCCAAAGGGGAAAAAGAAAAAGAGAAGTGAGTCATTAATCAGCAGCAGCTTGATTTAGTGAATACGCGATCCATGATTATACTTCATAGTGGTTTGTCTTCCTCCTTGACAACGCCTCCCAATTGTATGGTTCTTATTTTGAAACGCTCGAGCTTTTGCGACAAATCCTCCAATGGTCCTTCAACACCACGGTGGGTCGTCGAATCCTTCGATATGTTGCTTGGAACATGAAATTTCTCCAAGCTCACTTGGCTCCTCACACTTTCTGGAAGCTTTTCATACAATTCCAAGATTGATCTCAAAAGTTCCTCTATTGTCTCTTTTTCTTGTGTGTTCATTGCGTTAGCATCTGCCTGAGAATATGTGTCTGAAACTGCTCCCGAGAATCTTTGTTCTGGCCTCAAGGACTGAAACAGAGCCGTTTGTTCAGGGTTATACGGGTATGCAATCGGAGGAGACACTGCAGGTTCCACATCATAGCTGTTAACAGGTCTCACAGGCTGAGGAAAACTGGTCGCGGCTGTTTCAGAAAACCGAGTTAAATCGCTTCCTTGCATGAGTAGAAAAGTGGCAGGAACTTGGGAAAACTAGTTGAGCAATATTAACGATGATGATGATCGCGCTTTCTATTCTTGGTCGATCCGGAGAAATACTAGTGTTGTGAGGTGTGAGCAGGAAAAATAATTAGTTCGACATATATATATATATAGTGCATCTCAATATGGTAAAAGGTTGACAATTCAAAAGGTTGAAAAAAGAAGAGATTTTTTTAGTTTTGGACCTGGTATTCAACATAGAAGACCGAGTCATAAAACGCGTGCTTGATTTGGACCCGCCGCGCTTTTACTGTGGCACTCTCTCCAGGTTCCAGGGTCGTGCACAGCATCTATTGACAGTGTCTGGTCTAAATTCTAATCATCTGGTTGCCAAAGAAATTTTTTTTGCTAATTATATTCCATAATGTTATATTATTATTTGATTAAGTTGATGAATGTTTAGACCCTCGCTTGTCAAAGATACTGAAGAAACATAACAACTCTCAACGCCTGTCCATCGGCTTACTATGATAAATACTGAATAAATGAAAAATAGAGTCAAGTAATGCTTCCAATCATCAAATATAAATTGTAAAATGAATTTCGTATTCCAGTGTTTACTTATCGAAGATGATACCGGGAATTTCCTGCTTTCCTTGGAGAGGGCTTGCAAATCTGTGGTTCGTTCAATTTTGTCCATTGTCTTCGTTGTTGAAGAATTTACGTGGAAAGGTGTTATCATAAGTTGAGGCCCAATAAATCCATTTACATCACAAGGGAAGCACAACATCTTACCGCTACGAGAAAAGTATTTAAGATGGCTTAATCATACAGCTATCTACCAATAACTAGTAAAAATAACAATGTCAAACCCGACTATATCTTCACTTTGATGTTAGTCTGGATTTCTATCCAATTCCTCCTCAACATTTGGTTGGTAATGCACTTTAATTTTGAATGTTTCACTACCTTCTGTTAATGAAAATATCATAATAATAGTGCAAGATTCTTCTCATTTCCCCCATTTAGATTACTCATATGAGAAGCTATTGAAGCTACCAACTACTTATAAAAATTTGACTGTAAATCATCCAGTTGAAGTAAATTTATTCCAAGCGACCTTCTTAACATATTGAGTTTATCTCACTGATTAATAAAACAAATGGCTTTAATTTTTAAGTTAGGACTGGAGTTTTTAACTTCTAAAGTGTTGGCTTTGTAGGATCAATCTCACAAACTCAAGCGTGCTAAAAAAGGTTGAAAGTGCGCTAAAGTGCAAAACTATGGTAAGTGGTAGTAAAAGGAGGATGTGAGAGGAAACTCTCCTTTTTTCATATATGAAACAAAATGACACTGCACATGTCTTTATACAAAATAACGACGAAGAAACAAATAACACTGTACTGTAGAAATGAAATAAACGAAAGGGACTTGTAAGTAACTATCCTGTCTATACACATTGTACGTGATTGTTGTGGCATTGCGCTTCTATGTTGTGGCGTTGTGCTTCATTGCTGTGACGTTGCGTTTTCTGTGTTATTTTGTTGCTGTGTCAAAGGACATTATTTCGGCGAGGTTCCGACACCCCCTCCACAAGTTGGGCTGTATTTATGAGGCCTAACTTGCAAAGAATGTGGTCGAAAGCCATAGCAGCTAAAGGTTGAGTGAACGGATCGGCAAGCTGTAGTGTGGATGGGATGTGAGTGGTGTTAAGAAATCCTTTCTTAACGGCATCGCAGACAAGGTGACAATCGATGTCGAGGTGTTTTGTCTGCTCGTGAAAGACCAGATTCTCTAAAATGTGGATAGCTGTAGTGTTGTCGCATTTTAACGGGATAGGTAATTTTACCGATAGTTGCAAATCATGGCAAATGTAGGTGATCCATTAGAGCTCACATAGTGTGCTCGCCACACTGCGGTACTCGGCTTCGGCTGATGAGCCACCAACATTGCTTCATTTTTTAATTTTCCATGAGATCAAGGAATGACTGAGGAAGATACATTAGCCGATTAATGATCTGTGAGAGAAAGTGCATCCTGCCCAGTCTGCGTCAGAGTATGCATAAAGTTGTGGTTCACCATTTTAACTGGGGTATAATAATCCCTTATGTATGGAGCCTTTGAGATACCTAAAAACATGAACCAAAGCATGCCAATTCAGCTAGCGTGGTTCATGAGTAAACTAACTGAGTTGTTGCATTGGAAAGGTGATATCTGGCCTTGTGAAATTGAGATAGAGAAGTTGTCCAATGATCCTTCTGTAGCGTTATGGGTTAGGTAATAGAGCACCCTCATCTATAGTCTGCTTGGTGCCCTGTGGCATAGGGACTGTGGCTGATTTGAGGTCAGTGAGGTGGGCATCTTATTGAATCGCGTACGGTCTGAGTATTCACAATACACTGCGGAAAAATCATACAACAATATGATGTATAATCGAAAATACCAAGGATGTACGAAAATACCTTGTTTTCGTAAATAGGTTGCTTCTTTTTCGGATTC
>JANTPM010000005.1:43202399-43230710 GCA_025434745.1 Erythroxylum divaricatum | reverse complement strand
GCATGTTGACTAAGGCTATTCCGGCTCAACCCTTCAGTAACGCATTGGGCAAGTTAGGCGTGGAAGATCGCACGACCTAACTTGAGAGGGAGTGTTAGGAAAGTAAATCACGTTAATTACGTGATCTAGTCAAATCCCTGTAATTGTGGAATCCCTGTAATCTTGCCTTAGGAGAAGTAATAGAATCAATTGCAGTAATGTGAATGATCCTTGTAATGCCTATAAACTCACATGTAACGAAGTTTTTCATTAAAAAAGTGAAAATATACAGAAATTACATTACCAAGAGTGACATATGCAACAAATATGGCAAAGAAAAACAACATATTATGACCGAGTTCATACTAGTCCAAAGCAGATTTTCATGCGCATCAACAGTCAAGAAACAAAAATCGGAATTTACCAGCAATCGGCTTTTGTTTAAGAGTCACTGGTCATAATTTCTCCACGAGAACTTTTGCTCATTCATTAACTACAATTTCATCCCTAGTTCTTTGCCAAGATATATACGTAAATAGATGAAGAATTACATGATCAGTCACTCCATAGAGTCAAGTCCATAGAATCCTCCATCTGGTCCCAATTGAACCCTTTTCGCATGCCTAGTGGTGTTAGGATTAACCCCTCTGCCATGCTATCAAGTAATGTTGGCATGTTAAACAATTCCTCCTCGTCCAAGAAAACCTTCCTCGGCGATTCTTCCAGCAGTGACATAGGATTGTTCTTTTTCGAACCAAAACTAGAACATTGTTTTAAGTCATCAATATTATCTGCTGCTTCCATCGCAGCAGATTGTATGTCCCTTATAGAAGCTGACCTAGCTTTCGGCAACAAATGAGCTGATCCAGGAAAATTCAAAGGGGCAGAATCTCCTCTCAGAGCCAGAGCAGCCACATCATAAGCCCTAGCAGCGATTTCAGGGCTCGAGAACGTACCTACCCACATCCGAGACTTGTTTTGTGGCTGTCTCAGCTCACAAACCCACTTTTCTTTTCTTCGTCTCACGCCTCTGTAAACAGGATGTCGAGTCTCCTTAAACTTTTTTCTTCCAGCCTTTCGCTTTTGCATGCTCATGTTCACCCCAGCTTGGGAGTAAATTGGAGCCTGGTGACCATTTGAAGTGGAAGAAGATGAGTTCTCTTCTCTGCGTTCCATAAACGTACTTGACATGAACAACTCGAGTATATGCTTACTTCGAACTGACAAGTCAAACAAGTATATTTCACTATATATAATGTATAGAAATTTCAGGGCATACAGGAATGAGGATTGAGGAACGAGAAAACAGCAAAGTACAAACTAACGCACAATTGCATTAAGTAATGAGGGTTCTGGGCGTCGGGAATTAGATGGCCACGTGAGCTTCTCAGTCGTGGATGGTTTTATTAAGGACTAAAACATCAGATACGATACGGAGACCTCTGATGTTTTATAGAATACTGCACGGGGAAGGAAAACTTCAACGTGAAACACGCGTTTTAATTTTATGGATTTTCCCACGTGGAGGTGGAGCACTTCACTACTTTCTAAGCACGTGGAGAGGAGGTTTTTTTTTCTTTTTTTTTTGACATTTTCCTATTTCGAACGGAGCAAATTTCCAAAACATCCAAAGCTGCTGAATTGATAGAACACATTAACTTTGATCTGGGGAGGAAATTTTGAGGGCATGGTTTAAAATAAACAATTAAAAAAAAAGATAAATTGATAGCTGAAAGAGTACAAATCATTAGATACATGAGAAATATGATAAAATTGTGTTTAGTACAATCACTAGATACATGAGAAATATGATAAAATTGTGTTTTTAGGGGCAATAAGAACAGCCTGAAAGCTTCCACCGAAAAAAACAAAAGAACAACCTGAAGGACGGTGGTGTTGAATTCCAAAAGCAGCCGCAATGTGTTGGACGTTTGACGACTCCATGTCGGTCATGGGACATGATCAAATTTTTTGGTCCAAGTCTCCTTCAGGTTTAGCGTAGGAATTACTGACGAAATGCGAAGGTTTTTTCGTAAACAAACGAATTTATCGAAAAAAATTACCAATCACATGAGTGGTCGGAAAAACGACCATCGGAAATCTTTAGTGACATGTCAAAATAGAAATATTTCGTCGAAAATTTACCTACGAACGATTATAGTTAAGTCCAAAAGCACTGAATGTGGCATCAAATAAATTTAAAAGAAGCTCGATCGGTGTTATCTAACTCACTGTTGATCAATCAATTCAAAAACGTGTTGCAGCTATCTATACGAAGTTGGTTTTCCCCTCGAGCTTTCTGCGTTCCCAAGTCAACGTAGTCCACTATAATTATATGTTGCTTTGAAGTTCATCGTACTCAAGTCTTTATCCATTGTTTCAAGTTCATGTGAGTTTTATGCCGGAAGTTTAAAACGTGCGTACATGTATAGTCTTTTCCAAACAAATCAAAACTTGTATTATAGTCGTTTCTGTAATATTAAAAAAAAAAAGGCTTTTCACACAGTGTGTAAAAAAAATGTTAATTGTATTTTATCAAATGTAGTTAGAATACGAATGCAGTTTAATCATATATAGTAAATCTTCTGTTTAATATTAAGGTGTCTTATTATGTCTCATAAATCTCAGTCATTCATTTATATGAATCCTATATGAATCTCACGTGAATCTCACAAAATAAATGATTAAAATTTTGTGAAATATAATAAAATAGAGTAATATTAGACAGTGAATTTTTTCTCGATAGAGCTACGTCATATTGCTCATTCATGTTGGATGAGATGACTCGACTCACAATTCGAGGCAAGTCCGCTATAAGTGCCTCCTATCCTATCACTTGACTGGAACCCCATTTTCGTGGCAAATATCATTTTACTCATGCGGAAAACCTCCCAACATATTCCTTTCTTTCTTATCTTAAAATGCGCAAAAGATGTTGCTAAAATATAAAATTTTAATCTATAGTGAGTGTTTGGGTCAATTGGTGCCAGCACTAGAATCTTATATTGCCTTCCTCTCACATTGGAAAACTTAAATTTATAAACTAATGTGGAATGGAGCGGCTCATGTTTAAAACTATCTTCTCACGAGGATAAGTTAATCACTTAATTGGATGAACTGATATTAAAAAAATCCTACTAGGGATCAGTAGTTGAGAGTTGATATTCTAATTTCACAAACTATCATTTGATTTTAATTTTTTTATTAATTTATTTTCATTAAATTGTACTCCGTCTGTCATGGGTTAATACATGTATTTAGGAATTTATTCAATATATTCATAATTTTTGTGTATTTTAGAAAATCTGTTCCCTCATCTTATTTGAACAAAATTTGACATTGAATTCGTTAGGCGAAAGAAAAGGTAAGAATTATTTTCATTACAAAATATGTTGACCAGGTTTGCTCAATCACGTGGAAAAGATATGACAGCGAGGGAAAAAGAATACCATGTGGACTAAATTTGACCTCAAAGTCTTGACTCGGTCCACTCTACAATTTTACGCAACTTGATCCAGTTGGCAAAAAAGTTGTTGCCACAGCAAAAGGGATCATTTTTTAATGTTCTGTCAACAGCGTAATGGGCTTTGACTAAGAAAAATAAACCAAGACAATATGCTGTAGCCCACCTTGGATGGACTTTGAAGGGCTGCCTCCAAAAGGGTCCATTCGATTTCATCAATCTATACTTTAGCGCGATAAAGGCAATGGCCTCGACACAACCACGAAAGAAAGATAAGATCTTTTGTTTAATTTTATAATATTTTATTTTATCTTATGAGTTTTAACTATTTATTTATGTAAGACTCACGTTTATTTATGCAAAATTTATGCAGGACTTATATAAATAAATAACTAAGATTTATAAAATACAATAAGACACCATAAAATTAAACATGAGATCAAAGAATACAAAAAAAAGAAAGACAGTTTGAGTTGTGGGATGTCCTTGGACACATTGAGTTGGAGCTGACATATTTTAAGTGGTAAGACCTTGACTAGTTCCATGAGATTGATAGATTGGACTGTGTTTTTTCACAAGACTTTTAGCTTTTATCTGAATCAATCAACTAATTAGACTCTTCCATTTTTTGTAAATAAAATTAAACTTGTAATTACAATGATAGAATATGTGTGACAATTGATAAGATCTAGATATTTTCATTCATAATCTGAATTTTAAACTTAATTTTACGCTCATTAGTTTTATAATCATCTGTGTGAGTAATACAAGTTCTGTAATTCTTTAACAACCTAAAGGAAATTTTTATGTATCTGATTGGATGGTCGAACAGAGTGCACTGATCTGAGAAAATTGGAATCGTTTCCTGCCAGGGCTTTTGTGATTAAGCGCAGCAGAAAGAAAGAAAAGGCTTATCAGGGAATTGGAATCGAATCCAATCTTCAGAGACATGTCACTTTCAAGAGAATGTCACTTTTTTAGATAAAAAAAGTGGCTTTTACGTAGCCCTTTCGCAGGCAACCGGCGAATGGTCCATCATAGGGTGTTTCAATTTGACCAGAGAAATAGAGTGCGTCTGTAAAAGATTAGTAACTTTAGCCGATTTGATAGAGTAGGCTAGAGTCTGTAAAAGGTTTCCAACTTTAGCCTATTTGATAGAGTAGGCTTTTCTTCCGTGAATAAAAAACTATCCTGACTGGAAGGTTCAATTGTAACATGTGTATCGTGAAGCGAACTAAATTGTGGATCAAATGACTTCCTTTGTTGCTTCTCATGGCTCAGGTTTGCACATCCTCTAGGACCCCCCGAAGATCATTCGGGAATTTTTATTTTGTGATCAGCAAGGCGTTTTGTATCGGAGGACTCTACGTTAGGTAAGGTGCTTGGTTTCGGTTTGTATTGTTTTTTTTCCGTTTCAGATTTTTTTTAAAAAAAAGAAAAAAACTATCCCAACTTAGTACTAAGATATTCCGAGTTTTGTTAGAGCTTTTGATAGTAGTTGGTTCTAAATGGGCATGAGGGTTAATGGTAAGTGTTGCAGCTTGCCCTTGAAATTGTTCACTAATTTAGAGTAACATAGTATTAATCTGATTTTTATGGCTTGCGGACTTATGTAGCAGTTAAAAAGAAAAGCATAGAAAAATAGTAAAATACATATACTAAGGGCCAAGAACTGCACACGTCGGGTCTGATTTAGCGGGGATACATTCACCTTATCATATTTCACTTGCATATATTTATACTACCATCTAGCCTTTTGGATCTTCCTTCTACTACGATTTTACCCTTAATACTGGATGTTAGTCTATACTCTTAAATTAATACTTGATCCCCCCAAAATTTAAAAGAAAATAATAAGCAAAGAACCTTAACCCAAAGTTAATCTCCAAAAATGTCCTGACCATATTAGATCCCAGTTAAACCATCAAGTTCCTCAGTCAATTCCTCAACCAACAATCCGAAGACACCAAGTTCGATCTCTAAAGCTGCCTCTCCCACTTGCTCCTGGTATCTCTTCCACCTATCAAGTTCTCTATAGAAATCTTGCTCCACCATCATATCAATGGTGGTAGATTCCACATCCTTCCATGACTCCAACCTCTGGCAGACCCTTTTCACGGTTGTTACTTCTGCATCCAAGTAACGGTTCTGCTCCCTTTTCTCCTCTTCAATGAGGTCTGAAACCAGCCTTTTCATGTCTCTTGAGATTTTTTTCATAGAATGGGAGCTTGATTTGTTTAGATGTTCTGTGATGATCCTGTCAATCTCATCTTCCATACGCAGTGCTACCGACTCATCACTTTCAGATTCAATTTCGTCGTGTAGGTCATGGAAATCATTGTCCTCATCATCAGCTTCACTCTCTTGTTCCAACATTCTCTTCTCAAGTTCAACAGGATCTAACTCGGCCAATTTCTCAAACCGCCGGAGCTTCCGCAATAGCTGTTGCCGTGTTCCTGGAAGTGGAAGAGGAAACGAACTTCAGTATTCATAACATGGAACCAATCAACAAGAATATCCACCATAAATGTGTAGGACCATGCAACTGAAATGGCAAATGCATTGAAGCGGAGTTCAGAATCAAGAAGGTTGCCAATTAAATCTGATTGATTCCCCTGCATCTAAACCTCGAGTGCAATTAAATGCAGACTTGACTTTTAAGAGTAACTTCGAAGAGACCAAGTACAAGGGCATGTTCAGTTCCTGTACACAAGTACATAGGTATTAAATATTGCCAAGTTGATTTTACCTAATCCATTTCTTCTCAACACCAAACAGATAATTTAATGGGTTCCACCAAACTAAAGCTATTATCAAGATAAGAGCAGACCGGAATCATCAATAGGTTTGGGTTAGCGCTTATCTAGTGAGTGAATCAAATGACTACTAAAGCAATTATTAGGAACTAAGAAAAGCAAGAGGTCACCTTCCACCATAAATTATTAAATTTCGATCGCAACTCTTATGTTACACCAAGTTAAGTTTATTTTGCACTGCCCGGTTAAAAGTCTTTCAGGAATGTCTATGCCAGAGAACTTCAAGTTCCTATAAGGAGTGGGCTCCAGCAATTTAAGTCACCGGCAAGCTCCAACAACTCCAAACATGAGACCCATCTACGATCCATACAAAAAGTCTCAAAATCTTCTAAAAGGATCATGTTGCCGGAACCACACACGCAGTTACGAAAACTCGCCAAACACTGAACCAGTGTGGGTCACGTACGAACTTGAGGCTACGACAAAGAAAGTAGCGGCTACATTCATTAGCCAACCTTGGCCCAATCACCCACACCTCAAGTTATAGCACAATCACTTAAATGGAACCCACCCACACAGATTTATGCGATCATGACCGTCATTACGTGAACACCTTTTGGAGATATTAGACTCTTATGTTGTTGTATTCCAATAAGCAAGGTTAAAAAAGCTATATAATACAAGGGAAAGGTGAACATACTCTGTACAATCACATATCTGCAGTCCGGATCAAAACCGTCGTCCTCGCTCTGGTCGTCATGTCCATCAAAAGTAGGGTCTAGTACAGAAACAGGACTACATTGTTCTTTGTCCTCCTCTTCTTCTTCTTCTTCAACAGCATCTTGGGCATGGAATTTCTTCGAGCTTTCCACTTCTTGATTCTCTTTCCCCTATTAAAAATTAACAACAATAATCTTGATTAGGACATTATTGGTGTTTGGTAAAATTCCATAATTGTGGCTTTATGCTTGATTACATGCAAACTTATATTTAATTGGCAAGTTTGTTGACCTGCCCTCCAAAATTTATAAATCTGGAAATCTTCTGCAGTGAGTTTAGGGATTGTGTTGGGTTAGATCACAGAAAAAAACAAAAAGGGACTTGTCCTCTTTCAGCCAAAAATTATTTTCCTAGATCAAAGATTTGCATGGCAGACGAGAGGTCCAAAAGTACACAAACAGCTAACGTAGGTTTTCATGGTTTAATGACATTTATGACCTTCATAAAACATCTGGATCTTATACAAATTTCATAACTTGGAGGGCAGTAAATGTAAATAAAAGGAAAAACATTCCGGCCAAACTTTCTGAAAGTGACTGTATTGCCGACAAATCAATCAAGTCAAACTCAGTCCGTCCGCGTTACTGAGTGAACTCTTTATTGATTTATCCGAGTCGCAGTTAATTGGCTAACGCAATCAAGATATACTGGATTTCGTGGAAGCTTGTAATAATTTAGACATACCTCTACTCCTATACGACAAGGCGAGGTTGCTGGCGACGAGAAGTCCGGCGTCCGCCGACCGGGCGAAGGACTTCTTCGGAGCACGAAATGAAAAGGGCTTTCGCATAAGTGATTATCATAAGAAGCAAACTCGAAACCGTCATCTTTGCTAATGAACTCGATATTTCCGAGTAATTCCTCCTCTTCTTCGAACCGGTCGCTACTGCTAGATGGTGTCTCCAAATCCAAATCCAAGGACTTATCTTCGTTACTCTCTGACCAAATCGCACTACTGGCTCTCCCATAGGAAGAGCAAGAAACATTCGTCTCACAAGCACTTGTATGAGAAGCGGTTTTCACATGAAAACTAGACTCTTGTACTTCCTTCTCATTGTTTGCTTTGGAAACTTTTCTACGGCCACCAGGAGGATCCCACCTTAGTATATCCTTCACCGAGACTTGGACACCTTCAGCGGTGATTTCCCTTTTGCGTGACTTATTGCTTTTCTTGAGTTTCCTTAATATGGACCCAAATAAACCGAGCCCGTTGTTTTTGTTTTGAGTTTTGGCTTTAGCTGATGACTGTTTCTGGATCCTAAGAGCAGCTTCTACTAGAAGGGTTCCTGTTCTTGCGGGGATGTGAAGGAAGATGGCGTTAGGGCTTTTGCAGGGGCTTTTGGCTGGTGACTGAAACTCGAAGAGAGGCGATTTTCTGGGGTCTGGGGAGTTGGTCAAGGAGAAAAGGCAAGCGTTTCGGCAAAACTTGTGATTGAAGTGAGAGATAGGTTTTGGTTTCTTGACTTGTAAGTGGGTTTTGGAAGAGGCAGTTTTGAGTTGGCAACGCCTGTCAGCAATGTAGTCTTTGAGAAAGAATGGCTCCTGATCTTCCTTCAAGAGCTCGTGCAACAAGTGCTTTTGAGCCATCATTAGACTATCAAAACAAAGAAAATGGAATGAGCGCAAAAAGATTTCTTGAGAAATTTTAGTTTCAGGTTGATGTGAAATTGAGGACCATACTAACAGGAAAGAGTTGAAGAGGTTTCAACTTTTGAAGCTGAAAATGAAGTGTAAAAGCAGGGGATTGAAATTGAAAAGGTTTCTTCAACTTTTGAAGCTGAAAATGAAGTGTAAAAGCAGGAGATTGGAATTGAAGGACTTGGGTGGTCACAAATATAGCACTTCCGAAGAAAGATGGAGAGAATTTTGTTAGTGAGATAGAGGAAGGAATGAGGAGACTTCCTGATTCAAATCTGGGGTTTTAGTATAACGAGGGAAGGTCAAGTTGGTGCCAAATAAGTAATACTATAAAGTATAAAGTAACCAAGAAATGTAAAAACAAGGGGGCGTATTTCTTGTTCTTTTTAAATGCAAGCACAGTAGATTGTCTAATTCTAGTCTCTGTTGTACAGCGCATTTAATTTAATTACGTTACTTAATACACAAATTAGCAATTTACGGCATCCGGTGACAGCCAGCACTGTGTCACTGGATTGCTCAGACCTCGCTCCAGGTCTACGGTCTTCCACAGTGATACTTTCCTCGTAACCCACATTTTCTATAAAAATATGTTAATCATAGTTGTATTTATTTCATAGTAATTATATTATGTAATAGACTATTAAATACGTCCGCCTAGATATGAACCTTAACAATATTTGAAAAAAAAAAAAAAAGAAGGAAAGAGACGGGGTTGGTAAAGACTACATTATCCTAGTTTCATAATGGCAGCCAATCATTAAACGGATATAATTGGAAGTTTGATTCCTCTTTTGTATGGTTACTTTCTACATGACAAAGTTGCAGTCCCATTCACTCCACTCGATTACTTTACAGCTGTACACTAATAGTAATATGAGAAAATAGCACGCTTTGGGTTGGTAATCTTTATCTTCTTCGTCTCCGTTTGGGTGCCACTCCCCTGCAACTAACGCGTAAATTCTTAAAATTAAAAAAATAACTACTTGCTTATAAAATTCAAATTCAAGAATAACACTTAAAAATTCTTAAAGAGAATCCTCCACCCATTTGAATCACATTCTTTAAAGCATTTGTCTTTTTTTTTTTCTATATATTTACATTATACTATTCCCTCTTCCCCTGCCCTTCTTCAACAAACGTATGTTTGAATGATGTTAGAAAATTAAGCATACATGGGTATCCCGACAACTAACCACCTCAATTACTCGAGTCCACTTGTTTTCGGAATTAAATAGGCTCAACCAAACCAACAGTGTATGCAATAGTAAGTACCTAACCGTAACACAACACACCCTCAACATGAGATTACCATAAAACCCAAAATTAACGATGAAGGAAAGGAAACACGATACGTGGCAAGCGTAGTGGGGAGAGGAAAACGACCGAGCGTGCCGACTAAGAAACAGAAGCCGAAGCCCAGATCTTGACTCACGTTGTCCTTTGGACGCTCCTCAGATCAATTCCACCTTTGTCTTTCAGTTTCTGTGTCGTCCTTTGTGAAAGCTGTTACGTTCTCAGACCAAATCATGGTCTCTTTAACAAAAAAGTAAAATCCACTCATGCTGGTAAGAGTTGTACCATTTTCTCACAAACAAACCTTTTTTCATCTGTCCAGTCCATTTCACCCCTAACTTTAATTTAAAATTTTAAAATGCAACCAAATATTAGGCCACCAGTTTTGTTCTCTCTTGTTTGGTATTTTTGTTTATTCTAAATTTAACAAATTTCAATTGTCACAATTTGTATCTATATATTTACTAATTAATATCGTAATTGGGGGGGTTAGATAAAAGTAAATAAAATATTTTTTCTCATGTCAATAAGATTTCATTGACAAAAGTTAATTTAAAAAGGATATTTCGTGCCCCACCTGCATTAAATGGTTCTGTGATCTTCAGGGACAGGAAATGAAATTTGGAGCAGTTATCATTTTAACAGCCAGATCGTGAAATATGAGAAACGAACGAATGTTGGAAGGTAGCACAGGAGAGTTTGAACCACATCACATGCAGGCTCCAATTTCAGACAGATTAGAAAATGGGGGAGGCAGGCAACGCTAGCTAGAGTGAAACACGTAGGAGATAAGAAAGCCTTTATATATGTTTTTTTTCATAAAAGACAAAGAAAGTTGATTTGTAGAACTATATATAAAGTATTAATGTACATTACATCTAATTAGCATGCAACTCATAGTTACTGTTCATTATTAAATAACTACATTGGAAAAGAATTAAGAATATATCAACTTCATCAAAATGGAAAGCTAATTGAATTTATATAATTAACAATACTCTTGCAAACATAAAGTTTATTTACTCCCTCCGATTCATAAGAAGAATCGTTTTAAAAAAATACACGCTTATTAAGAAAGCTAATAAAATTATAGATATACCTATATTAATACTCCCATAAAATTGCCTCGGTAATCAGCATCTTAAATGAAATTGTGAGAGAAATAGCCTTGAAATTGTGATCTGTATAATTAAGATGAGAAAAAAATGAAAGGTTAATTTTGAAAAAAAAGTTATAAACATACGAATGACACTTATTTTGAATAATTAAAATATATCTAAAATGACTCTTATTATGAATCGGAAGAAGTACATGATTAATTTGTTATAAATATTTTCCAAATGCAACGAAGAATTCAAGAGAGATAAAGCCTACCAAAAACCGTAGAGCCGACAAGTACATGAATGTAATAATGAACCCACGTGTGACTATGCCAAAGTAAAGCGTAAATTTTCAAAATTAGTACACTTTCAAAAGAAGAAATACAATAGAAAACTTACGTCCACGACTTGGTGAATGTGATATAGAGTTCAGAATTGCAGACTAGAACAACAATACATTAGCAGCCAAATGACTCGTACCAAAAGGAACAAACCAAGAAGTTCGTGCAAGTGTATATATTACCTCGCGTGATAGATAATTTCAAGTTTATCAGAAGCAGAGCAAAAACAAGAAGGAGATGACAGAAAATTAAATCTTGCACGTAACAAGATTTGAAAGCTTAATCCCTTTGTTTTTATTTCCTGCAATTCGGAAACTTTAGTGCTTGGTTAGCGTGAAATTTTCCTCTTTTAGACCTAAATTAAATTTAACTAACATGAAAATCGCATAGGTAAGAGGGAAAGGCGACAAATAAAGGTCTTGCATGCCGAACATTTTACCAGGGCCAAGAGCAAGGCAACAAAATTCCCAGAAACCAATACATTAATTAAACTGATGGCCCTTTTGCCTTATTCTCCTACATAATTTCATGTCCTTTTGTCTTTCTGTCTTATTATTCTTATTTTATTAATTTCATTTCTCTTCTCTATGTAGTATGTACACAACAATCCAAATTCTCTCTTATTTCTCATGCGTGTGGCAAAAATACAACAAAGTTGTATTGGACTTATTACATAGTACTCTAGGATTCTAAATTTTTCACTGAGGCTAAATTTTTTTTTAAAATGTGTTTCAATATAATTAAGAATGAGAATCTTCGGTTACGTGGTAAGACACTGTTGTCTCTTATGTGATTTTATTATTCGCTTATTAGATCAAAACCCCTCTACTATTTTACGAAATCACGAGTGAGTTCAGGGACGTAAGGGTCATTTCCGTGTGTCGATGTAAGAATAAGGAAACAATGAAGTCTAGATTTATTATAACGAATGAAACAACACTCAACTAATAAGAGAAATAAAAAATTCATCCTAATTATCTGTATATAACCTTTGCGCCGAAAGCCCTCAATCAACTACGTATAGCCCTAACTTTTAACATTCTCCACTTACGTTTTTAAATATGAACATAACTACTCTTTAACTTTATCGACAAAGCTAGCACCATGATGTAGTTGGAAGATTGTAAAATTAGGACAACTTTGTCGAGCTAGAATGTGAAGGCGTCTAGGTAGACGATTCCACCTTTTAAGTGCAAAAGATTGCAAAATTAAGAATATGAAAAAATTTTAGCATTGTCCCGGATAAACCGCACCTAGTGGAAGGATTTACAATTGCGGGAAAGAGCTACAGCCTCTACAATGTTATTGTTCATATTATAATAATTTAGATAAAGTAAATATTAAAGTATAAATAATAATTATAACAATTGAAATATGTGATTATAATTAGTTTGATTCATGTGTCAAGAAAACAAATTTAAGAATTTAAATCTTATGAGAATTCCAATCCTGCAAGCTTAATTATAATTTAATATTTAAAACTTATTAGATAGTAATATTTTGTGTATCCTATTTCTTTCAATTTTGATTGACTTGTGATATTATAATTAGATAAGTAAATATCACAAGTATATTATAAGTAAATATACCCCATTTTTTCTATCAACTTGGTGATTTTCCTTGTTAGATAAGAATGATAAGATCATGCTAAGGATAGAAGTTTTTTGTTCTTATTGACAGAATTTGATATTATGAGAGGGATAGCAATCATTAAGGGTTGTCATAATTATAACGTCATCTTTGTGATGATGTTTAACATGCTACTAACTTCTTGCTATACATAATTAGTAATCATTAACGTCGCTTTAGGGTTGGAACTTGGCATAAAGATTGTCCATGGAATCTGTCCTTTTCGCTTGGATCAAGTGCCCCTTTACCTAGCCTCCCTGCTTAATCCCAAGCACAGTAAAACCTTGATCTTAGTCTCTTCCTGTGTCCTCCTGCACAGGTGGTGGGAAAATTGTGCAGTTGAGAGCACAGGAGGTGGGAAAATTGTGCAGTCTGAACTGCTCACTTCCTTTGTCAATTGATGACAGACTATCCCACATATGACATCCTGTTCCTTGTAAGATGATAACATCCCCTCGAAATTGATAAAAGCTGTAACCAACAATTGCATGCATTACTGATCATGAAAAAAATGACACTTCCCAACAATCTTCTCAGCAGCAAGTTTGTTTTCTTTGGACTGTGCTTTTCTTTCTGATATAGCTACATTACTAAAGGAGTCGTGTTATTGTTGTAATTCATGACTTTAAGCTAGGAAAAGACAAGATACCTCTGAGCGATTTTAATGTTTCTATGACAGTTTCCTTCCTCTAATGTAAAGTATAGTTGCCGAGTGCCTTGTTTTCCTTGTACCACGTAGTAAAAGAGTAGCACAGGAACATACATACATAATAATTGAGTGGAATGTAAGGTACCTAGACGGGCATAAATAATTATCCTCAAGGGGACATGAATGAGTATCTGTCGGGGTTGAAAATTAGCGGATCACCAAGACAGCTGCATTTGTTAAGTAATCTTAGAAGTTACTTAAAAAAAAGGGAGATGTCTTAAATAGAGAGAGACATCAAGAAGAGGATTAAAAAAAATAAATGATTACTTAAATCTAATTGCTGGTTGATAAAGGGACGTATTCTCTAATGTCAACAGAATCCTTGTTTGAATCTTCAGTTATGTTTTCTGATCATGGGCTCGTTTAGGATACAGCATGTGCTTCATTAATTAAAAATCATTCTCTAATTCAGCGTTCACAAGGATCGTTCATACTCCAAAAATCTGTTAAATTTCTTGTTTTCCTCTGCCGTTTGTGCCTATTTAAGTCCAGCCTCAAGCTTACCGGATGCACATAATACAATAATAGGATTCCTATCGTTCATACTGGGCTGGGGGAAGGGGAACATTACAAAATCGAACCATGTTATAAATCTGTTTTTCCTTTCCAAAAATAATATGGTGGCTCGACCAACAATTATCTAATCAATATTGCAGAATAAATTCATGAGTAAGATGGCGAGGGGACATGACATGATTATTTTTATCTTCTAGTTGGACTTGGACTTAATAAAATACAAAACGACCACGTAACAGTTGCAACAACTGTACAATTCAACACCATTGGTATTTTAACTCTATCGAAAAGAACAAAAGAGGAGAGGACAACGACCTATTAATGCACCGTCCATCGGTGCATCCACGTCTGAGCTCAATCTTGTTGGCCGATTCCGCACGTGTTTACGGATGTTCTGCTTCCACGTGTCAGTCCCTGTCGGCCATTTTGTCCGTCCCCCTCTTTGGTCAAAACGTCACTGTTTCTACTCACTGACGTGGCAGCTTCTACATTGGATACCTTTTTTAATTTTTTAAATGTCATCTTAATCATAGCTAAATTTGCACATCCTTTTGTCTTGTACTTCCCTTTCTGGTTTTTTTATATATTTTATTTCAGTAGATATCTCGGCATAATCGGACTAATCTTAAGTCCCTAAAATCTCACCTCAAGAATTTTAGAAGATATAAACTTAGAACCTCAAGATTTCTTAGGTTCGTACGTACCCTGTATACTTTTGCGCACAAAAAATCTTCACATACTTAATTGTTCAGCTGATGATTGATCATTAGCCTCCCCCTACTTCGCATCAGATTTTCATCAAGCTTCAAGTTTTCTAATAACTCCAACTCCTACACTGTCGCTGAAAATGAAGCATTCGTAATTGATCCGATCAAGGAACTTTTCATAATTGATCCGATCAAGGAACTTTTGTCTAAGAGATTAGAGAAACGTTAGCAAGAATATTTCCTATTTCTTTTTTGAGGTTTTGTTTCCATTTGGGGTTGTTGTGGGCTAATGAAAGATGATCGAATATTAATATTTATTGGATTTAACAGGTTCGGATAATGAAGCTCTAAAAATTTATCTATCAATTAATTTAATTTTGTGTTGGCAATTTATCGTGCATGAGATAAACCATACAAGTGGCAATAGTTTCCTTTCATCACAACACTGGGCTGCTCTTACGCCAGTATATAGGTTCTCCACTTTATAGACATGAATTGTATGCAACATTCTTTTTGATTTTTCTTAAGAAAAGACTATTTTGTGGTTTGAACCTTCTTTTTAAAGATTTCTGATTTTTGACAAAAAATTCAAATGCATATGATTATTTATATTTAATTTTATTTTGAACTTTATTAGTAGGTAGATTAGTTCAATTTCAAAAATAAAATTGAAGGATTTAGAGGACTCAAATAGATTTTGACTAAAATATGAGGAACTAATTTGCGAATCTTTCGTAGTAATTAAACTTGAGCTAAATGGTTTTTTTTTTATAATGTTTGTAATTTTATTTGTAGTGAAGCAAGGTTTTTCAAAAGATAAAGAAACATTGTTTTACAATGAGTGCTTTGCCATCCGATTAAACAGCACAGGATAGGATTAAACCAGCACAAAAGGCCTACGACTCTCCGATTAAATATAGGGACAAAGGAAATGTGTATCTCTTGTTACTTTTCAATCACTTTTTTGTCCAAAAAGGTGCACGAACTTACATGCTGATCTATCCATCGATTAACTAGGTCGCTGTTATACGAGACATCCGAATCTCATTCAATAAGAAAACGACACAAGAGCACACTCCGCTGTTGGTATGCGCTCTACACATTCTCTTCATCTGGTCATGAGGTGCTCACGTAGGAAGGGGACAGTTTCATGAAATTCTTATAAACCAAAACAATTAGACCGAGAGATATGGACTATGGGTGGATAGATTCTCCTTGTGCAAGCAATCTTATATGTTATGCGATTAGAACGCATATTTAGTCTAATGCAATTGATCAATTGAGTTATGGGAACAATAATTAGTCCTTGTCGCTGCATGTCTGTTTGGATCAAGCTAGGAATGTTCGTCCATACCACTTTTGTTTGACACATATATTGTCCTTGGCACACCGTCACGCATCTATCCGACCAAAGTGAATTAAAATAAACCTCAAGTTGTTTATTAGAAATTTGATGCGTTTTGTACTCGTACAAGTATTGACGAAATATTCTCAAGGGTTGTGGTTCGATGGTTGAGAGTGAGACTTGACTTTGCTTAGATCTTAGGTTCGATTTCATGCTAGTCCCTCTTATAAGAGCCTGGGACAACCGAGATTTTACCTGTAGATAGAGAACTAGTTAGGTCCTCAATGATGAGGTGCGTCTGCTTGACCTGACTGTGGGGTAGTGTGCCAATTAAGCACTCAAAAAGGTGTGCCCGTTTGGCTCATCTATGAAGTTTCCTCGAATAAAAAAAAAATATTTACGAAATGACGTGAGCTTGTCTTTATATACTTGAATTTCGAATGCAATGAACCGGACAATAAACTAATTGTTGGTCGTGACCTAGAAACGGAAATAGTAAACCCACTTGCTGTCGTGAATTGCCCACCTCAATGCTAGAGCAAGTATGACACGAGTTGGGCTTCATGTCAATGTTAGATTCTTTCTTCGAAATGAACCCACGCAAGTTCTCAAGGATCCCATTTAATCGTTAGTGTATCGGTCTCATTTTGTCAAGGCCTTCATGTCGGCTAATGAAACCTGCTCATTGTCACGTACACCCTTTTTAAAAGCGTTCTAAATTGGTGGAAAACGTGGAATTTGCATTTGCTTAAAGGAGGAGAGTCCTCGGACATTGCATAAATGATATTTGATGTAGCACGCTAGATCTTTTTATGGTTGCTCTTCGTGTCATGTCATGGTTTACCTTTTGGAGCCAAGACTGTCGATGGAAGATATACAAATGGAATGACCAAAAAGAGAAAAAAAGAAGCTTTGACTTTTGAGACTAGAAGTCCGGGCATAGCCACAGGGAATGTGTATAGTTTGCAAATTGATTGGTTCATTTTGTCATAATAAACTGCTTGTGCATCATAACTCGGAAGTATGATATAGAAAGATGATTTAGAAAGATTATTTCTTTTCTTGACAATTGGTCACTCTCCAAAGTCGTCAAAATTTCGAAATTGTATATTGAATGCTTTTCCTCGGGAGACAATTACGTAACTTTTTAAAATTAACCAAATATAACGCTAAGAAAGTAACTCTTCAATTTATACAATAAATCAATATAAGAATAACAAACTTAACATTGAAACAAATTCTAACATTTACGTTAAAAGCTATTTATTATAGAAAAAAATCACAGAATAAACTGGCAAGCAAATTTATTAAATTTAACAAGGATTTACAAAAAGTTAATTTCTTACCCCACAACAATAAGTTACCTTACATTTTTGGATTGAAATCAAAGGTGATATCAAAATTTAAAAATACTCAAACCGATATAAAAACAATCAAACAAGGATGAGAATAAAACAATATTTGCCCTTTCTCTGTTTTTCCTTACTTTTGGATGTTATGACTACACTCTCCAAAAAAAACTACATAATTTTCTCTTTTATATCACGAGATAGGTTTTTTTTTTTGCATCATATACGATCACTTACACGATATCTTCAGCACTGACTCATTCACAGTTGTACACAATTACAGATAATTATAAGGGCGCCACATACGGTCGTATTTTTTCATACAAGTGTGTATACGATCGTGTATGTCTTCACTCTTCACATGTTTCTAATGACTTACATGGTTGATCCACAAAGTCGTGTAAGTCAAGGCACATACGTGTAGCATTCTACACTGTTGTGTATCTCCTCAAAAGAGCTTCATCTATCTATTGTCTTCACTTGTTTGTCATTCTCAAGAATCATAAAGGTGTTTATAATGTTCGAAAGTCTCAAAAATAGGGCTGGACACTTGGTAATCTCCTCCTTTAACCCAAATATAAGGAGGACAAGTTATTCTCCATCATTTGCTATAAGTTAAAGTGACAAACTTAATCCAAGTATATATGTTTTTACTTTTGTTACTTGTTGAAAATTAATTATCACTTTTTTATAATACTATTTTTATTGTCTTACAATTGCTTAATGAGACCAATTCTTAAGTAGTGTTCTATAATTGCTAAGGTTTGTAATTCAAATTCTAAGTCAATGTGTGAGTGCAATATAGTGTGAAAGATATTAGAGCTCATTTAAATTTATCTATTCCAAGAAAATGAATAGATTGGAGCACGAATGATTGAATGACTTAATCTTTGTTTGAACCAATTTAAAGCTTCAAGAAGTGTTTGTTATTTTTAATTTATTAATAATTTAATTTTATTTATTTACTAGGACTCTTAATAGAGCACGTAGTTCTATAGATCTAATTTGTCTTGACTATGTCGATCTTTGACAGATTGAGTTTATAAGGAATCGAATTTAATAGATAAGAATGACTTGGAAGATAATCTTATATGAAAAAATATTGACATTTCATTTAATACAATGAATTTTAATTATGGTAATGATAAGACTCCTCTTAATGATGAGAATTTTATACCAAGTAAGAATTTTAGTCAATGTGATGTGAGCGAGTACTTAATTGAATGAAGTTTCATATATTTATTTTTCTCCTTCTTTTAACGTCATTTATATTTTATGCATATATTAAATTCTATATATGCAATATCAATATAATGGTAAATATTTTTGTTTCTAGTTTTATTTCTAATTGATTATTTTCTCATCACGAAATCTCTTTTTGCATATAATAGTTAGAGAGTCACGAATATTTATTATTCTTTTCATTTTATGTTTTGAATTTTGATGTAATTTTTATTTATTATATGATAAAGTTATAATATTTTAAATACTTTGTATTGTCCTTAATTTTATATTTGTATGATAATTAAATGATTTTGATATTAATTGTGATAATTATTTATATATATAATATGCGAAAAGTAATATTAATAATCATAAATAAATTCTTATTTTTTAAAATTTTATTATTATTATTTTTGGAGACATGGTTGATGTTAACTTATAAGTTGTATATTACAATATATCAAGGGACTATTTTGTAATTTTAAAAAAATTAGAGACAATTTTATAAATTTAAAAAATTATCTAAAATAATACCCAGTATTAATCGATGCTAGTATAGTACTGTACTAAAATTAAATGTGATATTGCTACGGTTACAAGATTCATAACATTGGTTTGTGTATCATGGGAACTTAAATAATCATGTTGTATGGATGTTTTAGATGATGAGACTCCGTCAAAAGCCACCATATCAAATAGACCAATAACCCGAGTTGTTAGTGGTATGATTCTTCGTAAATTTCTTCTGCAGCATTGGTCTTATTTACTCTATTAACACTCCTTTGAAAGCTTCAAGTTGTTTGATTTGCTTATCCATGGTTTGCAAAATATGAATTTTCCATACGATCATTTTCTTTTGCATAGTTATTGTAAATGTTTTAAAACAAATTTGTCAGCCTCATTGCGACATTTACAGTTCTACTCTTCCAGTTCCTCCTACTGGTTGGCCAGCTCCTCCTCGTCCTCAACTATGGTTTCCTCAAGAACCTGCAGTTTCGATTACTCTCCTGCTCCAATGGGATATGCGCAGCAGCCGCTATTTCCTGTTTAAAATGCTAGGCTACCTTTGCCTCCAACTCCATCACTTGCATTTCAAACTTTACAAATAACTCCACCTGGACTTTCCACTGTCATACCACTTGTTCCTACGTCACAACCTTTGTTTCCTGTTGTTAACGATAGCTTGTCTCAAAGTTCAACAATTTTCACTCCTCTACCTCCGAAAAGTATTCTTCCTGCAGAAGGCTAAGGGTTCATCAAATGTTCATGTAGAGCTAACACTTCTTTATCCAACAACTACCACATCCCACTTATGCCTAGTTTTACTAATTACAGCTTTTTGATATATGTGACTAGACTTATGTGGAATTGTTTTGCTATTAAATATTGTCATGTTCAATTAATGTAAATGTAAATTTTCAACATGCCTTAAAATTTTAGTTCTTTCTTTGTTTGTCACTTCTACTGTAATGAGTTCATGTGATTCGTTTTATTCATTAAGTTGCTTTGCTGAGTGCAAGTTTTACTCAATACATATTAAAACATAAGCGAAACTTTAGCCAATTCTCATTCGTCTGCCTTTGGACCAAGTACTGGTAGTCCCTCCATTGGGCCACCCCCTCTAATTGCAAACAAGGCCCCCACTACCTTGCTTGTTGTTAATGAGGTCTATTTAGCTTCGGATGATCCCTAAGTGTAGCGATTTAAAACTTTTGCAAGAAGAAAGAAGAATGTACTTGCCGAGGTATTTGGTGGATGATGAAACTAGCCAGGTAAGTTATCACTACCTCTTTTACCTATTTTAGTAAGGTATTTCTACATGATTTCTGATATTTCTTCCATCTTTCTCATTAAAATACCTCCTACAATGACCGTAAGAAATATATTGATACTAAGTCCATTAATTACCCTTTGGTTTCAATACCAATGCCACTCGTCGCATGGAATTCAGAAGACTGAAGTAGGTGTATATGCCCTCTATTTTTGTTGTTAAATAATTACTATTTTGGCAAGGTTGTTGAATCTACTTAAGGAAGCGCCATCATGTTTAGCATTTATTTACTAGTTTAGAATTCAAATTAACTCTTTTTTATCCTTATGCTCGACTACAAACGTGAGGGTTTGGATGATGTTCCAACATTTTTTGTTCATCCGTAGCATCTTTACAATTTAATTCCATGGTAGAATAGGCGAGATCCAAAGAGAACAAGCTAAGCTCTAGTTATGCCTTTTTACTATTTCATTTTTTAGGAGACAATTTATCAATATTTAAAGCTTTAAGCTTACTTTGGTATTACAACGATGGAAATGTTAAGTATCCTTTTCTGCGACGTATAGATGTATTTAATTGCTGTTGATCGTGCTTAATAGATTAAGTGATTTTCTTAAATTAATACTTCGGAACATTTATCTTAAATTAATACTTCGGAACATTTATAAAGTAACTTGGTATTAGTATTTACTATTTAGTAATGGTGAAATTCATAACAAACAGAAACTTAAACCATCCAATAAAATCTTAGCCTTGGCTTTTTTTGTTTACCTCTTTGACTCTATTCATACGTTACATGTTGACATCATTGAGAGGACTGTTTGTCCTCTTTCTTCTTGTCGACCCAACCCCTTCAGAGCAGAAATTGAAAACCACGCAGATTATATAAATTCTCGCAAACCTTGCAATGTCCCACTTGGATTAACAAATATAACTAAAATTCATCGTAAGCTTTCTGTGGTTGGCAGCATTACGCATGGTGTGGATCTCTATTGCTCTATTTATCTTCATCACTTCTCCTTATTTAGTTGATCCTGTTCAAAAGTTGCCCAACTCCAAGTTAGAAAAAGGCGAGCCTAACTCAACCCTGATATTATAATAGACCCCACCCATTTCAAGCAGACTGCCCTATTAAGAGAAATTTCACTTGAATTTAACTCTCACTCATTTTGGATTTAGGTCTTTAAAGTGACAACAATATATATGACATACTATAAGAAATCTATTTAAAATTTCACTGGTTCATCCTATCATGTCTTCTTTTTTCAGTTTCAACTGTCATTTCTATATTTAAATATCAAATAAACTATATGAAGGTAATTAAACAATTAATATAAAATTTTTCACTCTAAAGTAATTAGATAAAACATTCCAGTATTTTTTATTGGTATTGATTTGGGAAATTGTTGCCTAATAATGTATTAAAAACTCAGGCCAGGATTCGATCTTGTGTGCAGCAAAATAATAACCAAACTATTTCTTTAGACTTCATGAAGCCAAAATTACTTAAAATTCCATATCATAATTAGCATATAAAATATAACAAAACATGAATTACAATTTGAAATTTATTTCGAATCTTGATCATTGTTTGGTCGTTTCTTATGATATGGAATTTTATAGCCACACCAATGTCTGACCTATAATAGATCAGACATTTGTGTGGCTATAAAATTCTGACTTATAGCCACACAAATGTCTGACCTATAATAGATCCATAGAACATGGGAGAAATCCATAACTATTGCAAAGAAGATTAGACAAGGAGTATTAGTTCTCTAAAACGTAAGCTTACTTATAATATGTTTTGAACATTTTAGTAATTTAATTGAAATTAAATTCTAAAACTTTAATTAGAATTACAATTCATTCTAATTAAATACCAATTATGTCCAAATAAGATCCAACATCTTATGTTGATCCTTATTTATTAAATATCTCATATTTAATTACAAAGTTCCTCAAACTTTACAATCAAGTCCAACTTGATTAAAATATCTTTTTTCTATTCAACGTGCTTTTTATATGTTACTCATTAGGTTCCCAAATATGTTAGTAATGGATATAAATTATAACTCTAAATCATATTTAGGGTTAGATAAACTAAAATCCTCTAATTATCTTGAATTCTCTAATTAAACAACTTATATCCATAAATCATGATTAGTGTCTAGCAAGACATCATAACCATCCAAATACTTAAGAACGTCAAAGTGGTTTCCACTAGCCTTTCTATACATGATTTTTTTGGGGTGTAATTCAATCCTTTCATTAGATAATGTTCTGATTAGATATATAGCATGGAAATAATGTATATTCTATTTAAATACAATTATGTTAGCTCTCTACCATTAATGATTGATTCAAATAATGAACTTAGAAAACTATTTTCAATGTATCATTTTACCGTGGCCAGGAATTTCATAGATCAATACTAATTAAGAACAATGAAACATTTTTCCTAATCACTTTAGATTAATGAATCATGTATTAGTCACTCAATTACTTCCATATAGTCTATGCTATATCCAATGACTATCGATTGAACTACCATTGGCTATAATAAGTCATAAATAGTTTCACAACATAATAATCCTTATACGAGATAACTTTAGAAATCTCAAGTCAAATGCTCACCTATATAATAATGACTATGAGAATTTTCATAGACATATAAGTAATTTTTCAAAACAGAATTCTCATATAGGATCAGTTCAGTAAACTTGTTCCCTAACAAGTACCCACATTTTTATTTAAATATCTTTATACTTTAGTCTATAAAATCAACTACTTTCTTTATAAGGAAAAACATAATATGTGTTAGTCTTTTTATACTATATTAATTTCTAATCTTAATAAAGCAATAATTAGGAATAATTTAGGGATAATATATATATATATACATACATAATATATATATGTGTGTGTGAGAGAGAGAGAGAGAGTGTGTGTGTGCTTGTGTGTGTAATATGAATCTCATAATTATGATCTTATCATAATTTTATTAGTAATGTATATTTATCACATGTACTTTATCATATTCATCTAATATGTATAAGATAAAGAATGTCTTTAAATAATTATGTCACTAAACTATAACCAGCTAATTGGCTATAGAGCATACACCAACAATCTTCCACTTACACTAAGACAATTGTTTAAGTATCTTATGTAATATCACCATATGACGATCATGATATTATTGGGACACTGACTTAGTGAGAGAATTTTACAAAATTCTATATAGTGAGCACTTGCTTAAATCTTACAACTTTTATCTTGATTATTATCATAATTAATAGAAATTTTTTAAATATGTACTTGGATCTTTGATGAGACCGTAGTTTCTTTTGTATGCCCAACGACTCTAATTTTTCACAGTACATTACTATTTAAACAATGCAAGTAATGATACTAAGTTCATTAAAGAACTTCTTGATCTAATTAATCGTTTTTACTAGATAAAAAATTATTTTGGCTTGATTAGCAATTAATGCTATATTAGAACTTTTTTGATCTCAAATTAATCTTATTCTAAATAAAATATACATTACTGTCTAAACAATGCAAGGAACTATGCTAAGCTTATTAAAGAACTTCTTTATCCAATTAATCATTTATACTAAATTTAAACAAATATTTTGGTTTAATTAGCAATTAATGCTAAATTATAACATTTCCAATCTTAGACTAATATTATTTTAAATAAAATACACCTTTATTATGATTTAATTCTAAACTTAATATCCATATAAACTTGAACTCAAATATCAACTCATATATAGAATAATGGATATCGTTAATACTTCACATGTATAAGATATCTCAAATAGTGCATTATTTATGTATTTGGACTAGAGTAGATAAACAATTTCTATATCAATTTTTATAGATCTAATTCTCAAAATTAAGTCAATACCTTTTCATATATAATATTAATACTATTATAAAATTATATTTTCAACAATTGAAAATACGAATTGTTGTTCTCTATGACTAATATGTCTCTATATACTCCTACTAAAGAGGACAACAATACTCCCACTAACCTTCTAGTGGACATAATAAATTCACAATCATATCCAAAAGAAACTCTTTAAATTCATCATGAAAGAGAATCTTTTAACGTCTTGTGGCCTTTTAACTATACATCAACTGTATTGACAAAGACATTTGTTCTCATTAAATGTATTGTTATGGTATTTGAAACTCTCAAACTTTATCTTACTGCCACTACTTATCTTGAGAATTATTCTCCTATAAGTATACATTGAAACAAATAATTCGTTCAATAGGTATATAAGATTATATCTAACTTTTTGGATATCTTATAACCTTTTATTATCCAATTTAGCTATGAACTTTGTAGATGATATATGTTTTAACCTAAGTCACATGTATGAAGATTTAATTTAATAGCAACTTTAAGAATTATAAAGATTAATAAAATAGAATAACACAAGCTAAGGGATTGCCTTTAATTCAGTCAGTTGTTCTTCATATGATATAAGAATCCTTATGTGGCAATCTATTGGACCATATTGCTTAATAGATTAAATAAATTTATCAATTATATATTGAATATCTAACATAGCAATTTATTATAACAAAAAATAAACTAGTAGTTCTTATGAAAATAACTAATCATAAAATCATAAAATATAAACATAAAAAATAATTGATACTCAAAATATAAATCAACCAATTAAAAAAATCAAATCTCACATTTTAATACATCTAAACGTATTGACTTACTTTGATCAAACGTAGAAGATTAGACATGCAAGGACTTGGACAAAGCGTAGAAGAAGAGAGAAAAGAAAGACGACTCACTATTCTATAAACCTTAGAAAAACTTAATTTGAAAATTTTTCTTTAAATAATGGGACACACTTAACTCTGGGATTAGACATGGTTTGGGATACAAACAACTATCTTTCTGTTTCTTTATTGGAGATGGAAATGGACTCTAACATGTCTGTTTTCTAGGACATGTATATTTATGTAATTTTTTTAGAGATGGACACAAGATTTGACAATTCTGTCTTAGAATGTATCTTTTTATAATTTTTTTACAAATCTTTCCTAGAGGTATATGTGATTAAGCACAAATAGTCTCAAGTTGTTTCTTCATCTATAATATTTTAGAATGAAACATGCTCTAGAACATAGACATATTTCAAGCCTTGTATAACTAAAATATCTCAAACCTAAAAGCATGAAAATTCTAAATTCTCTCTTAATCTTTTCATGTCATCTTTATCATCTTAATTGGAGTACAGAAGAGAAAATTATTCATATCCAGGTAGCACTATTGAAATAGTCCATAATCACTAAATATCTTCATTTTTCTCCTACGACCTTCATTTTCTTCCTAAATAAACATATAAACATAATATGTATATTTAAGAATAAAATATGCATAAAGGACTAAATATTAAAAGAGGAAAATATGTCATTTTGAATTCTTGTCAGTTTTCATTTAAAACAACCACACTCTTAGAAATTCTAAATTCATGCAATTTACATTTCAATTTTTCATTCTTATTTATACACGTATCTATAAGCTTTTGAGCTTTCTTGAATTTAAAAGAGATTTTATTTCTTTTCATGCTCATTGCATCAAAACTCAAAAAGTTGATTTATAACAAATTAATATCACAATCATTATCATTACAAGAATAGAAATTAGAGGGTACCTTATCATTATTGATCATAAAACACATACTTTCCAACTTAATTTCATATTCTACACTCTTCAAATTGCTTGTGTGATCAAATATAGCCCTTGGTACCTTATTTATCATATGATCCTCCTTTTTTTTCACTTATTCATTTATAACTACATTTCTTTATTCATAGTGTCATCATTTGCAACTTCAAGTGTGTGTCAAATACTGTAAGTATTTTTTTCAAATTGACACACTATTTAAGACTTTTCTACTAAATGAACCAAGAACATATATTGCCTTATTATTCAAATCATTCAATATCTCATCATTGACATTGCATCACTTTTGTCTCTAATCCCTCATAACTACAATCTTTCAGTTATGAAAAAGTACTTTATCTTATTTTTCCAATTTGAGTAATTATTTTTATTGGAAAATAGAGAAATATAAATATCTTAACCCTTTTGGTTTAAAAGTGATAAAATTATGCCATAATGACTTTTGCTTAAGTTTTGTTATGAACATATATACAATGAATGAAGCTGTTATGATACTATATTCTTCCCTAAATGAAAAGAGAGAGGGAAGCGATTCATGTATGTACTTTAGAAACATTTTTTAAAAGTAATGAATTATTTTGAATAAATAAATGTGTGAGATAATATTATATAAAGGTAATCATAACTATAATGAATAAGTCACACAAACATAATGAGTAAGAAGAATAACAAAGAGATATTGCAAATTGATTTATAATAATTTGTCCAAATAATCCTTAGCTTATATGCTCGCTCCAATGTTCACTAAAGAGTTCGTCTTCGTTTAATGAATGAAAAGAAATCCAAGTTATAACATCTCCTTTACCATAATGAAGAGTGACACTTACATATATTTTCATTGTGAAGAGAAACCATCCTAACTTGAATTCATAATCAGTTGCCTAAGATAATAGCCCTTAATGTAAGCATAACTAGTTAATTAGAGATGCATCGTATCTACTTATTGGACCAACTTTACAAGTTGGAGTTGAAGAAGTGTTAAAAGTAAAGGCCATATATTTAAATCTAATTTAATTACTTAAAAATTATTCTCTATTACAATCTTTTTCTAATTGTAACAGAGATGTACTTTGCTTGATTATTAAACTCAAAATAAGATTTATATGGATTAGTTATTGTTTATTAGTTTTTTAGTTGGATTAGAACATGTTACAAGGTCCAATTTTCCAACATGATTATGAAAAACGTTAAAGCTTGTACTTTGATTATGAAAACAAGAATTTGAATCAAAATACAATTCCTAGAGTATTAATTAAAGTATTCTAGGAATTTTAGCTAGTAGAACCAGTAGTTAGTTTCTTAATTGAATAAGGACTCTTAAAGTTCCAATTTAAGTAGTACCAATAGTTGGAGTTTTAATTTAACTAGGAATCTTTAATACACTTACAATTAAGATGTCTATCATGTTTTTAATATTCACCATATATAAGGGGATATTATTAATCAATATAGACATATTTGAGTCATAAACTATTGAGAGTCGTGAGTGTTTTATCTCTTATTGTTCATTGAACTTTAAAAGTTATTAAAAAGTATCTTCTATGTGGCGTTCAAAACGCTTTATAGACTTTACAGCAAAGTTATGAATACCGTACCAGGCTTGGTACCGGATTGGACTCTGGAATAGAACTGTACCAGTACCGGTCGGTATCGGGTATCGTTTCGAGTAATTTTTAAATTTATTAAATAGTCCCTAAAATTTTTAAAAATTGCAAAATAGTCCATATTGGTATATTGTACAATTGTACTGTATACTTTACTTGTTTACTGTTTACATCAACCATGCTTTCAAAAACCTTAATAATAAATAATAATAACAATTAATATGAAATAAGTCAATAACAATAATTTTTAAGTATTTTACATATAAATAATAACCACAATTAATATAAACAAAGAAAATCATCATCATACACACATCAAATTAAGAATAATACAAAGTATTTAAAATATTACAAATTACAATAATACAATTTC
>JANTPM010000005.1:43151017-43163630 GCA_025434745.1 Erythroxylum divaricatum | reverse complement strand
TGTAAAAGCACAGTGGAGATTGAAAGATTGAAGGCTCAATTGAGTAATGAATTTGAGATGAAGGACTTGGTAGAAGTTCGAAAGATACTAGGTATGGAAATTGAAAGAGATAGAGCAAAAAGCAAGATTGGTCTGTGTCAAAAACAATATTTGAAGAAGGTGTTACAACGTTTCGGGATGAATGAAAATTTAAAACCGGTTAGTACATCTCTTACTCCTCATTTCAAACTTAGTGTTTCTATGTCTCCTAACACAGATGAGGAGAGTCATTACATAGCTAAAATTCCATATTCAAGTGTTATTGGTAGTTTGATGTATGCTATGGTGTGTATTAGGCCTGATATTTCACAAGTTGTTAGTATTGTTAGTAGATATATGCATAATCCAAAGAAAGGACATTGGCAAGCTGTGAAATGGATTCTAAGGTATATTCTTGGTACTGTAGATATTGGTTTATCATTTCAACAAGATGAAGTTAATGGTAAATGTGTTATTGGATATGTAGATTCTGATTACGTAGGTGATTTGGACAAGCGTAGGTCCACTACAGGCTTTGTATTCACTTTTACTGGAGGGCCAGTGAGTTGGAGATCAACTTTGCAATCTATAGTTGCTTTATCAACTACTGAGGTAGAATACATGACAGTAACAGAAACTATTAAAGAAGTCATATGGCTTCAAGGGTTGCTTGATGACTTAGGGGTCCATCAGGACTATGTGAATGTTCATTGAAACAGTCAGAGCGCTATTTATTTAGCAAAGAATCAAGTTCATCATACATGTACAAAACACATTGATATGAGGTTTCATTTTGTTCGTGAGATTATTGATGAGGGAGATATTCTTCTTCAGAAGATTGGGACCGCCGACAATCCTGCTAATATATTGACAAAACCAGTTTCGTTACTCAAGTTTAAACATTGCTTAGACTTGATTGACATTTGTAAAATTTATTGATTTCCCTATAGGGGATTGGGAGACGACCATTAGAAATTCCACTTCGAGGATTTGAACCAAGGTGGAGATTGTTGAATATTGTCTCAAAGTCAGAAATCTCAGCTTCTCAATGTCAAAAATCCCAGCTTCTCAATGTCAGAAATTGTAGCTTGCTTTCGGTGATTGTTGAGTCATAAATGGAGGCTTGATTTTTTGATGAAATTTGGTACGACTAGTTTTGACATTCATCCATAGAATTCTCTATAAAAGAGAAGCAAGGACAACGAAGGAGAGAACACAATAAAGAAATTATAAGTCAATAAATATTTGTAGTTTAGTCTGAAATTTATCAGCACCAAAACAAATGAATCCGTGGCTTTTTCCACTGTAGTTAATGGCTGCCTTTATGACACCCGATCAAAGAATCCTAGCTGTGGTATCCAAAAGCCTAAAAAAAGATGAAACACGAGTGTTTTATGTATACTCGACTTTTTCCCCAACTTTCTTTATGTATAGCACAGATATGAAGTTCCACTTGTGTTTTATCTTTTTTGGTAATTAAGGTACTTGATACCGTAACCAAACACAAAGAAGAAGATCAGAACCCATCCAATATGGGCAATGGCAACCGCAGGCAGAAAGTCATAATCGAAACCCAAGGCTTCCTTGATGAACACATTCACTGGCACTGTCCCAGCTCCAGGTATGACCACAGGATTACTTTTATCACCTATCTGAGATGCCACAAGACCATATACTGTCCAAGACACCGGGTTAGCCCAGTAGTACCACCTCCACCATACAGGAATTTGCTGCAATCAACAACCAAATGTTATCAAGATAAGAGACAAAAATAATTCAGTGTAGGAAATTTAAGGCTACGTACCATCCTGGGAATGAGAAAGCCAGAGAACAAGTTCCATAAGGACAAGAAAAAGGACATAACAACGGCAGCAATTTGATGTCCTGGAGTCAGGGCCACGGTCATCAACCCATACAATGTGAAGTAAACGAAGCTTGAATATATGATATAGTAAAACCAGAGGAATTTTGCAAGTTTCCACTCAAATTTCATCATAGAGAAAAGCAGAAGGGCGTAAACGATAGTTTGGACTGCCACATAAATCGCCTCTATCGCCACCTTCAAAGATAAAAACAGTTCCTCAGAACTATGAACTTGTGCATGCCAATGTCGTATCAATTTCTTCATATTATTGAAATCAATTTGAATTAATCAGAGACAGATCTTTCAGGAATTTCCTTTAGATGGGAAGATGTAAAATTTTTAGCAGGTCCCTTTATGACTTCCTATCCAGAAGGGATAGGAGAAACTTCTCAAGGGATGACTACCATATTTACCTGAGCAAATGCAAAGACCAGTGAGGAATACATTCCAGCTGCTTTTTCACGATAGAAAACTGTTCTTTCAATAGCAACTACAGGCTGAACTGCGGCCGCATTGGTCGCACCAAGGAAAAGTATAACAGAGTACATGGCTCCCAAAATATTCATCACGTCCTGTTGTTTTGATCTGCACGCGGGATTTTTATTAGAGTGAAGTTGTCTACGATGATAGAATTTGATAAGAGAACATCAGAAGACTTACAGCTTCTGTCCTTTGTTCCAGAAAATCAGACCAAAAAGAAACCCGATAAACGTGGTCAGGAAGAAACGAATGGCATTATACTCGGGATTTCTCCAATAGGACTGACGCTGTTTCCAGAAACAAGCTTTGATTTGTGTAATATAAGGCTGTGAATACTTGGTTGGGAAGTATAGGTCATTAGACCCTGGTGTGGGGGTGCTTAGTTCTTTGATAAGTTCCTGATTCATCCTGTATAATGTGGAAAATGAGTGGAAGAACTGAAAACTAAGCTCTTCAATGTATAATTAAGTAAAAACTTTTACTTATAGAGGGAAGAGTTGGCATAAATTTCTGCAAAATCCACATCTAGCTGGGACTCCATTGCAGGAGAGCTGACATCAAGCATCCATGTTGCAGGGTTGATTCCATCCTTGATCTTAGGAACTCCTGGGATGGCCTGTGTTGAAATACCACAATTGCATGCAATTTCCATCACTAGTAGTAACATTAAGTCGCTTGATCTCAAGATTAATGATGAATTATAGCTAATCAGTATTTGGTGAATTGGAGACAAAAATAGTAAAGAAAGATATGTTTACCTCAAAATATTCTACAAGCTCGTGCGAATGGTGTCCAAGAGGTCCAGCATAAATTACTTGACCACCTCTTTTCATCAGCAATAGCTGAAGCAGCCAAGATATAAAGTTGAACAGATTCAAACAGAATACAGATATAAACATATATAAATGAACACAGACCTCATCAAAAGCTTCAAAGATGTCTATGCTAGGTTGATGAATTGTGCACACAACTGTCCTCCCTGTATCTACAGTATTTCTTACAGTACGCATAACAATGGCAGCAGATCTGGCATCAAGTCCCGAAGTGGGTTCATCCATGAAGATAATTGAAGGGTTGGCAACCAGCTCTACAGCTATCGTTAGCCTCTTCCTTTGTTCTGTTGATAGACCATTCACTCCTGGAAGTCCAACCAATGCATCTCTAATGGAATTTAGCTCAACCAACTCCATCACTTCTTCAACAAACTTCTGCAGAACACATGGAAACAGAAAATTTAGTGTCATATTAAACCACAAGGAGCTCATCAGAGGATAATTCCAGCAGCAGCGGCAGCTAAGTGAACTAGAAAGCATGAAACGTGAAACAATATCGCAACTTTCACAAACTGATTAATGTTCATAATTCTGACGAAGCTAACACACCTTTCGAGTTTTTGTGTTAACATCTTTGAAAAGACGGAGCCAGGCTGAGAACAAAATGGATTCATAAACACTAACATGTGGTGAATGAATGTCATTCTGTTCACAGTAACCGCTGACACGAGCAAATGTTTCTTGCTTCTTTGGATAACCAGATATACTTATAGTTCCTTCAATATAGCCTTCTGTTTTCCTTCCAGCCAATACATCCATTAACGTAGTCTTCCCTGCACCACTTACACCCACCAGAGCTGTCAATATACCAGGTCTAAAAGCGCCACTAACGTCCCTTAGCAGTTGAAGGCGATTTTCTTCAACTCCTCGATTCTTCATTTCCTATTGCGGAAAACCAGATGCTCATTTCAATAGCATGTCTAGAAGAAGCACATCTTCTTCAATATGGTCCTTTTATTAATGTAGTTCAAAGTTCCTGATGACTTACGGTTGGCATATCCACATAATAGTTGACATGGTTGAAAGCAAGTGAAAGTGGTTGGAAGGGCAAAACCATCCCTCTTTTTGGTTCGTTATTTGGTCCAGCGTTTTCCAAGGAATTCCTCACTTCCATGTCAACCCCTGTAATTGTTCACAAAATTTTTAAAACATTCAGAAGATGATTTCAGTGGACATCTTTCAACTTTCAAGCACATGAACGGTGGGTTTGATTCTATAATTGTTTGTAATAGACAAGAGGAAACAATTTCATTCATGAATGAAGAGTTCTAATGTTGCCTAAAAAGGGTGATAGAATTTGCATGCAAGGAAGTGGAGGCATTGGCTTAAACCTTCTGTTCCATATAGTGCAGAAGTTGATTTCTGTTTCTTCTTCTTGTCATCATCATCGCCAATGACAAGTTTTGAATCGGAAAGAGCTGCAAGTAAAATATGAACACGGGAAATTTTGAGGTCAGGTATCCCATTCATCGTCTGTTCCAAAGACGAGGAGACAGGAGGTGAAATAACTTACGATTCAAGTAAGTTAACGCTGCAATGAATAATATGTTGAATAGAAGAGAAAAACCAAAAAGTGCTCCAACACAAATCCAAAACCAATAATCATCAGTAAAGAAGCCTCTCGATTTCAGCAGGACTTTTCCAACAGTAGGTGCATCAATCCTAGGATCTGGATTAGGCTGTACATTACAGAACAGTTAGGACATAGAAACCAAAGCAGAATTGAGATGAGTTGAAGACAATCTATAAAGGGTACTTACTGCACTCCATCTTTTGTCCAGAAATTCATTCATGACAATGGCATTTTGTCCGTACATCATTGGAGAAATATAATAGCCCCATAGCATCCAAGGCTTAATGTCATCTGAAGCAGAGCAAGATGATGTTTAATTTATAACCAGATATTGACAAATAGTTTCATCAATATATTTGTTACTCGAATTAAAGTTATAAAGCATAATAAGGTGGAGGCTGATTCTCTTCTGTAACTACCAATGTGAACATGTATCAATGCTCTTTGATGTAGCCAAAAAAAAAACGATAAGGCGATGAATCAACTGCTTACTCTTGGCTATTACAAATCCTCCAAGGGTAAAAACTATAAGCAAGGTGAAAACTCCCAGCGTGTTTGCGACAACTTGTGTTCTTCCAACGGCAGCAGTGAAACGAAAAAGGGATAGAGCCATTTGGTGTATACCAAAAAAAGCCACAAACTGTCTGACAAGCCTGAGGAAGCAAAGGCAGATGGGTTTTGAGTGAAGATGCTACTACAACATCAGTAAGATGAAAATTTTGAACTCAATTCACCTGCTAATAGATGGTGCAAAACCGATAGTGTAATAGGTTAAGACAATCCATATCAGTGATTCCACAAATGATAATGGGATTCTAAGCAACCAGATTGGTAATCCATAAGCCCATGGAGGATAAAACAAGAAGTCCCTTTGCTTATAAAACACAGGTAGACTGAAGACTGTCATTGCAAGTTCTGCCATCCCATTAAACATCACATTAATTAGACTGAAAAACAATGCTCCAAAGAACTTTTGTCCATCTTGCACTGTCCCAACTTTCATTTCTGTCCTTAGAAACACAGTGAAGGCAAATATTGACATTATTGTTATCTGGGACGTCTTGAATATATAAACAAAAGAATTTCGTTTCATCAGCAACCATTCCCTTGAGAAACATGCCTTGAAAAGTTCCCAATTAGAAATCCCATACTTGCTTGTCACTAATGCAGCCGGATGAGTTCTTGATTTATCATAAGGATTGCTCAAATCTGATGCGAGCCGTTGGCCTATATGGAATGAGCTGAAGCCTTGCACGAATTCGGAAACTGAAAGAAATCTATAAGGTTCGTCCTTCTTGTACCAATACTGTTCTTGGTCTTTCTTGGAAGTTACTTCTTGCAGGAAGTCAGCTACTCCTTTTCTTTCCGGGCATTTGAAACCCATGTATTCAAAGAATTCTAGGATATGATCACGAGGACCTTGATAAACAGTCTGACCTTCTGCTAGTAGGATAATGTCATCAAAAAGATCAAATGTCTCCGGTGCTGGCTGTAGAAGAGAAATAATCATTGTTACATCCATGATATGAACCATTTGCCTCGTGAACTTGCATATCTGAAATGTAGTTGAACTGTCCAACCCTGTTGATATTTCATCCATTAAAAGAACCTTTGCTGGTCCGACCAGCATCTCCCCTGCATCCATTTCATACAGCATTTTAATTATGCATCAAGAATATGGAAACCAGACAAATGAATCATATATTATTTCCATTCCGGTCTAACTGAACTTTACTCGTGGACTTCGGGTTAGGACCAGCCTTTTGGCCAAGTGCTTGACCTTAGTCAGAGAAGAATACCTGTAGTCAGACGTTTTTTTTGTCCTCCAGATATACCTCTTATCATCTCATTCCCAACCGTAATATCTGCACAAATATCCAACCCCAGTATCTGTTGAAGACTCTTCAGTTAGTCTACGGGTTTACTTCTTTAATGTGTGAAAAGAGTATTTAAGAAAAATAATCAAGATATACCATAATATTTGAAATGAATGTAATAAACCTTGAGGACATAATCAGTAACCAAACTGGTTTGTTGGCCTGCCATTGCCGCTGCTTTCATGAATGCATCAATCTCAGGGTCTGGTTTAATTCCTGCTTCTTTCTCTCGTCTCGAGAGTTCTGCTAGCATTTCGTATCGTGAGCCCACTCCTAAGCAGCGTCCAGAGAAGTCCAATGTCTCTCTGACTGTCATTTCTCCGAAGTGAAGGTCATGTTGACTAATATAAGCACAAGTCCTCTGAGGAACAAATTCATTAAATTCATGACCACAATAGGTGATTCTGCCAGTAGCCTGTTCACAATGTCATTCAGAAACTACTAAGTCAGCTTAACTGGTATACAAAATGGGCCAGCAACAAACAATATTTCAAGAAGCAGAAGGTATACTTTCAAGTTAAGATCGAGTTTTCCTGCCAGAGCTTGCAGGAGTGTTGTTTTCCCAGCTCCAGGAGGCCCAAGAAGTAAAGTCATCCTGAAAAATAATCACATATTGGCAGAAAATGAATATAATGTTAATAGACATGAAATAGGCATAAAATTGATCCCCAAAAAAAAAGAACCTAAAACAAGAATGCTTGCAAGAATCACTTTGATTTTTAAAAAAAATGCTAGCTATAATAATCATTGGAATGAAGTGGTTGTGACGATTTAGTATGGATACCTCGATGGTTTGACAATTCCGCTGACATCTTGAAGAATTTGTATTTTTCTCTTTTTGGATGGAACAAGACGAATCAGTCCAAGAACATTCTGCCATAACATCCAAGTTTCAACTTTATTCATTAAATAACTAATCTTTAAGTTCTCAATATATATATATATATATATATATATATATATGATAAAAGTTTGTCATCAGAAAAACCAAGAAGAAGATTGAAAGACCTCAAATGTGTTTAAAGTTGCATTAAGAAGAGTAGGAAGAGCTCTGCTCCCAAAGTACACTTTTCCCTCCACCGATAGATGCTCATACCGCACTTCAATCTTAGGAGTCTCAATCCCAACCCTACATAGAAGACTTCCTTTGGTAGGTCATAATCGAATAACTTAACAAGAAACAAACATGAAGAAAGTTAAGCAAACTTGTCAGGAAAGAAAGATAGAAAGCTAACGAAGAAGCATTTACTGAAACTGACCTATCATTTCTCTCCCTTACTCTCCTAAGAAACTTCTCATTATCCTCTTCAACAACTTTCAATATACTCTCAATCAAGTGCTTCCTGTCTTGCGTTCCAAGCTTTCTCACATCAATCTCATTTTGTACAACTTTTCCATTATCCAACACATTCATTAACACCCCTTTCCTCATGCGGTCGTATGTCGGCAACCGCTCAATCGCCGCCCACCGGAGCTCGTCCTCGTCCTCGCCCCGCCTCTCACTCCTGTTAAAGACATCCGGCTGCGCCATCCATACATCCCGGATGCTATTAGATGTCCAGCTCCGGCGACTCACCGATGCAAAGCTGCTTCGGTTGCTCACTGATCTCTCCAGATCATCTCCCGCCAAAGCTGCCGCCATATGCGGTGCAATCAAGAAATAAAAACACTTCTCCTCTTTACGTAGCTTTAAGGTAACTTCACTTCACGCATCACAATATTAGCAAACTAAGATTTTTTCCGAATCCTCGGAGTTGCAGACTTCACTAACTAAAGAATAACTATGCTTAAAAAGGAAAAAGAAGCCGACAAACTTGTAACCAAATCCTAGGCTGCCACTTCCGAACTATATCAAGAACCCTCAAAGTACACAATCCCGATCAGATCGAATCACGAGGAATTCATTAAATGAACACGCATACATGTGCACAAACTTAACCACCATGAAAATCCCCGACGACCCAAGCAGCCGAAATCTTTCCCCGGCAGCAGAATTAATAAACAAAACTGTCCAGCCAGAGACGACAAGTACTGTTCTCCAAGAGGTGTAGGACCGATGGCGAAAGAGATTAAATTTAGTGACTGAGGCGGCGAGGTAACAAGGACCGGAAAGTAAAACAGAAGAAGATCAGAAAATGAATGGAATGGAGGTCAATAAGTGCGAAGATTCTCTGAAAACTGTGAAGTTCTAGTTGGACTGATCTCTCTCTCTCTCTCTTTCTCTCATATATACGGGAATCTACTTTATATGGTTTGCTTGTTTATTTGATATTTGACATTTAGCGAGAGGGTTGGTAAAGGTTGTCTTTGAGGGTTTACTTGGAGTTACGAACATGTATTTGCACTCATTGCATTGATGAGCCGAAGAAATAAGTTGGCATTGCGAAATGTCGCATGGAGATGGTTACGACTTACGCCAATGATTGTTATTGGATGTTAGTTACAGGAGAGTCGATCTCCTGGCCCCTCGGCCCTCACATATTAAATTATACAATTTCCTCCTATCAGAATTCGAATAATATGAAATTTTCAAAAACGCCCGTTGCATAAATATATAACGTTAAAAGGAAGATTGTTTGCTCTTTAAAAGGACATTTTGTACAAAAATGTAAAATCATAATATAACAACATTTTATTATATGTAAAATTGCCTTTTTTATTGTGTTTAATATAAATATTTTTTATTAATTAGGATGAGTCTTTAAAGTAAATTTTAGTTTGTAATTAAGATAAGTTCTTTCCAAAACTAGTTTTAAAAATTGTGTAGTTTTACCAAACATAAGGTTGAATTCTACGGATAGTTATTAACTGTTAGATTTGCGTAATTGTTCACTTGGCAAGGATGTCATGAAGGTCGAGCTTATGAAAAAAAAAAAAGCATTAATTTCAAGACTAAAATTACTTTAATAATTATTGTTGTTAAAAATTAAATTAATCAGATAATTTTTGTAAATTAATAAATTTTTATAAATTAATTTTCAATTGTTAAAAGCTTAATTAATCTGTATAATTTTTGTAAATTAATAAATTATTATAAATTAAAAAATAATAATTTATTAAATTTTCAATAAAAATAATCTTTTTTAATTATATTTTAAAATTTTAAATAATTTTTCAAAGAGTTATGTTAAAATTTTTAAAATATTAAAAAAACCGTACTAACATCGTATTAGAAAATGTCTTGGAATCAAAAGACAACATCTTTGTGCATAAGTGCGGGTCGATACGGTAACGTGTTTGTTTAGATCGTGGCAATCGAACTTTGACACGTGTCGCTGGAAAGATTCTCTTCTCGCTTCGTTCACTTACTTAATTAATGCGTCACCTTTATCACTTTTTTATTGAAATCTACAAATTAATATTCCATGACTAATAAATCTAAAAAGAAATGTTAGGTACAATCCAAAAGTTGCCTTTGGACTTGACCCCAACCTTATTAAGAAGGGGAAAAAAAACCAATAAACGTATCCAGGTAATTAAAAGCCTTGTTGTGTATAATTGGAACAGATCTTTTGGTTCATTTTTTATTGTGTTTTATTAAGTTTTAATTTTTTAAATAAATAAGGGAGACAAAAAAATAGATAAAAATATAATAAATAAAATAAAACAGACGATGTATTCCGTTATATAATAATTTTAATGGTTTCCGCGCATAAGAAACATAATAATTGTTGTTTAGACTTTGGAGGAAACAGATCCTTTAGTCATCTAATTGCTTTTTATCTATTGTTGAAAACAAAATGCGTTTTTTAGTTTTTTTTTAAATCAGAAGCGTTTTTTAATTGATTACGAGGTATTTTAAGTATGTTTTATTTATAAAAAGATACTTTTAAATTATTTATATTTAAATTAATCTTCATTTGAACCATATAAATTTTTTACGAAAAGTAAAATTCTAATTTCAAAGTTTAAATTGTTACATATAAAATAATTTAAAACAGAGCAATAGAGAATATGGAGCACGTAAGAATGAATCTCTGAGCGAAAATGACGTTACGTGTAAGAGATAATGTGATGAAAATTGCTTTGAAAGTAACAACGTGCGGCATTAAACACGGATGGTCAAAGAACACTTTGTTGATGTCACATGCACAGGTCCATCTGTGTTAACGAGGAAAGGGGAGAACATGACACGTTCGGGGTATCATTTAATTGCAGCGGTTAGTACGTAGACTGCTGCTTATTGAATTCATATCGGTTGCTTCATACAATACACATGCACCCAACCGCATTGCTCCAAATTTCAATAAACAATAAACATAACATCTCAGATATTCTAGATCCCTTATAAAGTCAAACAAAGCCAACAGTTCAAGTTATCACTGCGACAGTTCAAAGAATCACTCGTCTTTACAAGTTTTAGATGTCACTAGAATAACTTGGGGGCTATTAATAGCAAAGTTATGAACATCGGCATTAGTATTAAATTTCATATAGGTTAATATTAGGTATTATTTTGAGTAAAATTTTAATTTTATAAAATATGCTCTAAATTTTTTAAGTTATAAAATAATCTTTCAATTTATTGTACTGTATAATTTATAATTTTACATCAATCATATTTCAAAAAATAATAATAGAAATTTAAAATAACAATAATCTATTTATTTTTATTAATATTACCTTCTCATATTTCACGTATAAATAATAATCACAACTAATACGAAAAAATTTAAAAATATAAATTAAGGACAATACAAAATATTTAAAATGTTACAATTTCATCATATAATAAATAATTATTATATCAAAATATTAAATAATAAATAATAAATATTTATGACTCTCTAATTGTTACAATTACAACAAGGGTTTGTGGCCAGGAAACAACTAATTAGAAGTGAAACCTAAAATAAAAAATATTTACAATTATATTTATATTGCGTATATAAAATTTAATGTATACATCAAATATAAATAAAATTAAAATAAGAGGATAAATGAAAATATGGAAATTCATTAAACTGAATATTCACTTAAATCGCATCAACCCCAATTCTTATTTGGTACAAAATTCTCAATATTAAGAGAAGTCTCGTTATCACCATCATTCATAAATGAGTGATGTATCCCATCACAAATTAACTTATAATTGTGTTATATATTCTCATCTTAACATAAATGATTGATGCAACAGCTAATATTAAGTATACGTAAAATGACAATTTAGCAACTATGAAAATGCTAAAATACTTCCTATATGAAGTTACTAATTAACCATATGAACCTCTAAAAATGCAGTAATATCATAGTAAATCTATTTAACATTCAAACCCCTCCTATATTGATACATAAACAAAAGCATAGTTCTCAATCCATAATGTCATTTGCAAGACAACTCAACCAATATCCTATATTAAAGTTCCCAAAAATCCCTAAAATCATTCATTTATCAATCCCGTCACAAAACAAATAAATAGAAAAAATCCAATAAAAAATGGGGTGAGAACATGAAAAGTAAAGAGAACCTAGTTAATTAAAAAAATATCAATAAAATAACTTATTGACAAAAGTCAGGTATTTGGAACTATAATTCAAACTCATCCTATATTAATTCATTGATAAACTCAACTTTAAGAATGTAACAACTAAGCACAACCAATAAGAAAATGAATTAATGATAGAGATTAACAATACTTAAAATTTAAATCTAATAATTTATATTAACAATGCATAAAATTTAGATTAACAATACTTAAAATTTAAAGTCATAGGCCGAAATTCATACCACAAATAAGTTTCAGTTAGTGCAGGCCATTTACATTAAAATGTAGCAAGTTTAAATGAGAGGCTCAAACCACAAACAAATATCCAAATTAAAACATGTACCCAAAAACTCAGTAAATAACAAAATCTACTTACCTCAAACGACACGCAGAATAAGTCACTAAACACTACAAGAAAATCTTGGTTTAGCGACGGAAATCTACCGACGGACCATATAGCGTCTGTTAATTGCGACGGAAAC
>JANTPM010000005.1:43113347-43135001 GCA_025434745.1 Erythroxylum divaricatum | reverse complement strand
GTATAGACTTTTGTATCAGTTTCCTTTTTGGGTTATTGTATTGAAATTGTAGGGGACTGATAGACTTGTCTATATTTTGGATTGATATCGCGAAATAAAAGATTATTGTGGTTTTAAAATTTTAGTGATGTGCATGTTTCGGTTAAATTATATTGATGTCATGCGAGTATTTAGTGATTGCTTTCGATCGTAGCACTTCCTTGCTGTGGGATATACGTCGGAACGACCCACGAGCGTCCCGGTGCGTACCCTACGGTAAGGGGGCGCTACATTAGGAATGGCTCAATGGTAAGAGGCGTCCACTTAAAGTGGAACAAAACCTTGAGGTCTTGGTTTTGAGTCGTGGGCTCACCCAAGCGCCAAAGAGGACAATACCTAGAGTGACGGCGGTAGAGGCCGGGCTCTACAATTTACCATGTTTATGTTATGTTTAGACTTTAATTACATGCTAATGGGCTACTTTTGGACACTAATTAGCTACAGAAAATTGGCAGCCAAAGGAATGTGAGAAGTCAACATGTGACTATCCTCATTCCTTGCATTTTCCTTATTTAACTCATGTTCTTTTCATTTGTAAAAAAGAAGAAGAAGAAGATAGATACAGAATTTTAAAAACGAGATGTTTTCCTCTCCAAATTCAGACTTTGATCTATAAGGTTTGATTGTTTTTCGAAAATAATCAAAAAGGGTTTGTTTGTTTGCCGAAAACATTCAATCGTTTGTGTGTTGTGTGATTTCCAGAATTCTGTCCTAGTTTCAATTTCGTTTTCCATTTTTTGTTTCCTGTGTTCATCAAATCAAAAACTTTCCTTCTTCAAGTTTGTTCCTCACATATTAAATTAAAAATCTCCAGAAGACATCTTTACCCAATTAGAACCCCAGCCTCCTAAAAAGTCCCGTTTTCCTCATTTGCCTTCATTCTATCACCCAGATTAACATGTCACCACTAAATCCACTATAACTCAATCATTCCTTATCCGATTAATCCAATTCTTGCGTCTAAATTGTAGTTCACAAAATGTTCTACAACTTTTCTTCTTTTTTGGAAACCTAATTCCTAGCCAATTAACCCAGAAACGTCTTCAAAGTTACTGTTCCGGTTTTACCCGATAAAAACCAAATTTCCCAAAACTTTTCAAATAACCACTAGACCCTATTCCGATCACTTTCAGGCTATTCCACCATCAATGACAATGATGAAGAAATTGTGGCCCATTATCCCTTCTTTGCAGATTGTGATCCAGTAACATATGAGGCGGCAATTAGCAAAGATTGTTGGATCAAAGCAATGGATGAAGAGATTAAAGCAATTGAGAAGAACAATACATGAGAGCTAGCTACTCTCTCAAAAGAAAAGAAATCAATCAGAGTTAAGTCAGTATGTGAGACAAAGTACAAACCCAATGGAGAAATGGAACGTTTTAAAGCAAGGTTAGTAGCAAAAGGATACAAACAAAAGCCTCGTATCGATTATTTTGAAGCATTTGCCCCAATTGCTAGATTAGATACTGTGCAGCATCATTTCTATTGTTGCTCAAAGAATTGGAAAATAGTTCCAATGGATGCCAGGTCAGCATTCTTAAATAGTGTATTTGAAGAAAAGGTTCATATTAAGCAACCATCAAGCTATGAGAAACATGGAGATGATAAAGTTTACACATTAAAGAAAGTACTATATAGATTAAAACAAGCACGACGAGCATAATATATTTATATTGATACCTATTTTTTGAATAATGAATTTTAGAGATGTTCGTATGAGCATGCCTTGTATATCAAAACCAACAAGGATGGAGATATCACAATTATTTGCTTATACATGGATGACTTCATCTTCACCGGCAACAATTCTAAATTATTGGAAGAATTTAGGAAAGCCACGATTGCTCAATTTGAGATGACAAATCCTAGTTTTATGACTTATTTACTGGGCATTGAAGTTAAGCAAATAGACAAAGGTATATTTATTTATCAACAAAACAATGCACAAGATATTTTGAAAAAAATCAAGACGGAAGCATGTAAACCAATTTTAACACGAGGAAAGAATGAAGCTTTTGAAAAATGGTAATGGTGAATTGGTTGATGCGACTAAATTTAGAACAATTATTGGAAGTTTAAGGTACTTAATAATAAGGCTTGATATTGTTTACAGAGTTAGAATAGTGAGTAGATTTATGGAAGCACCACAACTATCTCATTGGCAAGCCGCTAAACGACTTTTGAGATACATTAAAGAAAATTTTGATGATGGAATATTTTATTCAAATTCTAACATAGTGGAGCTGGTAGGATATCCAGATAGCAATTGGGCAGGAGATATTGAGAAACAAAGAAGCACTTTAACTATGTGTTCCATTTTGATTCGAGAGCATTTTCTTGGTTATCCAAAAAACAACAAATAGTAGCCCTTCCAACAATAGAAGCTAAATACATAGCATCATCGAATTGCGTTACACAGGTAATATGGTTGCAAAAAATTCTTTAAAAATTGCAGCATCAACAACTTGGTTCTACAAAAATCTTCTATGACAATAAATCAACAATTGCCTTAACAAAAAATCTAGTCCTTCATGATCATAACAAACACATCAATATCAAACATCACTATATTCATGATTTGGTAAAAGACAAAGAGATCGTGGTTGAGTACTGTAAGTCTGAAGATCAAATTGCTAATATTCTAGGATGAATTGTTCTTGAAGCAGAAAAAGATGCTCGGAATGTCCAAACCAAGTTTAAAGGAGGATGTTAGAAAGTAAACTTGATTTTGTATTTGACTTGCTCAAATTAACAAGTCAAATTAATGTTGAATTCTTTTTATTAGTTGATAATTACAAATTGCCAACTATTTCACCTCGTGACCGACTTTAGAAAACTATAAATATGGCCATATGATAAAGATATACATAGAAAAGGAAATTGTGAGAGCATGTGTAAAGTTTAGGTTGTTAGCTTCGACAAGCTAACGCATAATGGATTTTTGGGTTGTGACAGTTTGTAGTGTTGAGTTTGTATTTGTAAAATTTCTACTCTCAATCAATAAAATTGTGAGCGTGTAATTGGATTTCAGAATCCACTTTCTAGGAAATTTTAATTTGCCAACAAGAATGTAGCAAAACTAGGCGGTCTTCAAAGAGAGCGAGGGAGAGAGCGCAAATCAATCTTGGAGAGGGAGTATCAGCTTCTATCAACTCCCTCATCCACATCTAGTGAAGATTGATCATAAATGCCAAGTTAAAAGTTGCAGTTTAGGCAGTTGACAGCGCATGATACTTTTCCATATAACAGGCATGATGACAAAGCCAATAAGTTCCTGATTACACATAAGAGCAGCTATTATTTAGCAGATAATGATACTTAAGGCTAACATGCAATAACTAATCAAAATAATAACAGGAATGACTAGATGATATGTATATACAACAGCCTTAAGACTAAAAGAGCTTGATAAGAACCTGCAATCCCATCAGAAGGCGATATCGTTTGTACCTTCAAGGTGAAGAATAATCAGCTTTTTAGATTGTACTGCTAGACTTGTGGAATGTTCAGCTTGACCATTAACTTAAATCAGCCTGTCAGAAAAAGCCCAAGAATCTGATAAGAGTCTCTCCCATCCTTCAGTGTTAGAGTCGCTCTTTGACAACTGTTCGAATAAGATTTTTACTATTCCACGACAACACTAAAGTCCCATTATGCAGCAGCTTTCTATGCGCCTTTGCGAAGCCAGTGTTTGAACTTTTCTTCGACTTGCATCTTGCTATCATAACAATACTTAAAGAGCACCTGTCAGCATACTGGAGCAAGTTTTGATTGTCAGAATGGGATGTGAAATTCAATGCCCTAAGTGGGTTTAGAAGAGAAGAAAGATGAAAGAAAAATGAGGCTTTGGATCAACAACCGACTGTATAAGTACAAGCATACAATTATTTCTTTACGCCATTCGTTTTATGCCAATAAAAAATATTTTTCCTTTTCTTTTGTTTTACCTTTTGGTGTGAGGTGAAGCATGTAATTGATTGGTTTTTTGTTTCCCACCAAACCCTTTCTCCTCTCTCTCCCTCCATGATCATGAGATGGATATGACAAACTAAAACTCTACGGAATATCTAAAATGATATGACATGTTATTTTGTCTTGGACTGCCTAAATGCTCCGTACCTGATCGATTTACCAAAAGCAACTAAGTAACGTGAATAGCTAATAATGCAAAATATAGAAACCCCATCCTTTGGATAACAGCCGCTTGAAACAGGTGAAAAAAAAAAGTGCCTTCAAATTTCAACTTACTTCTGGAATGTCGAAGTCGCCATCAGAAGCATCACATAAATCAAGTGATACTTGTCGTAGCATTGGCAGCTATCATAAACACAACAGCATCACTGAATTTTAGCCATTTAGCATAACTAGGATAACAGTATCACATAATCATGTTTAGTTCTAGAATAACCAACCTCTGCAGCAGCATCAAGAAGGAGGTTTCTATGTAGCCCAGAACCCTGCACAGTATGTAGTTGGGTCAGTTGCACTACATTGATCAAATACTCAAAGTTTACCTTGCTATTCTCCCATTTCAACAATTAGCTTAAAATGGTAAAGTTATAAATTATAGCCTGAGTAATCCACACAACCACGTGTAATTGATCCCTATACATAACATTTAAGCATTGGCAAACCACAACTGGAATACTGTTTGGAATCATCTCTAATTAACTGCTTAGATGTATCTTATGCCCGTGCATATAGTCTCAATCTTTAGCTCTCTTTATCACAGCACGGAGATCATGTTCATTGTTAACTAACAGATCCTCCTACACAGTAATGTGGAGGAGAACAAGTAGCACTCTTAAACCTCTTGGTAACCAACTGAACATGACTAATACAATTCAGACAATCCAGACCCCAACAATGCCTCACTCATTTATCGCAAGCCTTCTTTTGTTAGTTTCCAAAACCTGTTCAAACAATCTAATATGTTTTTTTCTCCAAATTGATTTTGTTCTAACAGTATTTTAACCACTTCTTCTAAATCCTAGTATAACAGAATAATATCATTATGAACATATAATGAAGAACCCCGCCTAGATGTCTCATCACTAAGTTGTCATGAAGAAAAATGAGATCATGATACATTCTAGTTGTACGATACATATAGGCCATGTCAAGATCTATGTTCATTTGATATTGATAAACATATGCATGTAAAATGATAGAACAGAAAATTGCAATAACAAATGCCTCACATTGTGACGCAACAAAAGATTTTCAAGTGCTCTGCAGTTGAAAAGAGAAGAAATCCCATTTGCTGTTACTTCTCCACAGTCCTAATGAACAAGAGAACAGATGATTTTAAAAGCTAAGTTAAAATTCTAAACAATCAAATCACTGGGTTGATTCTAAGTAAGAATACAAGACACAAGACATTCTAAAATAAGCTAAGTTATAAGCCAATAACAGTTACGAATTTTGTAAAGAGCTGATCCTAAGCTTGCAATCTATTTTATTTCAACGAGTTTGGAGTGGCACTTCCGTTTACTGTATTCAGGAAGAATAAAATCAAATGAATAAGAGGGAAACGAGAAATCGAAATCAAGGGCAGTTAGCCTACCTCAAGATGGATAGAAATCAAACCTGGCCATCCATTTGAAATGATGTCAATAGAATCTGTAGAAATTGATAGAAAATCGATATATATAAATACATGAATAGACTTGCTTTGATAGCATAACTGATGAAATGGAACCAATATAATGCATAAAAAGAAGCATGTGTGACGTACCCATAGCTGCTGGGCAAACAAAGCTAAATTTGGATCATAATACTAAAATGAGGACAACCATTACATAGTACATGTTAAGACAATAGCCTAAAATCAAATTAATCCTTCAAATTAATCACTGACCAGGATTAAGAAGCCTGCACCCTATCAATGAAAGCTCAACCAAATTCTCAAAGTTTTGAGTGAGTGTAAGCAAATCATCATTGTTCATCCATGGGGTTACCCTCTCAAGCCTCAATGTCCTTAGATATGGCATATGCAATCTAAGGCCTGACATGGATATGTCACCAAGACAGTAGCAGAGAGCCAGAACATGCAAGTGTTTCAAGGATGCAAGGATGTTCATCACAATATAATCCGAGATAACCTGGAAACATATAAAATCATAAAGAAGAGCAAAAAATGAATATCGCAAAGTGATATCAATGAGATTTAAGATACATTTCCCAACTGAGTCAATTCAGAATTGAAAAAGCGGCATCATCATAAATGACAAGTGCCTCATGCTCAATCAATCCCTCCAAGAAGATATAGATACAGAGTGAGTATCCCAAGAATGGTGTTAATCAAAATGAACTTCCACAATCAAACATAGGTTCTCACATCCATCAAAGGCAGCAGAATTCAAAAAAAGAGTTCAACTTAAACAGGTTTAAAACTTCCACAACATCAGAAAAAACACATCTTTGAGAAGATACGGTAAATATTTTATGCTTATTCATACAGTTAAATACTGTGAAAAGTCTTCACAGGGAGCTCCACGCATAGAGAATCTGATGAAGTTACAGAACAAGGCTTACCTTTCTAGCAGAATATAAACAGAGCATACCTGAAAACAAAGTGTAATTGACTCCAGTAGAGAACAAGTAGTTGGAAGAAGTTCAAGCACTTCTTCATTAAGTGATGCACCTAAACCAACAGTAATGGCCCTCACTGACATGATTGCAGGTCTCAGAGCTCCCAATGAAAAACTAGAAAATCCCCAACCAAGTGCAATGTCTTCCAATTTGCAGTTGTCTGCTAGCCACATACACAGAGACTGCAAGGAAGAAAAATCCATGCTATTGGAGCTGCTTTCAAATTTACCCAAGTTTTTACAGCCTCTCACGCTCAAAGATTTCAAAGCAGGACTTCCATGGATTATGTGAGCTAAAGCAGCCCCAGATATCTGCAATATAAAGCAAGCTATAAAATAAACATGCCTTTCCAGCTGCTTATCCCCTAAACAGTATAGTGACATGGTCAAAAAGGTTGGCAGTGGCCATCAATAGTAACTCTTAGTGAACTAAGCTGTTTAAATGCCAAGATTCAATTTCTTCATCATGAGAACCAACTCATATGGTAAATCATAACCCCATCAAAGAAGTTTTTTTGGTGGCCCAATCCACTATACTAGTAGGATTTAAAGTTGTACACATCTTTATGCAAAAAAAGTTCAGGACATGTTTAATGGAAAACAAACTTTGCTCTGCCTTCAGAGATATAATAACAAAATGAGATCTAGGACCTATGTCAATGCATGGGAACCCTCTTAAAAACACGATTAGCAAATTCAAGAACCTCAGCGAACGGAAAGAGGAAATAATCTTAAAACCAGACTCTCTTAACCAAATTAGAAAATAAGTTTATTATATCTTTTACATCAAACTAGCTATAAGAAAACATCCATGACCATCATAATGGATCAATGAAGTCAAAGATAACAGAACATAAATAATACTTTCACTTCTAGAAGTAAAAGCTTAACTTGATGACTAACCCTGGTGTTAGAAATATCAAGCATCTCCAAGGAAGATCCTGAGTAGCTATAAACAGCATCATCAACAAGGTTAGTGCTTCTCAGACAAAGACTTTTCAATGCTTTTGTTTGAGAAATAAGCTCCACTAGAGATTGTTGATCAACACCTGCAAATTAAATAGGCGTCCTTAAGTGATGGTTAGATGTCAGTTATATAAATCTACACATGAACAAGATGGATCTAAACTCTTCCCTAGAAAGATTTTTGGGCAAAACATCAATAGATTAATATCCTTCTGCTTATATCAGTTATAAGAATGTCCCACAATCAACCCATAAGATAGCAAACAACAACCATCTACAACAGCATAGTTTATTTCAAAGTAGTAAGAAAATCAAACTCCCCACCTCAACCTCCTTTCTCCCGTCTGCAACCTTAGCCAACGTTTGAAAAACAAGCACTGATCTGATCTCATCTCAACTTTATATCAAGACAGATGAACAGAGGAAGGATATACTACTTACCCTTGCAACCACCAATGTGAAGAATTTGAAGATTACGAACCAATGTATGTAAATATATTTTTCCACTACGGACAATGGAAGAATCACAGGTTTCTATGGGAGAACAAAGAGCTCGAACAGAATTTATCCCGAAAGAAGTATCACAAACCAAAAGTGAATGCAGTTTGTGACATGTGAGTACTAAGTTTGATATGCCAACATCGGTTACTGACGTACATCCCTTAAGATTTAGGTATTGCAGTGAACCACAGAATGCAGAGATATCCTGAAGATCAGAGTCTGACACAGACATTGCAAGGAGAAATTAGTACAAATGTAAAATGGTCAATGGGGTTAAGGTATCTAGCAAACGATGAAGTGTGGCGAACAATAAAAAATATATATACCCTAGATTAGATTTCCAGTGGATCAATCTAAAACAGCACAAACGACTTCCTAATCAAAGAAGGAATCTCCAAAAATGTAACTACAAAAATACAAATGCAAACAAGGGAGCATTAAGTCCTATTGCATTCCACAATTTCCATTTACTTATGGATAGGGTAAGTTATCTTTATGGCAGAATTTCCGGTTATAATGCAGTTGTGTTGTATAGAAGGAGGCTTCTACAAAATTTCTGTATCTATATTACCAATTCTGGCATATTGGCATTATCAAAAATACAGGCCACCTATGTGTATCCAGAATTTAACAGTGAATACATTCATCTATTTGTTCAAAAGAAGAATATTACAAGAATAATAACATAAGATGTCTCACCTGATAAATCAGTTCGGCCCTCCAAAATGAGCTTTGTGATGTTTGTGAGTGAGGCCACTGAATAACAAGATGCCATATCTGGTGAGCTACTGCCAACAGGAAAGGATTTCTTTGATCGTGTTGGCATAATAGCTGCAGTACAGGATACAGCTGACACCTCTTTAGCTATAAGAGGACTAAGATCAACAGTTAAGTCAATCTCACTTAAGTGAGGGCACTTCTCCAGCAATCTCTCCAACGTGGTCACTTTGAAGCTCGGAAGGTAAGCTGCTTTTAGGTTTTTCAAAGATGGAAATGACTTTGATAAGCATTCGATGATGGCTTCAAGATGTAGCCTTGGACACTTAGAGATGTTCACCTCCTGTACTGAGTGAAAAGACAGGGTTGGGTGCAATCCCTGCAAGATTCCATTTTGTTCCTGGCTAAAGTTTTCAGAGTTAGTCAACTGCTTTGTGCTTTTCTGCAAGTTGTTTCCACATGAGGGAGGGGCAGCAGACAGGAGCAGAATTGCTGGTTTCATTTGTGGACAGCCTGAAAGGTCTACTTTCTGCAACAAATATAAAATGTCCACAATCAGGGAAACTTATCTGAGACATGAAAATAGAGCAGTTCTAATTGGATTAGGGCAGGAAAATAACAAATATTAATAGTAATCACAACTGCAAATCTTAAGAGCTCGATGGATTTCTAAGAACAATTTCAAGAGAATTTTTATTACTTTTCTTTTAATAGTCAAATCTGAATATCCAAAATAAAATCAACTGAGTAGAATGGAAAGAGTTGGCTTTCCACATAAATGCAACAGATATCTTTCCCTTAAAGTAATGATAACAAAAATTACCAACGTAAAATTGTCATTATGAGGATAAGGTCTCTGTTCTGCTCCATAGAGCTCTGGAATTTCATGAATAAAAAGCACTCAGTGCATAGGTAACATGTTACCCTCTAGCTTTTGTTCTTTAAACAGTCTTGACGTAAACTCAACATGAAAGTCAAAGTGACAGGACAGCCCTTGCCAACCATAGCAATTAGAAAGAGTACCTTAGAATATTCTGTCAACCGAATCTTGAGATGGTCCAAGTCACCAGTTCCTAAAACATCAATTGAGCACACTGGTGGAACCTTTAGCAGTCTAAAAATTGTCTCAATGCTCTCATCCGCAAGCTCTGAAAAATAGGGGCACCTTCTCTTCCCTAGTTAGCAATCTAATAATTAGTCATTTTTTGCTATTGGTGGACAGAATTTGAAAGTTTAAAACTTGAATCCAGTGCCAACAAGCAAAAGGTCTGGAGCATACCTGCAGCAAACCACAATGGCAAAAGGCTAATTCGAATCTGTTTCAAAGCAATAATAAATTGTTGTTGTTGAAACAAATTTGGAATTGCTATAAACAGATAAAATAGAATGACAAACATCAGGTAAAGTTATGAGCACTTTATCGTGTCATTTCATATGACAAGGATATGTTATCCAAAGTAAGAGGAGGCTAAAAAATGTGTGGTATAACTAGAAACTCTCCTCCATAAGCCCTTGGGCATTCAAATAATGCAAGTTGAGAAAATCACCAGTGGTTTCCTCTTTTCATTTTTCTTTCATGTTAGGATGCATATGTAGCAACAAACTAGTTCATCAAATTTCTTTTGAAATAGCACCCAAACTAAATTATTTGATGGAAAAATTGTTGCATCAATATTATTCTTTGTTATTGTAATCTCATACTAAAACAATGTTTGCAAAAACTGCAAATTTTGGTATATAATATCTACCTGCTTCAGAACGTCACCAAATCCATCCTCAATGTCAGTCAAATCTTGTGATTGTTTTGTGTTAGCATGGATCCAAAACAAAAGTCCCTCCGAAAGATGCATCTCACTGTTCGAAATCAACAGAACATAAAAATGACAGAAATGCTGAGCACCAAGTCAAGCAGGAAAACATATATATACAAACCTAGTTACTGTCAAATGGGGATCCTTTATGCTGCACAGCAACAAGTTATACGGAATATCTTTAAAGAACTTACTAGATAGGGCCCACATCTGTAAAAAGAGAGACCACGCATTACTAATTTACTGGAAACACGTTGGCATATCATGAGGGTAAAACACTTGCAAGCAAGTTAAGAGATGGATCATCATGTAACAGTATATTCCAAATCAATTGAACCATTTTGAGACATAAATGAAATCAACTTTGCGCTCTTAAGGATGTTGCTAAACCCCTTTGGTATTCAGTTGGAGAAATTTAATTAAGTGAGGAATAAACTCACGAAGAAGTAGCCAAAGAACACAGCCTCGTTTTTCACCAAAAAAACAAAGGAACACAACCTCACAATTGAAATAGAAAATACAGTACAAGGTTGATAAACCTATAAGCCATAAAACTCTTTTCCCCATCAGCATGCATGCATTTCTTTGTCATGTGTGGGGTTTGCTGTTGATCACCATGATAAACTGTTGAGACCCGTTATAATCAACAATATAGTAGGAAGAAGAGGGGTGGGTAGAGTAGTAATTTGGGAAGTGAGTAGGGGTTGTGAGGAAAGATAGGATGCTGAGTTGGATAGTTAGTTAGACAAGGGGGAATAAAAGAGGTTGTGTGAGTAGAGGTGAGTATCATCATTATGAATCGGTTATGAAACTGTGTATTGAGGAGGTTAGCTAACCCTCGGAGCTTAGCTTATCCGTATACTGAATACATTGAATTCTTCTTCATTCCATCTTCTTTTCTGTTTCTCCTATTGGTTTTCTGCTTAAGTTCTGGTGCTGTTGTTGATTACGGAGCTATAGCTTGTTAGGATTTTTTGGATCCTAACATAAACAAAGCAGAAAGAACAAGAATTATATCGGACAACAATAATCACATGTACAACCATCATTTAGCAAGAGAGAAACCTTTTGACAAAGAACAAGAAGTATTATATGGAGACTGTAAACAGCATAATAAAAGATAATTACATACAAAATTTCTTGCAAGATAGCTCACACACAATTCTGGAATAGAATCAATTGCTGCAAAATATCACACAAATACCCATTAGAATGAGTGCCACGATGCTAAAATCAAGCTTAAATGATAAGCTGGATCATACTTGACTATCACATATGTAAGCTTACCATGCTCCACACCAAATTTCCAAATGTTGATCAAGTCGTCTAATGGTACCTCGAGCAAATAAGGGGCTGAGAATGAAGATACCTCAGAGAACCAGTTTTTACAGCTTTGGATAAGCCTCTCTGTTCCAAAATAAAGGGCAGTCTGGAAATGTAACATGAGATATTAAACGGAATAAATTATATGCTACTAATCAGTAGAAAGCCAATTACAATTATTTAATCTCTCCTCTCCCTGCGAATGCACTCACAAAAGAAGTCTCCACACATAAGCACGTAATGGAATTCTCTACGCATCAAATGTTAGGACCATGACATAACCGAAACACGAAAAATGAGACAGTATTACCTCAAAAAGTGAAAGGAAATTGCTAGAGGTAATATCCACCGTGCAATCATACATACTCTTCAAAACAGTGACAAAATTTTCCAAATTCCACTGAATAGAAACACACTCGAGGTTTGATTCACTGCAGGATTAAGAAAATAGTCAATAGAAATGACAAAATGGGAAGTATAAACAGATACTTACAGCGAGACGAAAATAAATCACTTCCATCTAAAGCAACATATGCATATATGACTATATGCATGTTTCCCAGCTATATAACCAAAAAGAGAGAGAGAGAGAGAGAGACACACACACACAGAAGAAGAATCTTTGACAGGTTTAAGGAAAAAGAACATATATGGAATCATCATCGAGTGGAAAAAAATCAAAAAAGAAGAAAAAAGAAGCGATAAGTATATTACTTAAAGCTTCCGCTCAGAAGGCCATGAAAGTAGGTTGATTGTTCGACGAGCCTGCTTAATGCAAATCAAAATGTTTGAGTAACCGAAAGAAATTAAGAAACAAACATTGATAATGAAACTATTCCCTGCAGATGATAAGAAATGAACAGGCTTGCCTGCTTCGATGAGCTTGAATTTTGAGCTTTTGGTATTTGAGGATCGTCGACAAATCCCAGCTCTGGATATCCGTAATCGAAATAAGAGTCTCGCCATGTTCGGTTGGATTTGAGTTTGCGCAAGAGAGAATAACGAGATCATGGTCTATGCTTGACGCCATAAGCTAAAATTGCGCAAGGTACGAATGGAAACTCCAAGAGTACTGTTTGGGTGGTGAGAAAATGCAGGAAATTGAAGATACTAGCAAAGAAAAGTTAGCTACTTACGCGACCAGTTAAGTTACTTGACTTCTTCAGTTCTTCCTAAAAAAAACGCTGCGTTTTAGCATGTTGAAACCAAAGGCCGGTGAATGTGTCACAAATATGGGGGATGTTATGTTGACGCCGATAATGGTGGGTGGATTGTCCCGTATGTTTTCTCAGCTGAGAAACATGAAAGGTAGCATGAATGCATGCTTTCACAGGTAATTGCAACCAATAAGCAATTACCCTTTTACGTTGTAATACTAGAAAAGGCCCGAAATAGAGAGATTTAGCTTGTAATTATCTTAGAGATACGAAGTTTGTTGACAGTACGATTAAACATAAATCAAATCGCCTACTTGAGATTGTCTTTCATCAACCACCTTATTCGGAATTAAACCAATTTAATTGTTACTTCTCTATCTTTCATAGCTTGATCAATAATCAAAATTTTAGAATCTCTTACCAAATAAGGCACTTGTAACACAGGAGAATAGTCATATAAGGCCTGGAATAAAGATTATCGAATGGTGGAATGATATGCAATATTATACCACTATTCAGTGAAGGATAACCAACTTTGTTATTAGTGAGGATAGTTACTGGCCACACAACACAAATAAGTCTCTAGTCTCTATGATGTAATTTAAAACCTATATTTGCCCATCAAATTGAGGATAATAAGATGTTGAGTGAAGTAAGATAACCCTTAGATTTGAAAACTTCAGTCTAAAAATTACTCAAAAAGATTGGGTTGAGGTAAAGAAATAAAGTAGTTTGCTCAATATATCTACCAATGTCAAAATGACTAAGAGTCCATCTAATCTTAGAAGCCCTTCAAGAAAGTCTACGTTGGTATCATTTCAAACCTTATTTGGAACTGGCAGTGGTTGAAAGAGGCTAAGATTAGTAATAGCTACATACTTACTACATTGGCAATTTTCATATTTCACAAAATCTTTAATATCTTTCTACTTTTTATTCTAAAAGAAGTACAATTTGATCATTTTTAAGGTACCCAAAATATTTGAATCCTGTCCACTAATTGAATCATAGAAAAATAAGTTGATATGATTTCTTGATTTTGGATTTAAGCCCACCACCAATCTATTATTTTCGTTGCAGGGTATTATTAATTCAAACATAAGAAGAATTAACTTAGATACCTTATTGTAGAATTAACTTAGATACCTTATTGTAATTTGGACATGAACTCTTACAATATTTTATCTTAATATCAACTAAGTTGAATATTGGGATAAAAGATCAATTTGGACATTTGCAAGCACCATAAAACATAATTCATCTTTAGATTATTTAGATAGGGGATCAACAACTTTGTTATTAACACCCTTCTTTTATTTAATCTCAAATCAAATCTTAAAAGATTTGGCAACCACATTTGCTGAAAGTTAGTTGTAATATTTTGATCCAATAAGTAACCCAAGCTCCTATGGTCTGTTTGCATAATAAAATGTCTATCAGTCATATAGTGAGATCATTGTTGAACTGTTATTGCCAAAGCTAGCAATTCCTTTTCATAAGCTAAAAAATGAAGATATCTCAATGCTAATATTTAATTGAAATAGGCCAACAGTTATCCCTCTTGTATGACAATTGCTCCATTTCTCTTTTATAAATGCATATTAGGCTTATAAAAGTTATGAAGAGCAAGAACTATTGTTTGCACTAGCACTTCATAAAATTGATTGAAGGTTGTTATAGCTTAATATGTTCATACAAAAGCATTCTTTCACAGCAATTGAGTTAAAGACCTACCAAGCTAACCATATCCTTTGATAAACTTCGATAATGCCAGAAAATCCCAAAAAGTTTTAAGTTGCTTTAAAGTTTTGGGTATTGGCCATTCCTTTATAGCTTACATCTCTTTAAAATCAGTTGCTACATCTTGAACTAACATTACGAGTATCATATCATTTTGACTAATATTGATCAATAAGCATCATATTGGCCAAAAATGACATGAAATAAAAGGTTATTATTTCGGGTAATGATCTTGGGTGGTACTAGCAATTTTTTATTAGTAACAAACAGTATCGATTGAAACTATACACATTGATTAATATTAGGATTAAAGTAAAAATTGAGGAATTTAAAGGAGTAAATTATATTTAAAAAACTAACCTAACTCACTAAACCTTATTATTCTTTTGTCTCAATTTATAACAAATCAATACCATAAACCACAATCCAAACTTATCACTTACTTCTCAACTTACCATCATTGTTGTCATTCCTTCACCATCACCTTCTCTATTATATTGCTATTATACGTCTAGCCCCATCCTATTAACATTTATTTGTTTAGTTCCACTAAAGACGGACTTTGAAAGTGTTATATGTCTTTATGGATTAAAAGAAATGAAGTTTAGGCAAATTCAAGGTAGAAATCAACGATTAGAAACTGTTTCAGGTGTACATTCTCATGTTTGGGTTACACATGTCTATGTCAGTGGAGGACATGATTGTGTAAACTTGTGTAACTATGTGCAAGTTAAAAGGTGACATTCTAGACACGCTTGTATGGAATTAGACATGACCATGTAAGTGTATATGGTCATGTCTACCAACTATGTAAGTCACTAAGATCATGAATCTCTATGTTGTCAAGTTTTGAAGGATACAATCACCATACAAGGCATGAAATCTTATCTTTTTTAGGATTAAAGGATAAGATTGAGAGATAAAAATTGCACAAGAAAAAAATATGATGAAAGATTAATTTTGGAGTCTAAATAACATTGTTCAATCACAATTTTATTAAAGTTTGATTCCTAGAATTTGTTTAGGAGTTGTATTGGTATGTCTAAAGTTTTGACACTCATCTCTTACAAATATAAGAGATGAATTTTTGAGAGATAGCTGGAAAAATTTAGTTATGGTTATTTTGTGATGTGTTCTTTGCTCAAATCTTAACGCTCGTATCTTGCTATTATTAGATTTAGTGAATGTCTCATTATCAAAATCTTGTAACCAAGTTTGCTTATCGTCATTTATATTGTTTAAGTAGTTTGTTATTGATTTAGTGATCTCGTTGATCGTGTGAGCTATATTGCTTAAAGTCCTAACAATTGTATTTTGATTGGCTCATCAATTTCCATCAGGTGTTTTATATGGTTTCTCCTCCAACACAAAATCATACATATGATACTGTTGTTAGATCTTATCTAGTTTGCATAGTAGATAAAAATGAATTGAGGCTCCAAGAAGATACACAGAAGAAATATAGAAAGCAAAAAGAAAAGAACTAATGTTTATCATATGTTTATAACTTATGATTGGATAGATGTTAATAATACATTTAATTTTTAAAAAAAGTTTTAACTTTTAGCTAACCAAAGTACAATATTTGATGCCTAAATAATAATAATAATAATGATAATGATAATGATAATAATAACAAGAAGAAGAAGAAGAACAACAACAACAACAATAAGAAGAAGAAGAAGGAAGGAAGGAATTAATCATAATTTATTACATATTATTTTTCATAATATTCTATCATTATTATATAATTAACTTTCTGTAGGCAATATATATATATAATGAATTAAAAAATAGCAGACATAACTCGAAATTTTTTTATATGGTATGTGACGATCAATACCTAATTAGGTTGCCAAATCATAATGATTAATACAATAAAATATTGCTATAAATCCCTTGAAGTATTGAAATTAGAATTCAAAGAATTTTTTATTTAAAATTTATATTTATAGGAGTTTCTTCGTAGAAGAGTTTAAATTACAAAAAAAATCTTATAAAATTAACTAAAATTGCCGCAATAACAAGGTTATAGTAAGGATTGTTATATTAAGGGTTTTATCGGATACATTCAAATCCTTATTTACTTATTTAAATTTGAGGAAAGAAATTTTTTATTAATTTGTGTGTGTGTGTGTGTGTATATATAATTTACAAACTTAAATCATATAAAGATGATAAGAATCCAATAATACTAACTACATAAAATTGAATTTAATATATTGATGGATATTTTGTAATTTTATAAAGTTGAAAAACTATTTTAAATTTAAAAAAAACCTAAAATGGTATCTAATATTGATCGATATCAGTATTCTACTTCATTCAATACCAAAGCTTGTATGATATTCGCAACGTTGCCTTAAACACTGATGACATGACTAAAATAATCCACTTCCCTGTAGGCAAATGAACACTTACTTTCTGACATATAATTGTTGGTACCTTAGCTCCTGTAATACTTCTGTAAAATATATCATATGTTACTCCTAACTTGTAAACTAATATGTCATTAAAGAAAACCAATACTGATCTTAAATACTCCTTAAAATTTGCATTCATTAGACTTTAAAATGTTATTGAAGTATCATTTATTGACCATAAGATATTACTAAGAATTCATACTATTTTTAATGACTTTTAAAAGTTTTTTTTTATAGATGTCATTGGAGTTTATTATAATATGATGATACCCAACCCTTAATTCCAATTTCATGAACTATCCATCCCTATATAACTCATATAACAATTCTTCAATCAAGGGTATTAGAAATTTGTCTTTAATAGTGCTATAATCAATGCAAAATCTCTAGGTATCATGCTTCTTAACTAGAATAATAGGAGTAGTAAAGAAACTTACACTCTCTTAAATGATTCCTCACTTTAACATCTCCCTTACCAACTTTTGAACTATGCACTCCTACATATTTGTAAAGTTTTAAATTCATGATTTCAACTCCCTTGTTTAATTGAATATTGTAATTCTGGAGTCTTAAATGTGGTAAACCTTACTTTTTCACTCCTGCATACCTATAAGGTTTCAAATTCACAACTTCCACTCCCTTCTTTAATTGAATTACGTTATTATGGATCCATAAAGGTGGTAAAACTGTTGGTTCCGCCAAAATATCTTGGTATTCCTCTGTGGTATGTTATAAGTCCCTTCACCCGGTTTTGATCCATGATCATATTAAGACTCAACCATGGATAACTACTTTCTTATCTTGCCTACATGTATCACTCTCTTACAACTCACTAAAACCAACTACATCGTTTTCTTCTAACTTACTGAATGACGTTGTTGTCTACTTCCTCTTCAACTTTTGCACTTTTTGTCCTCGTCTTCTTTCATAGTTCACACCATTCCTATAGCTCGTTCCCTTGTAGCAATAATCCAAGTTCAGTTCATTGACGAGTGAAGGGAATGGAAACAAAAATGCACTGCAAGAGCAAAACGTGGTTGTAGAATTAATGAAGACGAGATTGCAAAATCTGGTCTCAGGGGTTATATATATACACAAAGCCCACTGCCTATGTATTATATTCATCAGCTTTCTCATGCCATGATAAATCATCAACTTTAACTTAGTATTCCCCAACTAAAGTCATACATAATAAGCAACAAGAGGCAAAGACCTACCATCTTTAGAACAACTCAAACTCAAGGTGCTCTCCTGTAGCTTTAACCTCCAAGTACTTACTGTTACTTTGATGTGAAACTCCAATGTTATAGTACTCTGGCAATTATAGGGGAATGGCACAACATATTAGTGCCTAGTTCAAGCCCTTAAAGAATGAATGTTGTTTGATCTCAATAGCTCCTCTCTCTGATCCTAACCAGTTTTCAGGGTCCTTCACTAATAGTCCACTTATAAGATCCCTTGCTTGAAAACTAACAAACAGGCTGTTTGAGAATTTCAAGGTTTGCAACATAACATTAGCTAATGTTTCTTCATTCTTAGAGCCCTTAAAGGGTGTTTTATCGTATAGGAGTTCATAAAGAAATACAACAAACATCCACCAATCAACTGTTGCATTATGACCTTCTCCTTTGATGATCTCAGGCTCCAAGTATTCATGGGTTTCAACAAATGAAATTGAACGTACGTCAGTAGGCTCAGCCATAAGCTAAGGTAATGATCTGAATTGTGGTGCAAGATAAGATTTTAACTTTCTTGCTTTAGCGGCAGGTAAAAACCTAGAACTGAAGCACGTGACTTGGCAGAAAAGTTCAATGCAGTTAGATTATGTGCATAGACCAGACATCTTTAAAGGGTAAACATTAGTTGAAGATGATTTTAAGAGTGTTGAATTTACACTGCATCTCAGCGAAAGGTCAAAATCTGTGAGCATAATGTGACCATCTTCTTGTACAAGAATGTTTTATAGTTTCAGGTCTCGATAAATGACTCCAAGCATGTGTAGATATTCCAAAGCGAGGAGTACTTCAGCAATATAAAATCTATTTATATTAACAATATCAAATAAGTTTGAAGGTTGTTCGCCAAAAGCGAAATTAACAAAAGATAGTTAACACTACTTGTAATGATATCAATCACTGAAGAGTTCCATCAAACACATAATGTCAGTCATGCAGCAAAAAGCATAATGTAGTTTGAAAGCATAAGATAAGAAAGTGACGGATAGCCTTATAGAGATAAGATATTAACATTGACAAGGGAGAAGCATAAGCAACACAAAATGCATCAAACATGGTTCCAAGTTCATAAGAATTATCATATTTAAAGCATTAGAAAAAACTGAGGAGAAAAAAGCGATATCAATTGTCTTATTTTTATCTTACCTGGCTACTGATTCAGGGAAACTTCGACTAGGCTACTTCTGATGAAGAATGTGTATATTACAATAGTACTCCAAAACTAAGCATTATAAACTCTCTGATGTGAATTGGGTATATAGTAGAGGAAGAAATGGATGGTCTAACATTCTCAATATCTCTCTTTCAATTTAGGCTTGTGACATCTTCTTCCTCCTTGCAAGAAATTCATTGTCCATACCTTTTATGGCAAATAGGCTATTTGAACCAATTAGTTCAGCAAGATACACGGTCCCTATATCTCCACAACCAAGTTTCTTTAAAAGATTAAAGTGTCTCAAACTTAAGGCTCCTTCCTACATCTTAACCTGCTGAATTAGTTCCCACTTCATATCCCTTGACATATGGGGTTTGTTGCCATAACTAGGCCTACTTGCATAGCTTTCCTCACTATTGGTGTTACTAGTGCTGTAGTCACCTAGGCTACTCTTTGAACTTTAGGAAAATTCCCCTTTTTTTCTCTGGATTTTGAATTCTTCTTTACTTTATTAATAACTTTGCTTTCATTATAATTGTTTGAACCGAGTTCTACTTTAGTAGGCTCAGTATTTTCCGTAAATTCAGTGGTGAAATTAGCAAGAAATGAAGCTAGAAAATCTCTATCTACATTTTCAGTTGCATTCTTCATAACACATTGGCATTTCTAGCAAACTAGCTAGCTTGTGCTAGGGATTGAATGATTATTTCCTCCATTAGAAATGGAGCCAGTAGTGGAATTTTTCTTAACCTTTTTTTTCATATAACACTTGCTCCGAATGATTGGTTTAGCAAATCGTAGGGTACTCCTTGTGAATTTCCCAAGCCTGTTTCCATTGGTCAAAGGAGAAGAGGCAGTATGTGACCTGCATTTTCGATCTAATCGAAGAGTTAACAAGTTGGTTGGCACTTTGAACGAAGTAGAAACATCTATATTTGGATCTAGTTCCCTACCAATTGAATCATAACAAGAAAAGGATGTGGTTGTTTTTTTCTCCTTAGTTTTTCTCATATGTCTCTTAGATGCTTGAGTATCTTCTTAGGTCCAGAAATGACATCAGTGAGCATTGTTGACGTTACAATACTCTTCTTTACAGACGACCAAATCTTGTTTGTCGAAGCTACCGAAGCCCAGGTCCAAGTAGTCTCACGAGCTCTAGAAATTTTTTGTAAGGCTTCAGGTTAGAAAATGAGCAACGTCAAGATTATAATTTTTTCTCCAAAAACGTATTCCGGACTACAAACCACCTGATTAGCCACACGTTTAATTTTAAATGCACTACGAACCTTGGCAAATATCTAGGAGTGTCGTTGATTCATGAGCGTACTAAGCGTAGAACTTATCAGTACATCCTGGATAATGCCCAGCAAAAGCTCACAGGATGGAGTACTCGTGTTTTATCACTGACGGGCGTGTTACTTTAACGCAATCCGTTCTTGCTTACTTACCGATATATACGATGCAAACAGTAAGACTATCCAAGCAACTTTATGACAACTTGGAGAAACTAATGAAAGATTTCATCTGGGAATCCAAGAACGGCCAAAGGAAATTGCATTTAGTTCGATAGGAGGAGGTCTGTAGACTTAAAAAAACTGGCAGACTTGGGATCAAAAAAGTTTGCTCTTTTAATGATGCGTTACTGATGAAATTGGGCTAGGGCATACTTACCAATCCTTCAAAGTTATGGGTTTGTATCCTTCGGAACAAATATCAGTTTGATGACTAACATCCTCCCCAAACGCTAGAGAGACATAAGGCATCGTCAATTTGGAGGGGAATTACCACCACTTGGCATTTTGTACAACAAGGTATCAAATGGGAACTGGGGAATGGAGATCGTATGTCAGACCCCGCTCCCAGAGCCCGACTGTCCCGGGATGTGAGCCTGAGTGGAGCCCATCCCTGAGACACTTGCCTCGCTGAGACCTTAAACTTGACACTCTTACTCTTACTTTGATACTATAGATGTCGGACCCCGCTCCCGGAG
>JANTPM010000005.1:43063213-43074336 GCA_025434745.1 Erythroxylum divaricatum | reverse complement strand
ACAAGAATGTTTATCTTGGGCTCCTTTACTTGATTTGTGCCTTCATGTGCGATGGATAGTGTATCCCACATCTCCTTCGCAGTGTCGTATTCGTAAACTTTATCGTACTCACTTCTGCTTAGGGCATAACTTAAGAAGAACTTTGCCTTCGAATTTAGCTGGAATCTTACTTTTTGTTCTGCAGACCATGTGATTCATGGAATGATATTTCCTTCTTCATCTATCGGTGTATACAATCCATTTTCTATTATCTCCCAAAGATCGATATGAGTAGATTCAATGACGAGCCGCATCCTATATTTCCAATAATGATAGTCTTCTCCATTGAATGCCGGAGGTCTAGTTACGGAGATACCTTCAGCTATGTATACGTGTAACTCTGCCATGGATCTTTATCCACACTTTGTTACAGTAGTTCTTAGACACCGAGCTTTGATACCAATTGAAGTGAATAACATGTTAGTATACGATATACAAAGTGCACAAGAAGGGGGGGTTGAATTGTGAATTCAAATTTTTAACACAATCCCCTTTTTAAAATTTGCTTTTTCAAAATGATTGACAAACAATATTATGAAGTATTTATATCAACAATAGAAACAAGAGTTAAGAGTTGAGAGTAAGAATCGACACAGCAATTTTATACTGGTTCACCCCAAACCGTGGGCTACGTCTAGTCCTCAGAATTCCTTCTGAGATTTCACTATACTTCACAAAAGTACAAGTATTCTTTTCACCGAGCCTTTTCAGATCTCTTACAACAAATATTCTTTTTCTCACTTGGCCTCTTCAGGCTCTCAGTTTTTCTTCTTTCTTACATAAAGATATTACGATCTTTGTTACAGAAAATATAGCTCTCGTGTTTCGCACAAATACAGTATTTAACTTTTTGAAAATCACTAACAAAATTACTAACTCTTTCAGTCTTCGACTTTGACTCATATTTATAGTCTTCGTCTTCAACTGCTTCTTGATAACTACTTCTTTCTTCTTGATTCTTGATCTTTAAAAAAAGGTTATTCAGTTGAGTTATGTAACTAACTCAAACTGATTTGGTTCTTCGTCTTCGATCCTTTCGTCTCATATTCGGCTTCGTTTCGTCTCATTTCTGTCTTTGCGTCTCATTTGTTTCTGTCTCATTTTGCTTCCGTCTCATTTTGCTTCCATCTCGTTTTGCTTCTTTCTCATTTTTGTTCTTCCGTCTCATTTTTACTTCTATCTCATTTTCTTTCCGTCTCATTTTTGTTCTTCCATCTTATTTTTACTTCCGTTTCATTTTTCTTCCGTCTCATTTTTGCTCTTCCGTCTCATTTTTATTCTTCCGTCCCATTTTCTCTTCCATCCCATTTTCGCTTCCGTTTCATTTTCTTTCCGTCTCATTTTTTCTGCTTTCATCTCATTTCTTCCTTCATCATTATTTGGTTTTCATCAAAATTAATCGTAAATTCATTTTGACTTAATAGATGTGAATAACTAATCAAACTTAAAATACTATTTGCAGTAGTAAATAATAAAATCTAAAAAGCACTGAGCTTGTGAAGTGATGCTGCTAGGCAATTCGTTTAAGCTTAATTTTGGTAGGAATTGACAATCAAAGCTATACATAAATTTGTGCCTTCGATAGGTTTAGAGCCACATCTCAGTTACATCATCCCACATGAAGTCAATAATAATAAATTTATTATTATTATTATTATTATTATTATTATTATTATTATGTTTAATGAGAGGGTATGTTGGTCTTTTGTAAATCTTGTCCTATGGACAAGAATTTCCATACCACAGTTTTGAATTGGACAAAAATTTTTGTCTTTGTTCTTTAAAGACGGGACAAAATTGAGCGAAGACAACAAGCAAACACCACTTAGGACAGAATAGTTATGTCCTTGTCCTTCGTTCTCACGTCTGTAGGCGCTAACCAAACGCAGGTTTCTTTTTCTTCTCTTCTGTGTTTTATCTTGACAAATGGACATTGTGTTTATTGACTCGTTGCCAACGCAGGAAATGGGTCCATTACCATTAGCTCGTTCGTCAGGGGGATCACTACTTTTATATGTCGAAACGAAGAGTCTATTCTAATCTTATTACTACTTGGAATTCAACTATATTATGTTTATGTCCAAAGTCTAATACTCCGTATCAATTGTTGTCCATAGTTTCACATTTTCCATTAAATTATTCCATGGTTGGCCTTTTATTTGACGTGAGACCTACCTTAAAATTGTCCAAGTTAAGATTGTTTCAATAACAATCTTAATTCAGATTAAAAACAACTATATGTTTTAAAATATTTAATTAAAAATAAAAATTCTAAGTTTATAACTGCTCTCCCTTTCTTCCTCTTTGCATCATAGAATTTAACGCTCATTTTTTAACCGAGGTATCATAATTTATTCTATAGCCTATGTCACTCCTTATCCTCTTTGTCTTAATTTAATATTGCAGTGACAACGATTCACTTTAGTAATAGTATTTATAATGCATCAAATTGACATAATAATTAATTCTTAATTAACTAAGTTTAGACCTATAAATTTTAATTCCTAATTATAGTTACAAAAACATTGTAAAAGTTAACCATTCAATAAATTATTTTAAAAAATAAGAGAGCAAATAAAAATAAGCAGACCAAAGTCACCAAACCGGAGGTGGCTACAGCATTCTGTTCCAACCGCGTGGCGAAGACGAGAGGCATCATAAATAAATAACAACTAAAACTAAATTGACAGGTAGGTTTCCCGGGAATAGAACTGTCTTTGTTAATTTACTCTCTGTCTTTATATATAGATATTATGGAGCTCCCAAGATCCTTTCAAAACCTGTGAACTCACCTTCTTCACTCAGTGTTCTCGGTAATCACTACTCGTTTCGAGAAAAGGGTTTGTTCCATTTCTTTTTTTGGCTTCGGTTCCGGAAAAAAAGTTTTGATTTTTTGGAGCCGTGAGAGTCTTGTTTTGACTCGTTAATATGGAGGTTGAGACTACTCAGGCTTTGTCGCCGTTCACTTACTCTCTCGGTAACATGGACATTTCCCGTGATTTTTCTCTCACCCCTGAGTCGCCTTCCGTCGGTAACACTCCAAAGGCCGATGCTTTACAGTCGCCAGACAAGGGGGACCGTAAATGTGGCTTTGGAATGGCGTGGGATGAACGGGTGGTCACCAGCTGTCGGGATGATACTGCGGCTGTGAAGTTGCAGAAGGTGTATCGGAGCTATCGTACTCGGCGAAGGTTAGCAGACTCTGCAGTTGTCGCTGAAGAGCTCTGGTAAGTTCACTGACACAGCTACATTGAACTAAGCTTTACTTAGTGTCGTTTGTTTTCATTTGACAAACTGATTTGTGGATTTATGTGGAAGGTGGCAAGCTATAGACTACGCGAGATTGAATCATAGCACGATTTCCTTCTTCAATTTCTTTAAACCTGAAAGTGCGGCTTCTCGTTGGAATCGTGTTACCTTGAATGCTTCTAAGGTTGGAATAATTATTATCAGTTTTGGTTTTGTCTTAGTTTCTTCAATCAAACGACTTTGTTTGTACTCTGCTTCTTTTTGTCTGGGTGACCTGGTTGAATACTTGCTGTAGAAAAAAACGATTAGTTTCCAAGTAGTATGAACTATTTGGTGCTTTGGCAGGTAGGCAAGGGATTATCTCAAGACGCTAAAGCTCAGAAATTGGCTTTTCAGCACTGGATTGAAGCTGTAATTACTAAATCCTTTTCTTTTAATCGAGTGAAGTTATTTCTTTTCAGGGAATGAATAATTTCGCTTATTTTATTGCAGATTGACCCAAGGCATCGTTATGGGCATAACTTGCATTTGTATTATGAAGAGTGGTGTAAGGCGGACTCTGGTCAGCCATTTTTTTACTGGTAAAGGCTAAAAGGAATTGGTTTTGTGGTCATCAATCTGCGAAGCTTTTTGCGTGGGCATTATTTTTCGCCTGAGACATCAGAATCTAGTTTCCCCTTTTTGATATTTTGTTGTGGTGATTCTTTAATTTCTTTTCTAAATGGTGTTTGGACTGGACAGTTTCTGAAGGTGGTTTTGTCATGGTTCTGTAGGTTGGATGTGGGAGATGGTAAAAAGCTTGATCTCAAAGATTGCACTCGATCTGAACTCCAACAACAATCAATAAAGTATCTAGGACCGGTATGTGACAAAACTGTGTCTACTGAAAACGCTTTAGAACTTGGATCGTACATTTGGTTATGGAAAAATTACTGATGTTCATTCACTGACGAGCCGTCTTTGTTTTCCCTTTTCCTCGTTTCTTCGTTTGACCATATGCAACCCAGCAAGAGAGAGAACATTACGAGTACATTGTTTCCGAAGGAAAAATTATCCACAAACTAAGTGGAAATCTCCTTGATACTTTCAAGGGAGAGAAAGCAACCAAGTGGATCTTTGTCATGAGCGCCTCGAAAAGATTGTATCTTGGCAAGGTAAGGAGTTTATTGAACTGAGACAAATCCGCTGAAGAAAGTATAATTGAATCGTAACAAATCCGTTGAAGAATTATCTTACAGATTCTGTTCTGTTTCTATTTAAACTTGAACTTATGCTATTCGTTTTTTTTCAGAAAAAGAAAGGAATGTTCCATCACTCCAGCTTCCTGGCTGGTGGTGCTACATTAGCTGCTGGAAGGCTAACAGCAGCGCAGGGAATTATACAGGTATAACACTGAATAAATATCAAAGTTACTGTTGAAACAGCAGCGCATGAATTTTTCTTATAGCTGTTGATTTCGTTGAGTTAATTTCCTTAAGAATGGTTTTGGATAATAGTCTATCCAAATTTGTCTGAAAGAAGTTCAGGTTACCTGCTTATATCTTCTCATTGTCTTCATGTCGTTTAACATCAATGACCTCATACTTCGTTACCTTTCCTCCTTTGAAAATGTTGGCAAAGAAATAACCTCAAGCCATTGTAAAGTGAACTACACCCAAAATGGGATACTTTGACAGACAGATGATCCTGTCTCTGTGTGCGTGCGTGCGTGTGTGTGTGTATGTATTTGTGAGTTAGTGAGTGAAGGTAGTGGATATCCTAATGTCCATCTTTCTGTCCTCTGTCTTATTACATGTTAAATCTTGGTATTTCATTCCATCGAATTTTGGTTCGGCATATGTTCTTTTCTGCAACCTGTCATTGATTATTTACATTTTTGCAGTCTGTTTCTCCATATAGTGGTCATTATCGGCCAACAGACGCTAGCTTTGACTGCTTCTTATCCCTGCTCAAGGATAATGGTGTGCATCTTACTGAAGACCAGGTAATAATTATCTCAACATATACTTGATTAAAATTCTGGGTTGTAAAAATCGGTATATATAGCCAATGGAACACCACTGAATTCCACTTTGCGTAAAGATGATTGATCAACTTAGCCTTATGAAGTTTATCCAAGTATTGTTGTCCCACTAATGGCCTGTATATTCGTGGTAGAAAGTCCTGATGGTATGTTTTGATATCTTCTGTTTCAGATACATAAAGCCAATGAAGATTCTGATATATACGATGGTGATAAGACCGATGGAAACGAGATAATATCTGCAGTTCCAGTGAGCTTAGATATTCCTAAACTTGAACACCCAATTGAAGAGGACAATTCTACCTCGGGTGTATCGGAAGTGCTGCAAACAGAAACCAAGACCGAGTACAAGAGGACTTTGTCTGGAGGTCTTCAAAGCCCAAGAGCTGAAGTTCCACAGAAGGCTATTCTGCACAGAATTAAGTCCAAGAAGGCAACAAAATCATACCAATTGGGGCATCAACTCTCACTCAAGTGGTCAACAGGAGCTGGTCCTAGAATTGGATGCGTTGCAGACTACCCATTGGAAGTTAGAGTACAAGCCTTAGAATTTGTCAACCTGTCTCCAAGATGTCCGCCAACTCCATCTTGCTACAGGCGATTCGCTGGTCTTACATCACCTACGTCTCAGCCTCCACCAGACATTCCCAGTGGTGATATGTCCGCAATCTGATTGCATATCATTCTAATACTTATCGCCTAGTGTCTACTCTTTGAATGTGAATACGTAGCATGTTTGTGATGTCACTTCTGCCAATAAATTGCTCCAAGCATATCCTAATTGCACTTCCTAGTCACTAGTTAATGTCATGAACAATCTGGCACTTTATTACTGTTGACTATCCTGTTCGCAAGCAGTGAAAGAATCGAGATGTTTCAAAAGAACGTGTTGCTGAAATTAATCCCAAGTATGCTGCAAGTATGAGGAACTTTTGATCTTCTTGGTCCTAGTATTTGTAGGAAGAAACAGAGTGAACCTGTCAGCTCTGGTATTGGAAGGGGGTAAAGTACATGCAATTGTTTCATCATTTTTAAGTAAATGAAAGCATAAATTTGCCCAGACATCCAATCGAACTTAAGAAATGAGATATTTTGCTGAACTAAAGTCTTAGTCATATTGATTCAAGAAATAAATTTAGTAATTTAATAATATTAGGAGTTATAAGTTTAATGTCTTTTAAGGAGGAATTTCATTCAGTGTATGATCTTCCTCCAATATAAAAGGCCTACCATTCTATGACAAATGTTATTTCATAACTAGATATAAAAGTCCTTCCATTCCATGACAAATGTTATTCCACAACTAAAGTGATTATAATTCAATAAAGACAAATTTCTTCTCTCTTTTACTGCTTTGTAATGCTTCTTATCATAACTAAACATAGCCTTAGATTTCTAATAAATGGTATTATAGCTCTTTAAGTATATTAAAAGCTAAAAGAAAAACTGTAACACAAACAAAAAATCATAAAGTTTCCAATAAGGGGTATTATAGCTCTTGAGAATCTTAAGGCCCAAAACAGAAATAACAAAACAAACAAAAAAACTTCTTAAATATGACTTCAAGTTCCACTTTCTCCATCATCTTCATACCTGTACATCCAACTTTCAAAGGAGAAAACTATGATTTCTGGGCTATCAAAATGAGGTTCTCTGTTGAAGCAAATGACCTAGGGGAGTTCATAGAAAATGTCTTTGAGGCACCGAAAGAAAGGAAGAAATACACAAAAGCTCAACTAAAGGAACTAATGTTAGACAATTGACATTTTTCAGTTCCAACTTATTTTTTATTGTTTTACTTTTGTTTACAATTTATTATTTATCTTGTTTAAGCTACAGACTCGGTCAAATTTAGTTACTAAACTTTCTAGATCATGTAGCTATTAGTTCCAGATTTTTCTCATTCAGTTTTATCCACTTTTTGAATTTAAAGTGGCTACAAGTTAGGGAAGTTTGTTATCTTTTCCTGTATAAATTCTGCAGCTTCTATAAATAAAAACATGCTGGAATCTTAATAAGTTGTTTCTTTTCTTCTATTTTGTTTCAACTCCAAGTCTATTGTGTTTTGACAATGGTATCAGAGCTTCAGTTGATCTTTTGAAACCAAAATATTTTTTAACCGACAAAACAAACGGCTTCCAACAACTTACCTTTGAACCCACCTATTATCTTCACCGGCAAAAACTATCATATTTGGTCAGTGAAGATGCAAGCTTTTTTGGAGGCATATGGATCTCTGGGACACTATCACTGAGGACAACCCAGCAGCTGCTCTCCCAACAAATCCTACCTTGGCTCAGATCAAATCCAACAGCGAGAAAAAGGCAAAGAAATCCAAAGCCAAGTCACTTATTCAAAATTTTGTATCAGATTTTGCGTTCTATAGGATCATGGCATTTAAGATAGCAAAGGAGACTTAGGACAGATTGAAAAAAGAGTATTAAGGCAGCGATAAAACTCACCAAATGCAAGTTTTGAACCTAAAAAGAGAATTTGAATCTCTAAGTATATAGGAGGATGAAACAATTGGTAAGTATGCTGATCGAATATCCGCATTTGTTAATAACATTAGACTGCTTGGTGAAGATTTTACAGACAAAAGGATCATGGAGAAAGTCCTTGTAACACTCCCTGAGAGGTTTGAATCCAAAATTTCCTCTCTTGAAGAGTCCAAGGACCAGACCGAAATCTCACTACGTGAGCTTATAAGTGCTCTTCAAGCATAGGAGCAGAGAAGGACTTTGAGACGTGACAGGTTCATTGAAGGGGCTTTTTTTGTCCAAAGGCAACATTCTGGTAAAAGAAAGCAACAACCCAATCAGAAAAACAAAGGTAAGAATGACAGCGGAAATGGTGAAGATTTAAAGAAAAAGTCTTTTCCTCCTTGCAAACACTACAAAAGGACCTCACATCTAGAAAAATGTTGCTGGTGGAGGGCTGATGTTGTATGTGGTAGCTGTAAACAGTTGGGACATGTGACCAAAGTTTGTAAATTTAAAAACAAAGCTCCAAAACTGCACAAGCACAAATGGCAGAAGCTGATGATATACAGGAGGAGAAGCTCTTTACGATCTTATTTTTTTTAGCAAAATCTCATCTGATGCGTGACTTCTTAATAGTGGTTGCACACTTCACTTGTGCAACAATGCTGAGATGTTCAACTACATGGATGATGCTTACAAATCCAAAGTAAAGATAGGAAATGGAGAATTTTTGGAAGTCAAAGGCAGAGGTGCAATGTCCGTCTCAACAAGTTCATGTATCAAAATTATTCCTGATGTTTTGTATATACCTAACATCAGCCAAAACTTGTTAAGTGTTGGACAGATGCTTGAACATAATTATTCAGTTTATTTTAAAGATGGAAAATGCACTATTTTTGACCCCATTGGAGTAGAGTTATTTAGGGTCAAGATGAATAAAAGAATCTTTACTGTTGATTGGGAGAAAGTAAATGAGCAAGCCTATGTGAGCACTTCGCCAACAGTTACAAACTTGTGGCACAAATGTCTTGGTTATTTCAACCAAAGAAGCATTGCTGAGATGAACAACAAGGAGCTGGTGCAAAATATGCCTGCAATCTCTTGTGATAATCAAGTTTGTGAAACCTGTCAATAAGGTAAGCAAACAAAACTGCCATTTCAAGCAAATCAATGGAGAGTAACCCAAAAACTTCAGCTTATCCACACTGATGTGTGTGGCTCAATGGCGACGGAATCCATGAGTGGTAACAAATATTTTCTCCTCTTTATTGATGACTGCACCGGAATGTGTTGGGTTTATTTCATGAAACACAAGAGCAAAGTCTTTAATATTTTTAAACAATTCAAAGCTTTGGTAGAAAATCAATGTAATATGAAAATTAAAGCTTTGAGGTCTGACAATGGAGGAGAATATACTTCTACCGAGTTTGTACAGTTTTGTAATATTGTAGGCATTGAACGTCAAGTGACCCTTCCATACACTCCACAGCAAAATGGCGTGTCTAAACGGAAGAATAGGACCGTAATGGAGATGGCAAGGTGTATTTTGATTGAAAAGCAAGTGCCAAATCAGTTCTGGGCAGAGGCGGTTCATACGTCCGTCTATTTGCTAAACAGACTACCCACAAAGGCCTTGCAAGACAAAACTTCATTTTAGGTTTGGTATAGCAACAAACCATCTGTTCATCGTCTCAAAATTTTTGGTGTATTTGTTATTATCAAGTGTCGGGAACTAAACGGAGTAAGCTTGATAACAAGACTGAAAAGGGCATTTTCATGGGCTATGGTTCATCATCCAAAGGCTACAGAATTTTTTTGTCTAAAAACAGAAAAAATTGTTTTGAGTAGAGAAGGACATTTGATGAGGCAGCTGTGTGGGATTGGAAAAATCAGAAAGTTTCCTATTCTGATCCACTTTTAAAGAAGCAACCTCAACTTGTTGAAGATGAATTGGCGGATGACATACCAGTAAGGGGGACTAGAACCTTAGAAGATATTTATCAGAGGTGCAGCTTGGTTATCTCTGAACCAATAAGCTATGTTGATGCATAGAAGTCTCAAGCATGGAGGAGAGCAATGTAAGTTGAACTTGACATGATCAACAAGAATGAAACTTGGCAACTTGTTGATATGCCTAAAGATCGCAAAGTGATAGGAGTAAAATGGGGTTTTAAAACAAAACTCAATCCTGATGGCTCTATTTGCAAACACAAAGCTAGGCTGGTGGTAAAGGGCTATGCATAACAATATGGCATCGACTATCAAGAAACATTTTCTTCGATGGCCAGGTATGAAACAATCAAGCTTATTCTTGTGCGGCATGTAATTCCTAACATATCCATCAACTTGTTGTCAAATCAGCCTTTTTAATAGGTTTGCTTGTTGAAGAAATTTACGTAGAGCAACTTGATGGTTTCTCAAATTTTGGTAAAGAAGATAAAGTCTATCTCCTTAAAAAGGCTTTGTATGGCCTAAACTAAGCCCCGAGTGCATGGTATGAAAGGATGGATAGTCATGTCATCTAGCTTGGTTTTAACAGAAGTCAAAGTGAACCTACTTTATATGTGAAAGTCACTGGTGGTGAGTCCTTAGTTGTTTCAATTTATATTAATGATATGCTTGTTACTGGAAGCAAAATTGAATTAATTCAAAAGTTCAAGGCTAAAATGGAGAAAGTTTTTGAAATGACTGATCTTGGAATTATGAAGTATTTCCTTGGCATGGAAATAACACAGTCCAATGATGGTATTTTTATATGCCAGCATAAATACATCTCTGATATTTTAAATAGGTTCAAAATTCAAGATTGCAAACCTGTGAGCACTCCAATTTGTACTGGCTTAAAGCTTGGTAAGGATGAGAATTCCGCAAAAGTTGATGATAGCATGTATAGAAGCCTCATTGGAAGCCTGTTGTATCTCACTGCAACTAGGCCGAACATCTTATTTGTAGTAAGTTTACTCTCTAGATTCATGCATTCACCTAGAGAAACACACTTCACAGTTGCTAAAAGAGTAATGAGGTATATTAAAGGAACCAGTGCACTTGGGATTTTCTTTCCAACATTTGTAGAAAAGATTATGAAATTGGTTGGTAATTCAGACAGTGATTAGGGTGGTTGTATTGATGATTCCAAAAGCACTTCTGGATATTTATTTTTTTTGGGCACATTTTATTTCAGTTAGAGTTCAAGGAAACAAGAAACAACTACTCAATCAATAGTAGAAGCAGAGTATATTGCTGCTGTTAGGTCCCGAATTCTGTTAATGATATTATTACTTAGCATGAATTGTGATTTCACCTTAATTCGGGTTAAGTGAGAGAATTAT
>JANTPM010000005.1:43046950-43059495 GCA_025434745.1 Erythroxylum divaricatum | reverse complement strand
GTTTGGGTCTTGCGGGAGTGGGATGCTACATCATCAGGGTAAAATGGGTCTTCAAAACCAAGTTGAATCCACGTGTGCCAATCAACAAGCATAAGGCAAGATTGGTTGTCAAAGGATGTTCTCAACAAGCTGGAATTGATTACAGAGATACCTTTGGTTGCTTGTAAAACTTGATACCGTTAGAACATTGTTCGCATTGGTGGCTTAAAATAGTTGAAAGATTTACCAACTTGATGTAAAATCTACATTCCTCAATAGTGACCTTAAGGTGGAGATATATGTTGAGCAACTAGAAGTTTTTATCTTGAAAGGAAGAGAACATCAGGTTTATCATATGAGAAAGGCCTTGTATGGGCTGAAGCAAGCTCCAAAAGCTTGGTATAGTAAGATTGACTTTTGTTTATGCGACTAAGGCTTAAAAAGGAGCAAGAATAAGCATTCACTTTACATTAAAAGGCTTGGGAAGAAAGATATTCTACTTCTTTCACTTTTTATTCATGATTTACTTGTAGCTAGTAACAATCCAGAAATGATTATGGCCTTCAAGGAGGAGATGAATAAGAAATGTGAAATAACATATTTAGGGATGATGAATTATTTTCTTGCATTGAGATTCATCAATTATAAGATGGAATATTTATTTCACAAGCTAAATATGTAGAGGACATTATGAAAAAATTCAAAATGCAATATTGTAAGGTAATGGCAACTCCACTTGTACTGAATAAGAAGTTGTCCAAGTTTGATGGGTAAAAAATGGTTGATCTAAGAGATTATAAAAACCTCATTCGTAGTTTTGTTTTCAGAAATTAAGTAATTCATTGATATAAAAAGTTATACAACCTTACTAGGTACAAAAGAAACCAGTTACAAAAGTATAGAGAGTTTATGATTCTAGTTACATAAAGCTTTAGAAAGCATAATTCAAGTAGCTATCTTTCTCTCATTCTTATTGATAGGTTGCATGTTATTCTTTTTGTTTTCATAAAGAGCCTACATTGGAGAAATATTTGATGAAATAGGCGTTCTCTACTTCTAATATTTCTCCTAAATCATCTGAAGTCCCTCTCCTGCCATATGTAGTAAACTGTACTAGCCGAGCCAATCTTTACAGCTTTATAATTTGCCTTAGTTACCATTTTTAGGTTCCCTATTGAATCAATTCATATCAGGTTTTGATTTCTTTGCTTATACCAAGTACTTTCTACATTTTACTCCATATGTGTGTTGTGTACCTGCACTTAAGTAGAAGGTGGTCCAAAGTTTCAAGATTGTTATTGCATAGCTTACATTATAGAGAATTGATGGAGAACTTTATTCTATCCTTGGTGAGTGGTTTCTCAATTGGCCCCATCTACAGTATCATTAAGTGGGCTGGATAAATATCAATATCCCAGATCAAATTTTCCCATTTCACCCTGTTGCTTGGATCCTTTTGCAGATAAGCTCTACATACCTTAGAGCTAAATGTCTTTAAACTCTTTACTTTCCATTGCACTTCATCTTGATATGTTTCCTAGCATGCTGGCAAATTCTCCATTATAATGTTGACATTCCGACTGTTATTGGAAGGTCAATACCAACTATTGTTCCTGATTAGCTTGCTCACCTTATTATCAGGTCATCCTTAGATGTTGTAATTGCTGATTTTGTATAGGAGGCCTTTGGAGTGCAAATTATTGAACCAAAATATGGTTTGTTCCCTGTTCTAAATCTTATGAAAAATTAGTTCCTGCATCCATTGTCTAGTTTAGTATTTGCTAAAATTCTAAGAGATATTCTATTTTATCCAGAGCCTCCATATATAATTAATTTTAATGAACACATCATGTATCCATTTTTACCCAAAGTTCATCCTTCTTGCTCTATAATCACCATATGTTCTTTGGTAGGCTGACTTGGTTTAGCAACCTAGCTGAGCATAGTCCTAACCCTCCTTGATTTTTAGAATTACAAATTATACTTTAGTTGACTTTAGCCTTGTTGCTTCCTCTTTCTGCTCCCTCCTATAAGAAGTCTTTTAACTTCATGCCTATAACTTTGAGTGCACTCTTCGAGAAATAAGTTTTTGATCCAATGATTTGTTAACTTGATTAGGATAGTCTGGACTAGCTGTAGTCTTCCACCATAACCGAGGTATTTATTACACCAACAGTTGATTCTTTTTTGAAGTGTGTCCATTAAAGGTCTGCAGTTCGAAGCTGTGAGTCTTTTTTATGAAATAGGCAATCCAAGGTACTTAATAGGAGAATTCCTTACTTCAATCCTTTCCTCAATGCTTTAGTAGGACATTTAATTCCACAATTTGAAGACAGTTAAAAGCAACTTTTACTTGGATTTGTTTTTAATTTAGACATTTTCTTGAAATTCTCCATTGATTGCAAGAGAAGTTCTGTTGATTATTTATTAGCCTTGAACAATAATAACAAATTATCTGTATAAGCAAGATGAGTTATGTTGTTAACTTTGCATTTGTGATGGTATTGAAATCATAGGCTATTTTCCACATTCCTTGCAATTATGACTGATAAGGCCTTCATACATAGTACAAATAGGTAAGGAGATAATGGATCCCTTTAACTAAGCCCTCATTTAGCTTTGATTAGTCTTGTAGGTTCTCCATTCACCAAAATAGCAAGGGATGTTGTAGTCACACATTCTTCTATCCACTTCCTAAACAACTATCCACTTCCTAAACAAAGGGAGGTAACCTACTACCTTTATGATGCTAAACATGAAGCTCCAATTGATTGAGTCATATGACTTTGCCAAATCTATCTTTATTATGCAATTCTTCAATTTTAACTGGGTATTGTATTCTTTAAGGATCTCTTGACTAAGCAAAATGTTTGTGCCTATTATTCTCCCTCTTATGAATGCATTCTAGGCTAAATTTATGATTTTTCCCATACTCTTCTTCATTCTATTTACAAATATCTTTGTAATGGTTTTGTAGAGAATATTGCAACAATAAATTAGGCTAAAATGTTCAAGCCTACATGTATTGGGTTGTTTGGGGACTAGGCTCACAGATGTTTTATTCCATTCTTTCAGTATAATACCTTTTTTGAAACACTCCTTGACAACTTCTATGACCTTCTCACCCAATATATCCCAGTTGTTCTAAAAGAATCTCCTATTATAGCCATCTAGGCCTGAGGATTTGTTAGGATTTAAAGAAAATAGAGCTTTGTTGATCTCTTCCCCTGATATTTCTTTGATTGTTTATGCCTTATCCTGTGCTGAAATCTACCTTATTCTCCTCAATATATCATCCAGGATAATCTCTACTTCCTCTTCTCTGCCATATTGTTTGCTGAAGTATTCAAAAGTAAGTCTCTTCTTGCTCTTTTGGTCTTGGTGATTTTGAATTGAATCATCTTTCAAGCACTGAATTTGGTTTTTGTTCCTCCTTGCTCTAATTAAGTTCATGAAGTACTTAGTGCACCTCTCCCATTCTTTCAGTTAAATCATCTTTGATTTTTGTCTCAACAATTTGTTCGTGTCTTCTAAGGCCTTATTGTATTTGCTGATTAAATTTTCTTCTTCTTTTCTTAGCAATAAGTCATTAGGTCTGGACAATACTCTCCTATGGCATCTTTGTAATTTGTTTAGAACATTTTTTTTGTGTATTCTAAGGCCTTACCATACTTGTTGATTAAATTTTCTTCTTCTTTTCTTAGCAGTAAGTCATTAGGTCTAGACAATACTCTCCTCTAGCATCTTTGTAATTCATTTAGTGCTTTTGTAATTGCCTCCTACTTTGGTATTCTATTCTCGTTGTTGTCCATTGTTGTCTTCAACTTTTTGCTAACTCTAAGCTCATTCCCTCCCTTAGGAGACTTCTGAACCTTGGAGTGTCCATTAAGTGATTAAAGACTCTAAAAAGCGTAAACTTTTTGATGCTTGAGAAGGATAAATCCACTAAAGTAGGGTTGTGGTATGAGGTAATAGGTTTTTCAAATTGTGCTGAACTTGTGGGAAATTAGGCTAATCATTCGCCATTAACCATACATCTGTCGAGGTTTTTCAATAGAAACCAACCTCCACTCTAATTAATGTTCCAAGTAAACATATTTCCATAATACTTAAGATATGTCAACCCAGATGTATTGTTAGTTCTTGTCGTTCCTTGTAATTTTGCTTTACTTAGTGTCTGCCACCCCAGGATTCATATGTATAAAGAATGCAGTTGTAATCTCCAATTATTGACCAAAGGGAGGTAATTGCATTGCTAATCTTCACCGATTCCTCCCATAGCAATTGCCTTTGAAAGATATAATTTGCTGCATAAATTGTTGCAGTTATGTATCCGCTTGAATCTTTGAGTACCAATTCACAACTTATCGTTGGGTTTGTACTATACTAGTTTACTATTTCTATCTTCTGACTATTAACACCTTTATAACTTTCCCTCCTGTATGCTTGTTATGATTAAAGATATCTTTCCAGTTTTTCCCAAAAAATTGTAGACAATTCTCAATCTGGCCCTTTTTTATTTTGGTTTCAAGTAAACCAATAAAATCAACCTTTTTGTTTGAGATGAACTCTTTAACTACTAATTGTTTATTTAGGCTATTGAGCCCTCTAACATTCCACACTACCAACTTCATATCAACTACTTTTTACCTGACTCCCTCCTCTTTGACTTCTTATTTGTTCCAACAACGTTTCCAGTAAGCATTTCTAGTAAGGTCTATTCTTTCTTTATTGAGGGAGTGTTGTCAACTGCATCTTGATCTTTCTCTAACTTGTTTTCCATTTGCTTAATCCCAGAGGTCTCTCCTTGTACATCTAATGGGGGTATAGTCATCTCCATTTTGATCTTACTCCACCTCATTCACCGTTCACTTTGCCTTGTCAGGAGTTCTTTGTTCATTGTTTTCTTGTTTTTGCCCTGTATTTGTGTCCCTTTCCACTGAATTTACTTTTTTTTTTCTACTCAACCTCTTCTCCTCTATTCTTATTCTCTTCTTATTTTTCTTTCCTCTTCCAGATCATTCTCTCCTCCTCATTCTTCAGTTTCCACATATATGAAATTCTCACATAATCTTCCTTTATTTCCGCATTCTGCTTTATCTTTATAATCTTCAAAGATTTAGAAAGTTTTTTGAAAATGTCCACATCAATGCATACTATAGCAATCCTATCATTTTCATCATTGCAGTGTTTTCATCCATTCCTAAAATTTTTCCTATTTTGTTTTCAATATAGCTCATTCCTTCCGTAGACTAATATTCTAATGGAACTCTATGGAAATTAACCCACAGTGGGATTATTTCCAGTCTTCTTCGATCAATAGTCACCCCTAAATGCTATTTCTTCAGCAAAATTGGATGCCCTACGACATGCCAAGGTCCGGTTGCTAGCACACTCTGAGTATTTTCATCTGAGTTAAACTTAAACATAAAAAGATCATCTTCATTCATCATAGTGTTAACATCTCCACACAAAATTTGCCTATTTATTAACTACAGGAAATGCTAATCAAGAAAAAAGCTACCAAAAATGAGCACCATTTCCTAACTTCAAGATGGAGCACCTTTAGGAGGGTTTGAAAGGGTTCCTCACTAACTATGTCCACAAATCTTAACTTCCTCAATGTTCCAAAGTCACCAGTAACAAAGCTCCAAGTGGTTCTCCCTTACACTAGTTCCTTCAAAGAGTCAGAACCCTTCAAGGATGGGAACTCTGTAGTGTTTTGCAGAGAGGGGGATGGGGTTGGCTTGCATTTGTATTATTTTTCGAGGTAATTTTAGGCTATCGAGTGGTAGGTGATACCATTTTCAAGTTATAGCACGCTGTTTGACAGGCCTGATAGGGATGGGGATAGGTAGGATGTTATTAATTTATTAAACATCATAGCCACTAGACTTGATTTGATATACATGATAATTCTACTTTCAAGGTTTATGAATGAACCAATGAAATTTATGTAGGGACAACTAAGAGAGTCCTAAGATACCTATGGGAAACTTCAAATTATAAAGTAGTTCTCTAACATGTTTAATCCTAAAACTAGTCAGTTATTTTGATAGTGACTAGGAATTTCTATTGATGATATAAAAAGTACCTCTGGCCATACTTTTGTACTTGGTTTTAGAGTATTCTCGTGGATCTTTAAGAAACAAGAAGTTGTTGCTTAATCAACTACTGAACTTGAATATGTTGCAGCTTTTACAACAATTAATTAAGCCATATGACTAAGAAAAATACTTGATATATAGTACAACTCTGAAGTTCTAATAGATAACAAGTTAACTATCATAATAGTGAAAAATCCAGTTTGTCATAGTAAAATAAAACACATGAAGATAATGTTTCTTTCAATAAGAGATGCCAAACAAAAAAAGGAAGTTAAGTTGGTTAAGTGTCCCATGAAATTTCAATTAGATGACATATTTACCAAGGCTTTTTCAAAAGCAAGGTTCGAGTTCTTGAGGATGAAGCTTAGTTTGTCTAGCAGAAGTCCCAAGGATGAGTGTTAAAAGATGAGATATTTTGCTAAATTAAAGTCTAGCCAAACTAACTCCAAAAATAAATTTAATACCTTAAAAATACTATAAGTTATAGGTTTTAGTTTTAACTTTGAATTTGAAGTGGAGTTTCATTCAATTTATGACATTCCTTCAGTATAAAAGGCTATCCCTTCTATGGCAAATGTTAACTAAAATGATTATATTTCAATATACATAAATCTCTTCTCTCTTCTACTATTTTGCACTACTTTTTACCATCCTAAACTAAACACAACCTCAAATTTCCAACAAGAATTATGGTGATTTGGTTTAGATGAACATGTTATCGTCATAATAGTGGAGAACCAAAAGAGCAAATAGTTCTATATCGGGAGTGATGATACTGAATTCTTGTTTGTAAATTTCAATGCATATAATCACCTTCCTTAGTCCCCATAAAATGGTATTCATATAAGAAAGATGGAAGGAAAATGAAACACAATACAAAACCTAAAAGATTTTGTCTCATTTTTCTCAATCCAATAACCCAAAAAAGAGAAAAAAGAAGGCTTTTAATATAGCTTAATAAGTAAGATGTAGTAAAGGAGACCAAAACCAGGCACTTGTATACTTTTGTACAAAAATAGGAGTATTCTTTTCACTGATCCCTGGTCTCAGTTGCCAAGATTCTTCTCTCCAGCTACATCACAAAAAAATCACGGAAAAAATAAGATATTAATTATTTTTCGAATGTATATAAATTGTATGCTTCCGAAAACAACAAGAGATATAACATTAGAACTTTAAATTTTACTAACATTAGAACTCTGTTACTAAAAGTTAACAATTCATGCTTCTTAGAATTGTTTTGTGTGGGTCTTGATCCGTAGAAGACGTATGACACAATAATGCTAAAATCTTATACTAATTTAAAAAATATTATGCATTTTTTTCTCCTTAATTACCTGAATTATGGTATCAAATTTGTTTCGCAGAAGACAATATTCACGTGTGATTACATTCAAGGCTTGTAGACACCTTCACATCACATCGACAAAAATATTAGATTAACAAGAATAAAGGGAAAAAATAAATGAAAAAGAATAAAAATTTAAAATTTTATATAAAAATTCCATTAAATTTAAAATTGCTCAAACTTAACTTGCCTTTTTCATTTATTAAAATTTAAAATATTTTCTAATTTTATTTAATGAATTAATTTTTCTTAATTCTTTTCATAAATGAGGAATACATGGAAACATGTAAAAATTTTGAATAAAAGAATAGTTTTTATTACTGAATCTATTATTGACAGTTTGGAAAAAGTTTTGACATTTTATATCCAATAATTACATTGGTATCAATTTGAACAAAACCCTAATATTGAATTAGTAATGAAAAATTAATTCATAACATTATGTTTCGAAATATTCACCCTAAAGTATCTTGCTACAGCTTAAATAAAGCCATTTCTGGAAATGATAGCAATCTATAATTATAAAGGCCGGTTGACGCTTAAAACTTCTTCGAACATAAATGATTGGTTGAAGTCAAAGAGGAAGTGTCTTCATACCCATTTTTGTTTCTGTCATCTGAGGCCTGAAGAAGATCAGTACAAGCAAGTTTTAAGCGCTTTGCTCCAATGCTGGGAGTTAAAAGAAAACAAGAGTGTTTCTTAACTGATAATAATGACTATCGAAAATGATGTGAAACTTCAAATGCACGCCGAGATTACTTCTACTTAAGATGACTAATCAAATAGTATAATATAATTTTACATATTTGAATTGAATTTGAGGCCTCTCGTGTCTTTTTTATAGCTTGACCTACCATGTACAAGTACTATAAATCGGCATCTATCGAACCTTTTTCCTATTGCATTACAGCCTCACTAATAATATGTAGTGGAAAGCTTACAAATAAGCTCTAAATCTTATTGTATCATTATCATAACCTAAATAATACATGATAAATGATTGGTTGCTGCTAAACATTTGTGCAAAAATTGCATACCTGGAACTACTTCCTTTTAGCTGATGAACAAAAGAGTCCAACTTGGCAAAATCCAGAGTCTGATGGCTCCTGAACTAGGAAGAGAAAGAATTAGAAGAACCACATACATTGAACATACTTTTAACAAAAAGATAACTCCATAATCAGATTGAGTTACATGTATTTGTTCAACTCTATTACGATCCTTTCGGCATCATTGCAGAAAGAGGTAATAACTTCTGTGATAAAGCATGGATTGCTTTCATCTTGTAAAGCTTGAACTTGAGCAAATTGACTATCCAACATTCCCTAAAAACACATCGAATCAATAGTAAACTTTATGGCATAGACAGCAATTTCTACGGGGAGGATACAGTTAATGGAAAAACAAAGACATGACAAACCAAGTTCACAATTCGAGCCTTCATATTTGTAAGCACCAAAAAGGGATGTTTCAGATATGTGTACCTCTTCAAGCATGGACTGTACGAAGTTGTTAAGCTGTGCTTTCAGAGCTGCTAATGCCATTTTTAGGTTCACCCAGAGAGCTACAGGGAAGGAAGAGAGTAGAAGTTCCTTTATGGTAAAGAACGCAAGATCAGGATATGCTTATATACTGAATGTCGAGGGAAGCTTTCTTATACAGTCAGGCAAATTCATTATTAGCATTTGAAAGGGTTTTCGAACGGAAAGTGAGTTCCATGAAAGTTGGAATTTTCAGAAATGAGTAATACTGCAACTGGATATAAAATTTAAACTTGTAAACAACAATCGTAATGGTTACAGACTAGCATAGTCATTGTAAATAGGAGCTTATAGGTTTTCTCAAAACATATTATAGACTTAAATTTTGATTCCACAGGCTTCAAAATCATTTGCAAATTATGATACAAATCTATTAGAGATAAGCTCAAAATCCAAAAAATGGACCAGAATATTGAATTGAGACAGAGAGCGATGTTAAACAAATTCAAAACTGCTGCTTTTAGTCACAAACCAAAGCATGTGAGGGAAGACCAGTTGTCCATGAGAAAGTGGAAAGTAGTCATAATTCCGTCTCCCATGCTACAACCGACCAGGTTAGAAATTGGGACAACTGTGCATCCTGAACATTACAACAACGTTGATTTTCTGTTTCCTTCCTACCCACAAATCAATTCCAACTGCTGCACTTCCAGGAGACCTGCTCGAGCATCATCAACTGCGTGTATACCCATTTGTCAGGAAACTGGGTCCTTGGGATTCATCAGTTGTTTTTATGCCTACTGCAATGTCTCTGTATGACCACGTGCTCGGCCAAGGATTAGAGTTCACCCTTTTTGACCTATCCACATTCTAACTATATGGTTTACCAAGATAAGATATCTGAATCATCAGAAGTATTTCAGTGAAATCAGAAGCAGATAAGGCCATGCTCTCCATAACTGAAACCTATGGATACTCATTACATTAAGACTAATTCTTTAGATATGCCACTTTTAAGAGGACCGAGACATGCAAACAAACAGGGGATTTTTAATAAAGATAGAAAAAGTTATTGACTTAAGGGGACCAATTTTATAGACTTTGTTTGTATATTAAAAATAGAAACTACTTTTTGTTTGTCTATACAAAATAAAAACAACGTATCATTAAACTAACTCATGGGTGAAAAGTATACTTCCTACTCAATGATTACTTAAGTACACAATATGAAAGTGAAATTCACCTCTAAACACACGGATTTAGGTTTTATGCCTTACCACGTGATGAAGTAAAAAGTAGTAACTCCAACTTAATGTCTAATTCAACAAATTTCTTATTTTGATGAATCTTTTTATGAGGAGAGAATCTGCAATTATATTGAATAAATATTTAAATATAGATAATAATTTATAAATTATGTATTGTTTAATAATTTAAAATTAAAAATAATAAAAGACAGAAACCTCAAAAATCTTTAGAGAAGTTTTCACAACTTTCACCTCATTCTTACATCTAAATATTATGTTAAACTAAGAAAGGTTATTATTCATGTCTTGATGATAATAAAATATAAATATTATTTATGAGTTTGTCTTTTATGAAAGAAATATGAAAGTAATAATAGTCGTGTATAAATCAAGACACATCTCCTAAAAATATTAGAGAAAAGTAAGAATTAAAGTCATTCAAATGAAGAACAAAATTAAGACCATGGTAGAACAATGCATGATAAAATTGTAAATAAATATATTATATTTATTGTACTTCCTATTTAGCCACTTTGATACTTTAGAGGATCGTCATACATAAAGACATTATCATTTTAACTAATAAAATGAATATTTTTCAATCATCAAGAGGAATTAAGGTTTTGATATTAAAGAAAACCCTCTTGGTTCTTGAAACATTCTTTAGAGAATATTTGAAGAAGTGCTTAAGTTAATTTTGCATTAAAAAATTTTGAGTTTCAACATTTGAAGAAGTTGACTTGAAACCAATTAATTTTGGGTTTATTAGTTATCTAGGTTAGTGAATAGGATATTGAAAGGAAAATAAGTTATTGCAAAATATAGTTTTGAAAAAAAAAGGATATCACAAAATTTGGTTAAAACAATAATAAATTAATGTAATCTCCTAAAATATTTTTGAGCGAAAGATGTAGCTTTCTCATGCTATATATCCAATAGAATCTATATAAGGCCAATTATGGATAGATTTTTTTTAGTTTTGGTGTGAAAACAAGCCAAAGATTAGTTATTTTAAAGTGATTGGCTATAAATATTATATTTTGAACAATAAGGATAACTTGGGTAAGTTTGATTCCAAAGCAGATGAAGGAATTTTTCTTTTTTTTGGTAAATTATAAGATTTTATACAAATTAGAAATGTTATGTATACCACTGAAGACCACTTGAGTAATAATCTCTTACTTATCAAAAGGAAACTTAAGGTAAATACATGAAGAAGCTACATCACTTCCTTATAACAAACACAAATAACCGAGACAACAACAATCTTCCTACCAAAGAAAAACTTATAGAGCTAGCTCATCTAACCAATAACACAAGATAACCAACAAACAATTTACAGCACTATTAATCAACCACCAATTAATTACAATCCAAATCAACCTACAGCTCAACATAAGATGGAGAGTGAGATGATGTTTCCACTCACATACTTCCATTGATATACCATTAATAAGTCTACTGGATTCCAACCGTAGGAGATGGTTCTCCAACTGTTAAAGTTTGTGAACTTCTTTCTAGATATCGTGTTAGACCCCAAACTTTTCTTGAAAGTTAGAACTATTAAATGAGAAATTATTGGTGATTATTCATGTGTAAAGGAAACAAGAATTCTAGGTAAGAAATGATTTAGGTACAAGATAGGTTATATGTGAAACGTTGGAAGTTAAAAGCTGAAAAATGTAGTTGAAACATGGTCATTGAGTATGCTTCGGTATTTTAACCATAATTTTTTTTTCTGGCTATCCAAATAAGATGATTTTTGATTTGGAGTAAACTAGGGATATAAGGATACAAATTTTCTGATAAAATCGAGTTTTAATTCAGTCTCCAAGAATATCAATTTTTGGATGAAAGTCGAGCATAAAATATTGTTTCAGTATGGCAGTGTATGGTTGCTATCCCCGTTAGTGGGGACAGAAGACAAAGCAAAAAAAATCCTATCCCTCCCTCATGTTTGGTTGCTGTCCCCGAACTTTTGTCCTCCATCTCCGAATAACAAGGACAAAATTTTTTGTTCCGCTAGAAAAGGAAGGACAAAAACTTTTGTCCCTTGTTTCCAGTGTTGCGAGCACATTGCACTGGACAAAAGTTTATTGTCCTTCCCATTTTATATACACAACATTTTGTTATTAATATTAATAATATTATTATAAATTTTGTATTGATTATTATTATTATTATTATTATTATTATTATTATTATTATTATTTATCATTATTATAAACTGTGTATTGATTATTGATTATTTATTTATTTATTTATTATTATTATTTATTATAATTTTTTTTATTTATTATTATTATTATTATAAATTTTGTATTGATTATTATTATTATAATAATTTTTTTGATTATTATTATAATTATTATTATAAATTTTG
>JANTPM010000005.1:43023109-43041933 GCA_025434745.1 Erythroxylum divaricatum | reverse complement strand
AGTTTCTTGATCCCCAAGTTGACTGATTATAACAAATGACATTGATGACTCCTCATCAATTCATTTGAGCACGGCCAAGCATTTCTTCAGTCACATTTGTCAAGAGGCCCAAATGATATCTCTCTCATTTAAGAGAGGTACAAATCCCATCTATGCCATTCACATCCCTCCGCACGATTTATTTAATTTCCAACATAAGACTACTTGTTATTCGGTTAAAATAACTTAGTCTAATATCAAAACACTGAATTCCTCGTGTAGGAAACTGTGATGGCTTCAGGTCAGAGGACTAAAGTCAAATCATATTGAGAATCACTAATGATATGAAATCATATAGTGTTCTCTCAGTGGGTCGGTCCAATATATGCTCTATAACATATATCTATGTTTCTGATTTGATAACTCATAGCCATGATCAGAAAAGCGTGATCATCAATCAAAACACATACTAGCCTTAATTCATTATTGTTCCACTAATAACGATCGACCAGGGACAGATTAGAATAATATTATAATGCTTATGGTTTTCCTATCAAGTCATATACTTGATGACATAAGCCTAATACTATTTATGGAATGTAAATCACATTACATAAACAATATACATGCATATATAAAAGAATACCTCATAATATATTATTAATAAGTCTTAATGTTAGTACAAAAGTCATATATGTCCATTGGCCTAGGGCACACTACTGGCATATATATGATAAGGTGGTTACGCTGGTGAATAATGTGATTGAGTACATGAGAGATTTATATTTGGAAAGGATATAGGAGATAAGCTATGAATAAGCTATGATCCCTATAGTTAAAATTATAAGATGAATCAAAGTAATACAATGGAAGTATGATATAAGTGATTATGCTGAAGAGGTAACTACTATGGAGGAGTAATTTTGAATAGTCGTAGAATATTCAAAAATTGTTAATTAATTACGATTGATGTATCAGTAGCATGAGATATAAATTAGTGACCTGCCAAAATGACTTTAGTATATAAGATGTAGTGATCATGATGGTACATACCAAAGTATAAGAGTAAACAACTATGCCTCTTATTTCATTGAGTTTTATTATAAAGGATATTTTGATCAAATAAAGTGTGACAGAAATTATTGAAATATCATGAACAGTTGAAATTGATCGTATTAAGGTGTTAAGAATGACTAAAATAGCATTGATGATGATAACAGTTGATTGATGAAGATTGCTTGAACAATATAAATGATAGTAGTAAGAAATCTTCTTTCAAAGAAGAATTTCATTAAATTGGGTTAAGCAGATCAGATAGTTTATATTAAGAATGATCAATGAAAGAACAAATAAAAAATGAATATGTAATGAGTCCAAAGTGAATATTAGAGTCATATCCCTAGTAGAGACTCAAGCATAAGAGGTAGAGTATGTTGCTGAGAATGTATGTATTTTGTTTGTTGTAAAGTATCCAAATACGTGAATGGATTTTTTGTGTGTGGAAAATTTAGATAACACTATTGCTAATGTGAGGAGAACTTAGATCCACATGATATTCTACGTGAATATGTACAAAAGATATAAATTAGATTTTGATGAATGTGATATAAACACGGGAAGTTAAGATTGAAAATAAAAGTGAAATGTGTGGAGAATTAGTACGAATGAGTAGACAAGAGTAAGTAAATGTGAAATTAGAGGAAGTCGAATGAATTGAGAAAATCATTTAAGAAAAAAAGTCAATTGGAAAATTTAAAATAACGGGAGACAATGTTATCTCATCGAGGAATTAGTTATTTAAGGAATTACGAGAACTAATCATGGGCATATGGAACTTTGGAAATATTTATTCGAGTTAACAAATGCCCTAACAGTACTATGATATTGAAGATTAAAGCGATCCTAGCAAAATTTGATGATATACTAAATGTATTTGAAAAGTTAAGAAGATTAGTTTGAATACTTGAGGAAAAAATGTGTAAATCGTACGAGCAATGAAAGTAAAGAGAATTTCAAGGAATTATAATATCGATAGTAATTATGTCATCTGGATTTGGAGATTTTATAGTATACAATGATGTTGTATAGGATAAAATCCAATACAACATGATAAAGTGATTTCATATGCACGGAGACAATTGACACCTCATGGGTTGATTATTTGATACATGAATTGAAACTTGCTGCAATAGTGATTGGTTGAAAGTTGGAGATATTATATGTACAGAAACATCTTGGATATTTATAAATATACAGATCATTAAAGTTTGAGGTAATTATTGAGTTGAGAGAATTGAAGACGAGAATGAGATAATGAATAGAAGTATTGAAAGATTATGATGGTATAAATGAGAATTTCCCCTTAAAGTTAGTGTTGTATCTGATACATTAAGCAGAAATCCCAATAGCCGTGAAGCATGAATTCAAATATTAAGGTTATCAGATCTCATACAAAAAAGAAGAACGGAAGCATAGAATGTGAAATTTAATTTTGGGAAAAATAAAAGTACTAATCTTTATGGAATTGAAAATCAGTTCACACGAAAGGATTTACAAAGACCAAATTGAGGAACCAAAAATTGTGAATCTTACAAGGAAATTGAAAATGAATATAATTTTGAGTTTCAATAGGAAGAACGATACCTTGTGAATGAAATAAGAAGTATGTGTATCGACAAAGATATATATATATAAGCGTAAGTGAGATATTACGGGAAGGAAGATAGGAATTATGACTGATCAGATGTAGTTAAAGGTGATGAGATAAATGAGATGAGATTTGAGAGTTTAATGAAGTCAATTTGGTAGCTGAATGGTTAAGCTCAGGACATTCCAAGTTTGCGAAATGCAAAAGTTCAAGTCTTCTATAAGGGAAAAAATCGTGTTTTGAGTTCAGGGGAAAATCTAGATTAATCTAAGTTGAATTAGACAAAGTTGTCTACTAGAAAGTTGTAGCTTACCTTTCTAGCTTTCCAACGATATATAGTATGGAATTTTTAGATATCGGAGTCAAAAGTTATGGTCCTTATAAGTGAAGATGCTCAGGAGTATAGGATGTACCATCTAGTGAGGACACTTCGTCTGGTGAGGAAGCATTGTTTGGTAAGGGCACTTTGTCTGGAGAGGGAAATTCCTCTGGTAAGGACGTATCATCTAGTGAGGATGTATCATTTGGTGAGGACGTATCGTCGAGTGAGGACGTATCATCTGGTGATGGCATATCATCTAGTGACATCATATCATCTGGTGGTGACGTCATATCCTCTGATGATGTCATATTATCTTGTGCACTGTTCATCTGGTCCTCATAAATGAAGATGCTTAGGAGTATAGGATTTATCGTCTGGTGATGACGTGTCGTCTGGTGAGGATGCTTCGTCTAGTGAGGACGTATCATCTAGTGAGGGGACTTCGTCTAGTGAGGACATATCGTCTAGTAAGGGCGCTTCGTCTGGTGAGGACGTATCTTCTGGTGATGACGTATGGTGAGGACGTATCGTATGATGAGTACGTTTCTTCTAGTGAATACTTATCATCTGGTGAGGACGTATCGTCTGGTGATGGCGTACCATCTGGTGACGTCATATCGTCTGGTGGTGATGTCATATCATCTGGTGACGTCATATCTTCTGGTGCACTGTTCATCTGGTCTTATCTTCTGGTCCCACTTTTGACCTTGTAGACGATCAAATTTGTCTTCAAGGTTTGAATGAGAGTTGTAGATCTTGAAGTCATCTTTCGAACCATCTAAAGAACAACTTAATCCGATGTCTCTAGAGAAAGCTATGCCAATTGCATGATATCTTCTATGTACTGTTCATAACCTTCTTCTGATCATTGTTCATCTTGTATTGTCTAGTCCAATTATGATCCTTTAGATGACAAAATCTCACTTCAATGTCTTCATAAAAGATGTAGATGTTGAAGTCATATTTTTAACCCTTCAAGAATGACTTTGATTTGATATCCCTAGAGCAAGTTATGTCATTTGTCCCAAAATAGGTTCAATACGATTGAGGACGAAACCTTGTTTGTTTTCTTTTAGCCAATCTTTGTTATCTGACCTCCAAATGAAGGGATTCTTGAAGGAATAGATCCCAAGAAACATTGTGCTATCTCTCCAAAAAAATTGGCAGCATTATGAATTGATTGGAAAAAGGTTTTGATTAAAAGAAAGTAAAGGAATCTGTTGGAATAGTATTAACTGATGTTATTTTACTGAACAAGCTTCGGCATTTTGAATATATCTGGATCTATAGGGTTCCAACTAGGATGATTTCTTATATAGAGTAAACTAAAGACGTAGGTTTACAAATTTTATGAAGAGGTCGAATTCTAATTCAGTCTTTAAGATGTTCAATGTCTAGAACGAAGTTGAGCATAAAATATTTGCTTCAATATAAGAATGATTCAGAAAATAGGGCTCGATACTTACGGTATCAGGGAATGAAGATGAACCGAGGATGACTAATGAGGGTTAATTGGAATAACCATACATGGTAACAAGTACAAGCATAGGTTTTGTGACTCTGACTTTTGAGCTCTAGAAGCAGGGTCCAACAGTTGTGGTATCAGAGCAAGAGTTGGGTTCTAGAATTGGTGCCCAACAATTGATGATGAAGAATGAAGAAGATGTGTGTTGGTTAAGTTTAGGTCGAAATGATGGAGAAGAGGTGGATTAATGTACTGAGTTGTACAATTGATAAAATGTAGTTTAAATGAAGGAAATTGGTTTGAATGGATTGATGGAATGTGTCATTGATTGGAAGTGTTACTATATGACATGATAGGAGCATGAATTATAATGATAAAGTCTTGAAAATATGACTTGAAAATTATGCACATTAGGTGTTAGATAAAATGCCTAAGTGAACTTGACTTAGGATTTAAGGCTTTATAATGGTATGCATTGGAAAACACTTATATGTCAATCTAAAGTGAACTTGAATTATTGCTTAAAATAATGAGTAATGACTTAATATGCTTGGATAAAGATGTGTTTAATTAGGTTGAAAATGAGTAACTATGGGATTAAAGGTATTAAATGCCTTATAAAATGCAAAAGAAAAGCTAATATGACTAGTAAGGAAGTAAACCTGTGAGAAGTTTAATGTTCAAATTCCGTAGCATATAAGGAGTGATATTGTGTTCTATGCACCTATGTGAGGGTTTATAAATAGGAAATTTATAGTTAGGCAGTAATTTCATTGTATATCTGAGGGTGTATAAATAGGAAATTTATAGTTAGGTAGTAATTTCATTGTATATCCTTTTTATGTATAAAGCCTTGGGAGTTGTGAATCAAGGAGCCCGTACCCAGGATTGTTGAAGCCAAGAGAGTGTACACCTTCTTTTGAGGTGAGTTGGGAAAATTGTATTTCTCAAATAGGATAAGAACATCCTAAGACAAGTATGATGACTAGTATGTGAATTTTGAGCTTAGGCAACGTATGGTGGAATTAAATTTCAAATGGATGCAAATATGTTTAGGTGTTTAATAAACGTCATTGTTTTGAACAACTATGCATTTGAAGTACAAAAGATAACTTTTATTGTATGAAATAATATTTAGACATGGTTTTTGAAACTGATATTTTTATTACGTATTTTGAGAAATGTTATTGCTTTTAACAAATTTGAGTTTAAAGTACAAAGAATAATGCTTTATTTTGTGAAACTACATTTTTGAATAACTTTGTAATTGGATTGCAAAAGATAAATTTTATTGCATGAAATAATTTTTTAGAATTTACATAAGCATAGCCGAGTCATATATTCTACATGTATTTGTTGTCTTTGGCTTAGAGTCATGACACGGTTTTATTTTATCGGTTGAACTGATAAATAAAAATATGATGCTTTACTTGATTTTTGAGCTTAATTTTTGTATATGATTTTTGATGATTGGTGAGGAGACAATTGGCCAATCATGTGCTAGGCACACCTGATTAAGCGACCCACGTACCCTTAACATTGGTACATGAAATTCGAGTCGCTATATGGACATTTTTCTACGGGACTCGCAGTTGATTCCACACCTAGGGACTGGACACCGACGAGGTTATCACCTATGGTCATGACGCTCTTATCGACTGTAGTCTGGACTCACCACAGACGAAAGTCAAGCCAACATTGATAAATGGTAGGTGTGCACATTAGTTGGGCCGACTAGTGGTGTCACACATAATTATTTTGGCTTATTTTGATATTTATTTTATGATGAGATTTGATTTATACATCTGATGTTTATATGCATTTGTATATTGGAACTGGAACCTATATCCACTGGATGGGTGATTAATAGGCTGGACCTATATGGTTCCAAGCCAATATATGATGAGGCATAGGCTAGGCCTATGTGTTTTTATGTCATGTATATTGCCTTTATAAGTTATCTACACCATCTTGTTATGATCGAATTCTATTGGTGTTATATGCTTTTCCTGCTCATTGAGTACCTAGTGTACTCACCCCCTCCACTTTCCAACTATGTAGGTTAATTTAGTGAGTTGAAGCTCTGAGTAGATCGTGGGATCTTTTATCATTTTTGGGGTATTACTACACGTGGGTAGTTTCTTAGTTTTTACTTTTGTTGTCTAGTGGCTCATGAATTGTGTTTATGTAGATATGCTTTATGATTTTGTAAGATAACTTTTGATTGCCTTGTGTTTTATAAATAACTTTATGAATGAATCTTTTGATACTGTTGTTGAGATTGCCTTGAGTGGGCTTTAAAGTCCTAAAGTTATGGTTGGTTGTGAATGTAGAAGTGTGTTTGAAATTGTTTGCAGTGTTAGGATTTTTAAAATACAGCCGTTGTGCCACCCTATTTTTTCAAAAGAAATAAAATAATAAAAAATATATATTCAGTTAGCCTTGCATAGTCGGATTAAGGATACCATGAGTGTCCTTAGCCTGGTTATGCAACGGTTATCATAGGCCCAATATGGTGTCGAGTCATGAAAAAAACACTTCGATGAGCGATAAACATGAAGGGAAAAGAATGATCATGGTTACAAGAGCAGGGGAGTTAAGACATGCGTTTCTGGCCAATTGTTAAATGCTACTTTTTCTTTTACAAAGAAGCTTATTTATCTTATAAATATCTTGCTAATTATGATTTGCTTAGTTTTATTAATTCTTCTTGATCTATCCCAAGAAGAAGTGCCAACTGGTTTTCCACCTAAAAGAGGAATAAAACATCAAACTGATTTGATTTCGGTAGCACAATTGCCTAATAGACCAACATATAGAACAAACCTAGAATATAATAAATAAATTCAAAGACAAGTGGAGGAGTTACTAAAGAAAGACAACGTATATGAGAGCTTTAGTCTATGCTCAATTTCATTCTTATTAATGCTAAAGAAAGTTGGTTTATCGCATATGTATGTGGATTGCTTGCCATCAACGAAATCTCTATAAAGTATTGTCACCCTATCCCTAGGTTAGATGAAAAGCTTGATGATTTATATGGGGTATGTTTGTTTTCCAAAATTGATTTGAAGTTTGGTTACTATCAAATTAGACTTAGAGAAGGAGATGAGTGGAAAACAACATTGAAGACTAAATATGGACTGTATGAATGGTTATTAATGCCTTTTGGTTTAACTAACTCTAACACCTTTATGAGGCTTATGAACCCCTATTTGCATAAATTTCTTGGCAATTCTATTTGATGAAATTATTTTCTATAATAAATCACTTGATGAGCATATTAAACATCTGAATAAAGTGTAGAAAATAATTTGGTAAGAAAAGTTTAATGTAAACTTGAAAAATGTTCTTTTTGCACTAGTCAGGTTTTGATTTTAATTTATATGGTTAGTGCAAAGGGAATAAAGGATGATGAAAAAAAGGTGGGGGAAATTAAGGAATTGTTGATCCCCAGTTCAATTAGTGACATTATGAGCTTCCTTAGGTTGGCTAGTTTCTATAGTCTATTTATGAAGGATTTTAACTCCATTGATGCATCATTTATTGAGATAATTAAAAAGAGTTTAGTATTTAAGTGGGATGATATGAAAGAGAGGGCATTTAACTTGTTGCAAAAGAAACTTAGTACAATACTTATATTAACTTTACACAATTTTCCAACACTTTTGAGATAAAGGGTAATGGAGTGGGATTAGAATACGAGCAATCTTAATGCAAGATAGGAAACTATTTGCATGCTTTAGTGAGAAACTTAATAGGGTAGCCTTAAACTAACTAACTTATGATACTGAGATGTATACATTGGTAAGGCATTTAGATACCTGGCAACACTATTTATGGCATAAAAATTTATGATCTATACTAACCATAAGTCGTTGAAGTACATTAAGGGACAAAACAAACTTAACAAAAAGCATGCTAAGTGAGTGGAATTTATATTATGGTTAAGTATAAACAAGGAAAGGAAAATGTCATAGCAAATGTATTTTTTAATATACATGCCTTAGTAAGAACTTTGAATGATACATTACTAGGCTTTGAGCACACTAAGGAGCTATACAATGATGATCATAATTTTAGCAATGTGTTTAAGGAATGTAAAAAATCTTCCTTTGGGAGGCTCTTTAGGCTTGAGGCTTATTAGTTTAGAGAGAACATGCTTTGTACACCCTAAAGTTCCTTGAGAGACTTATCAATGAAAATCATATGAGGGAGTTTAATAGAACACTTTGGTGTTAAAAAGACTTTTAATGTTTTGAATGAACAATTTTTCTTGCCATATATGAGGAGAGATATAGAATGAGCATATGGAATGTAGGCAAGCTATATTGAGATTATAACCCTATAAATTGTACAAACCATTACCTATACCTAGTAAACCATGGGTAGACATCTCCATGAACTTTGTTTTATATTTATCTATGTCTAAGAAAGGTCACGATTTAGCATTTGTAGTTGTTGATAGGTTTTCTAAATGGTACACTTTATTTAATGTCACAAAACCAATGATGCATCTTACTTTACTAAATTGTTGAAATTGTTTGGTACTAAAGAGTTCTTAAAACCACTGTTTTTAACTGTGACACTAAATTCTTGTATTTTTTAGAAACCTTTTTAGGGGAAGTTGGGAACTAAGATTTTGAGATTTTGTTTTCTGCAATTTGGCATCCATCGGTTAATAGAACTTTAGGATCTTTGTTGTATGCTATTATAGGTAAAAACTTGAAAACATAGGAAAAGTCTTTGCCTTTTATTGAGTTTACATATAACTAAACTATACATAGTGCTACTAGTTTTTCACCGTTTGAAATTGCTTATGGCTTTAACCTATCATCTCTAGATCTTATTCCTTTGTTATTAGGTATATAGATAGCTTGGATGGAAAAAGGAAAGCCAAATTAGTGAAGAAGCTTCACGAGAAGGCAAGGATGAATATAAGAAAAAGATGCAACAATATGAGAAGCAAGCTAATAAGCTTAGAAACAAGTGATATTCAAACTTGTTGATTGGGTTTGCATGCACTTCAAAAAGGAAAGCTTTCCAAGCAAACAAAAATCTAAGTTACAAATATTTCAAGTAGTGGAAAGAATCAATAATAACACATTAAAGATTTATCTGTTAGGTAAATAAGATGTTCATAATACTTTCAACATTGTTGATCTATCTCTTTTTAATTTTTGCAGATGAAGACATTGATTTGAGGATGAGTCCTTTTAAGGATAAGGGGAGTGATGGATATTACGCATCCCAAGTGGCTTCAGACAATAATTTTAAAGAAATTGATTATTTGTGGGTAATTGAACCTTCCTTTAGCATTCTAATGTTTACTTTAAGTCATTTTCATTGATAACTGTTTGGTCTAAACTCTTTTATCAATAAGTTTATTAAGGATTAGGTTAGTTTATATTTATTCATGGTTTCATTTTTTGTGATTTTAATGGTTTTGATTTGGTAGTTATAAAGTAAGGACAAACAAGCATAGCAACTAGGTTCAAGAAATAGGCTAAAGACGCACCTAAAAATTAGGTATATTATATTTAGATAATGATTAGGACCTAGGACATACCATTGTCACAAATGGTGTTTATGTATGAATTTCCAAATTTTTTAAAGATTCATATCCTAGAATATGCTAGTATCCTAAACCATGTCTATATTTACATTCGATGCATAAGAAGTAAAGAGATCTATGGCCTAAGACATGCCCATATCCCAAGGTTTTTAACAAAAAGATGTACGACGTAAGACATGCCTTTATCTTAAAGCATGTCTGTATTTAAATTTTATATAAACAAATCCATAACCTAAGATACATTTAGTATTGAAGAATTTAAACATTTCACTTCATGATAAAACTATTTTTTCACCCAACCTTTTAACTCTCACTCATTTTTCTCTTGACTTTTCTCAAAATCACTAATTGAAATACCCTCCAAATAAAACCCCTATTCACTAATATTTCTCTGCTTTTACTTTATAATAAGGCACTAGTTTAATAAATTTTAGGGATTTCTTGATTTTTAGAATTTCAATATAAAGCTATAAACCAAGCAAGAGAATTAGTTTTAGGTCATGTTCAAGCAAAAGGAAGGTTAGAGCACACATAATATCTAATATCAATTAACTAAGAGATTCTACCACTAATTAACACACTTTTTTGTATTCCTTCCTTATATGCACAAATTTATGAAATTATTAATCTCAATCTTTTGAACCAAATAAGAGTATGTATTGATTGGCATCAAAATTAATAGGTTTAATAGAATAAGTTGAGATGAAATTTGATAATATACGTTAGATATTATTTTTTGGAGTTGCAAAGTATGCCTAAAAGGAATTAACTTTAGAATTTTGGCTATTTTTTAGGTAACTACGCATGCTAGATTAGATAAGGAGGACAAATTTTGATTTTGGCTTAAGGGAAGGAGAATGGAGATATCATTCATTGATTTTGAAGTGTATTATGTATTTTATACACTCAAGCGAGTAGATATGAAAATATATGGAAACTCCAAACCAAAATTCCATAGTAATCAAATTGCTCATAGCCACAGTAGATTATGTGATTCCATATTAAAAGTAAGCTCCTAGGTATGAGAAACGAGAGCAAGATTGTCGTTATATTTAGGGATTTATTTTAGTTTGAGTGTAAAGTACAAAGTTGGTTATGTAACTTAAGTTATTGCTTCTTCTTATATCTGGAGCAGATTGGCAATCATAAGAAAGGAGCCATCTATAATGGAGCAAATTTAACTAGGTTAACAAAGAACTTAAATGTATTTTCTATGGTCTCAAGGCTGAAAATGGGTTATGATATGGCCTCTATCGACCTTGATATGATGATATTTTATAGGCTCAATTAGAAATGTTGATGAAGCATATGTGATAGTTATGGTGGAAAACCATATGGCGGATAATGCCCCTACGAAGAAGGGCAGAGAGACACCTAAGTGATTAAAGCATCCCTTATAGTAGGTGAACCATATGAAATAAGACCCAATTGCAATAGGTGAACCACATGAGGTAGGACCTCACGTATAGGTAGGAGAAATGGTTAAGGAGATCGAGGATATTAAACCCATATCATAAAAACTTATCTGGAAAGAATTAAGATAATAGTTCAAGTAGAGTAATAGTAGGTATCTTTATGCTAGACATAACATTAACATTAAAAGATTTTATGAAGCCACCGAGAGATGTTCATTACATATTCTTGAAAAATAGATTGGATGGAAGAGAAAACATATATTCCATTATATTAGATTTTCCATAACAACCAAAATCTTTCCACCACCTCCATGTAGGGTTGTGTAACCTCTAGACAGTGATCATGAAGATGTTGTTAACAACTAATTTATACTTATTCATATTTTATTGTCCATATTTCCTTTTATCTTTTTTTTGTACTTTCAAAACTATATTTTACATTTCAATTATGTTATTTGATTTTTAATATGGCATTTATTTTGTTCCATTTTTTATTTTAGTAACCTTTACATTTTATAGTTCGTATTTCTATTAGTCGTTATGCCAAGTACCAAGAAATTCTAGACATCTATCATATTGATATTAAACAACATACAACAAAAAGATCAAAGAAGTTGCTTGCATCATTTTATTATCTCTCTGTATATCCACTTTTATGTACTATATTTTTTAAAAAATGTTTGCTTATCATTAGTACATTAAGGACAGTGTACAATTTAAATATATGGAAGCTTATGCTTATTTTGAGCCATATAAGACTGAGATAAATTGATTTTATTACATTTACATTTATAATTGACAATTGTCAGAAAACAGATAATAAAAGGAAGGTGATTAAAAGGAACCATTATAAGTTAGATTGCATTGTAATTCAACTAGGTTAAATCAATAGATTTAAACGTTGGTGAGTGTGTTAGTTTTAGTATAATTTAATAGTGTCAATATTGACACTTACCAAGTAGCTTAATATTCTATTATATAATAAAATTGAAAAAAGTGAGAATAAATAAATTCACTTGGTTGACTTTTAACTTAAAGGTCAAAATTAAAAGTAATGTTAGTATTCATTTGAAATGATGACCTAATTAAGTAACCAGGAGTATTCATGATAAGGTGTTTACCTTCACATTATAAAGTTAGGAAGACAATTCCCATAAGCCTCTAATGCTCCATAAAAGTACTAAGAATAACTACTTTAAGTTGTGTTTGATAATGGTTATTAAATGCTTAAAAATGAAGGGTTATTTTTTAGTCTTTTTTAATTCATTTTTATATAGGGTTAAATGATTTTAATTGAGTTGATTTTGGAAGGAAGATTTACTTTGGAATAAACTATCAATCAATACAATTATTTAAAGATACACATAGTTGATGGAGAATGTAGTTAGGTAAATGATGAGTACTTTTGATTACTTGAATTGAAATTTTGAACTTTTCAATAATTGAAACTTATTTGAGAGTAACTGAGATTGATTTTGTTTAAGGAAAAGTAAAAATTTAAAGGTGTATATATTCGATCTACATGAGACATACATATATTTAAGTTGTATCTTTCCTTATTTTTATGCTTAAATTACTTTGGTTTACTTAACTTAAGCTGTGGTTTTCGGTAATTAAGAAGATGTTGGCTTAAGATGAGATTTGTGGATGAACTCAACTGAGTTAACTTGTTCCTCCTTATACCACTTAAAGATAAAGATAAAGCCTAATACACAAATAAAAGAGAGACTGTATGGTAGAGAAAATTTCTAAAAAGAAATATAGGCTAAAAAAATCGCATTTTTACTTATATACCCCTGGAGAAAAGTTATATAAAGATACACAGCTTTGGATACAAACCTGCTATAGCCCATATCACTTTCAAAAAGAAACAAAAAGATACGTAACCTATGGCATAATATATCTAAAGCAAACAAAATGTATATAAGTAATAAACAACCCTAATTTTATATACATTTTATCATTCTTTCGACCTACTTTGATTCTAAACCCAATCTTAGGCTTTGGGAGGTAGAAAGACCCTTTGTCTATAAACTTTAAAGTTGTTTTCAATAGAGAAGAAGATTGGTTATCATCCCAATATATTACAATTGAATAGAAAACAAATGTTTCATTTAGAACTCTTTTTATCTTGACTTGTTTTATTTAACACCTAGTTTATTAGTGTGAACATGATGTGTGGTTTTTTTTTGTATGTTTAGATAAGGAAAATCCTAGATTTATCTTTATTAATAATTGATTCAATATATTTATGAAGTAAGATTTATTTATGTGAAATATCGTTGAATATTTTTATAGTAGATTTGCATAAAGATAACGATTAGATATTATATTAATTTACATATGGAAGATTTGACAAAACATGCATATAACTAAAATATGACTTAGATACTAGTAGTTGCATGGGTATTCAAGATAAGCTTACATAAATACTTTAGTGTTGTGGTTAAGCCTTTCATAGAAATTCATAAAATCTAATGCATTTTTGAAGGGATTTTAATTAGATACAGATATTGATTAAGCGACATAAGAATAAATGGTTATAACTTGAGGGAGTAATTTCATAACATAGGAATTCTTTCCAATCTAGATATTAAAACTTTTCTAAATTTATTGGAACATAGCTGTAAAGATAATGTTGATGGCATCCCTTATCTATTCATTCCTTTCATCTAAATTCTTTATTTGACAATTCACTTTCTTTTTTCTCATTAATTTATTAATTTATTTCATTGTATTAATCAACAATCATTTTATATTTAATTCTTAAACTAGTTAGTAGTATGAAACTATTCCAAACTATTATAGCTACCTCGTAGAACTGATACCCCATCAATTATCATATTACTTACCAATGTTATGTGCATTTAGCTATAGGTTTTAAGCATATATTTTATGATAAAGAAATCTTTAGAATATAAACATCATAGCATGCCTAAGCTTGGTTTTTTAAAATTGAAAAGAATAGGTAAAGATGCCTTTTAAATTATGACACCAAAGGTAAAGATAGAAAAATATGGATAATAAATGCATTATATTAAGATAGTTGTATAACTTAGTGTTTGACATGATATAATACAGGCAATCATGATGATCATGTGAATGTAATCAAAGTTAAAAATAATCCTACAATTGTTACATACATTTTCAAAACTTCATTTATGGACTCAGTAAAAACAATTACCTAGCAATTTATATCAAAAGATTAATAAAACATTTCTTCGAGTAGTTTGAATAACATCTAATACATTATGTAAAGGAATTTTCAATACTTTAATATTTGACCATATGCATGTATCCTTCAAATATGAAGACGAAACACTAGATATGATATAATTCAAAATTTTAAACCTACATTTAAGAGTTGATACACTGTAGAGTTTTACTCTCTTAAACTATCCTTATAGCTTTAAAAATAAGTCATTCCAACTTAATTGTTATCACAAGTAAGTAATAAAACATTAAGTTCCCTTTCTTTACTCAATCAATTAAACTAAAGCGCATATATGTGCTTAGAGAAAACACCATAAAATTCATACAAGTTTAATTAAGTATTATTACACCCAAAATTAAGGCATCTATATCTAATTTAATTGTTTATAGTCATTACAAGCAAATTGAGAAGACATTTAATGTAAAACTAGTTTTAAAATGATCAAAATTTATTTATTTTGTATACTTATAGGTTAATTTGGTCAAATTATAGTCTACCAAATTCTAATTACTAATATTGGGATAAAATTGATTTTACAAAATGTCTTTTGCCTCTGAACATCTATTTTGCACCTCTATTAGGGTTATTGGATAGGTATGGAACAAAATATTAATGAAGCTATAAAAACATTTAATAAAATATTAATTAAGCTATCAAAAACATTTACTTTGGTAGTTCAACCCTTCTTATTTCTAATCTTTAAGCAAAGATAGCCTACGAGATGTGAGAGAAGCTCTTCCTTCTCTCTACATTATTTTACCTTATCTTTCTTTTACACTATTTAATGCTTTCCCTTTCACTTACCCTTTTTAGTAACCCACCTAGCGCTCGCCTTTCCGACCTTACATGGGATTTGATAGCTTACAATTATTTTCGATGTTAGCTCCTATACAACATGAAGAACCTCCTTCTTCCAATAAGCACTCTACTCCATCCCCAACTGTAAAATGCCAACCTTCTTTTTGATCATACCACCCCCCCTACATAAGAGTTCCTTCATATCCTTGGTAATAGAGAGAAGCTAAATGCTCGAGTAGAAAGCTTAACTATGAAGCTAATATAGAGTAAGATGGCTGAGGACCTATATGCCTTTGGAAAAATTCACTATATACCTCCTTCATCAGAGGAAGCTCTAGTTTCTCCACCTATTGAGGTTCTACATATGGGAGCTAACAAATGGAACACAACTTTGCTAGGAGATTTTTTCAATAAACATCTTGTTTTTTTTTAGGTTAACTAGTGCACTAACACTCACTAAAGGAAGCTTGGTTTGGTAAACTCTCTTTTCATAAAAAATGAGCTCTTCATTGTTTAGTTTTCCTAGGAGGAGATGACCTAAAGATTCTTTAGATAAGACTATATCATATTCAAGGCAAACCTTTGCTACTGAAAATGTGGAAACATAATATGAATATTGAAAAACTGAACTACAAATAATAGCTATAAGGGTAAATTTTCATAAGATTTCGCTGAAATACTAGTCTTACGAGGGCCTTAGTTATCCATCTAGCACAAGAGGGTGCCCCTCTCTTGATGATAACACAATAAACCTTTAAAAAATTGGTTTTGTCCATATATTTGTAGAGGACAAGCTTAAAAGTGGTATCCCTAAGTTTATGTAGATAATGAGATTCAATGTTGATGGTAGACTAGCTAAGGATGATTTGACTCTAATATATGCTTCCAACTTTTGTTCTTAAAGGGATAAACTTTGGTTTGATTTGCAAAAAATACAAACTAGAATTCAGAATCCTTGGTTAGTAGTTGGAGATTTTAAGTGTACTCTAACTTCCTATGAGATGAAATGTGAAAGGAAATTTACTATGAGAGCTAGCAAATAGGTAATTAATCTTTTTAACAAGGTGAACTTGATAGGTCTTAACATTATATGTAGACATTTTATCTAGCCTGCTAAAAACCATGTAGTATGATCATCAAAAAGAAACTCGACAGATCATTTGTCAACTCAGCTTAGCTAAATCTTTTTTCCCCAATCTTATGTCCATTTTGTTGAGAATGGGTTCTCTAATTACTTATATATGCTTATACAAAACATGGAAGAATCTATGAAATATGGGGCATCATTCAGATTCTTTGATGGAATCATATAAATGGAGGGATCCATTGAATTATATTATAGATGTTGGAATCAGGAAGTGTAGGGTTATAAATAATACTAGTTAATTGTTGAGCTAGTTTTATATCTAATAAAACTTTCAATACCTGCAAGTATATGGACATATCTTGTAGTATCGAAAGGTATCAATCCCACAAGGAAATAGATAAAAATAATTGAACCTAACTTCGTCTAAGGCATTAAAATATGATTTGAGTGAAATAATGTAAGAAATTAAAACAATTAAATAAAATTGAGAAAATAAACAAATAACAAATGAGCTACCAAATTGAATTAAGGTTGATCAAGGATGAATGCTTAGGTTTTATTCTTTCATTATTTTGTTCCATTAACTATTATTTATATAATTATGTATTGATCCTATATTTCCTCAAAGATTGATTACTCTCTCTTAGGACCTAATCAATTAACCCTAATTGAATATTAAATTCTAGATTTCTCAACCTCTCGATTATCAAAAATTTTCCTAACATTTTCAATTAGATATGAAGTTATCTATTGAATAATCAAGTTCTCACATAAGATCTCTCTTTAAATGATCATTGATTTGATAATTGCGTGAGTTATTAAATAGCTAACTCTCGTTGCATACCTAGTCTGATTACTTTTGACCCATTCTCTTGATTTATTGCCAAAGTATGAAATGCACAATTATCACAACACCAAAGTGTTATATTGAATCAATAAAAATAAAAATCACAAAATAACTTGGAAACAAACCTTAATATGGAAATTAGAAACTGATGAATGTAATAGACATAAGATAGTTTAGTTTACACATCAAGTTTAATGAAAATAACAAAAGGAAAAGAAGAAAACTGAATTTGGATCTTAATATGGAAAATAGGAATTTTAGATGTTCTTCTTAATCTCCCTTGTTTGATCCACTTCTGTAAGACAACTACTACATTTTATAAGCTTCTTTATGTTCTTATTATGTATCTTAGGGTTTTGGGGTGTAGGTAGGGTTTTCTCCCTTTGATTGGTTCCAAAAATAGCCCCAAACCCTAAAAGAGATGGAAAAAGTCATGCTTGTGAAGCCTTTATCATGGTCGTGACTCTGAAAAGTTTGCTTTTGTCATAATCGTGTCCTTACCCATGCAGCCCCATACACTTCTAACATCTTTGTTCTTCAATTATTTGATCTTTAACACTAACAAACACATCAAATACCTCAAGAAACATAAAATTAAGATCGAAACATTCTCTTAACCATATAAACACTTAAAATATAAACAAATACTCAAATTAACACAATCCTAAGCCTATACAAGTGATAATCATATAATAAACACCTATAAACAAACTAAAACACCCAACAGAACATAGTATAAACTACACCTATCAACATCTCCACACTTAAACTTTTGCTCATCCTCAAGCAAAGACAAAAGAAAAACAAAACAAACTAATATAAACACATAGGAATACTTTCATGTAATATGTAATAAGACAATGACATCTAACTTTATGGAATCAATTTATCTGCAAACATCAATAACTTAAGTTGTGCCAACATACTAACCAATGCATTTCATGGTTAAGCATTTTGAATTGAATATACGTATTAATTAGAATATTAACATCCTATTCATTCAACTATAACAATTTGTACACATACATTTATAATCAGTATTCAATCAATATTGCAACTATCACTAAGTATCCCTTCATGAAAATTTTTGCTATCGAAAAGGACTTTTTAAATTTTCTTTAATGTTAACCAAGTCTTTTAATGTGAACGCAAATACCTTGTCATGAATATCCCCCAGTTACTTAATTAGGCTACGTTTTATTAATTAGCTTGGTTGGAATGTCATTTTAGTTTGTTGACGCGAATACAAACATTTTATCATGAATGCCCTCAATTACTCAACTATATCACATTCTTAACTGGCTACCAACTCTATTAATAACCCAATATGCTTCAAAAGGGCCAGTTGAATAGTTATTTATTTAAAACATTTTTTATTTTTTATTTCACATAGCCTATTGTTGGATCGGAAAAAGAAAGCATGCTTAGTTTGGAGAAACGATAGATTTCAAAACTTTTTAAGAAATCATCTTGCA
>JANTPM010000005.1:42995565-43017154 GCA_025434745.1 Erythroxylum divaricatum | reverse complement strand
CGTAGGTCTTAGCACCGAACCTCTATAAAAACAGTGTTTGCTCTTCTTCCCTACTCTTTACATTTAAATTTGTTTAATTTTTTTGTGTGAATTAACTTCTGATTTTATTGTAGAATTTTACAAAAAGCTTTAAAGATCTATTCAACCCCTCTTCTAGATCGTTTACAGAAGTTATAGCTAATCTTTAATTAACAGAAATATAGATCACTAGGCATTAAACTTCATGAAACAATTGATTCAAATGCTTATAATAAGCATATATATAATAAACTTCATAATATATACACATAGAAGCATTAATTATAATTCAAGAACAAACATAAAACATGCTTCAAATATCATTTTGTAGATCATTAACGATAGGCTAAAAATTAAAATTAAAATTCATAAATTTAGTTTCCAGATCCCCCTAAAGAAGACCAAACATCAAACCGTATCAAAGCAGAGGGGCAAAATTTAGCTTTGATACTAAAATGTTAAGGGAAAGTAATCACCAAATCCAATAAAATTGGGAACAAACTTAATTCAGATCTGATATGTACAAGAGACCTAATATGTATGTTATATTTGGTGTAAAAGAGAAAATTAAGCGACTAATAGATTTATTGTATAAGCAAAAATTGCAAAAGACTAACCTCTAGCCACCAAAGTGCAACAAAAAGCCTTGAATTTTGTAGGGAAATCACAAGAAAATCTAATTTTGAATACTACAAACATAAGTTTAATGATTGGATTGTTCTTATTGACAATCTAACTTAATGGAGTGTTATCTTTATGAGTACTAGATTTTAGGGGACCCAAAGCCATAAAAATTTGTTAAAATGACATTCTTCCATTAAGAATGGCTTTATTAAGATGATAGTTATCAAAGGAGTTGATTTCTTGATAAAATGTTGGACCATGTACGAAAATTTTTCAAATACAATAAATACACATCCCAAGCATAAGTTTAAGAAATATCTACATAAATAATGAACATGCCAAATTTAAATAATATTTATTGATAATTCAATATAAATCACATCACTAATTCAACAAAATCACTTAAATTGCTTGTAAAGGGTTTGACACATGAGATTGTGAGTGTGATTCATTTGTTCAAATGATATTTATAAAGATTTGAGGTTTTTTAAAATACAGATGTAAAATAACATTAAATTATTGGTTAATTTTTTTATATAGAGTTAGAATCTTAATTGATTTAAGCAATCAATCATAAAAGTGTACTATAAGATGAATTTTTATTAGAGAATTTCAAATAAAAATAAATGTTTTCAATTTTCATAAACGACTAAGTAATAGGCCATAAGATTTATTATCCTCATTATTCACATATCTCTTAATTTATGCAATGAATCACAACATTATAATTTTGACTAGAGTATGTTAAATAAATGAATTCTTAAAATTATCATAGATTCTTTTATTCTGATTGAGATTTTACTTAATTTGCATATTCAATTATAAAATTGTACCTATGTGATGAATTTTGATCCAAAAATGTTAAATAAAAATATATTTCATATATATTTTAAAAATAAAATACTGTTTCTTTGATCTTGCAGGTGATAGTAAGTCTTTAAGGTCCCCCTAATAAGAACGGAATATCAAAGTTTATGTTTACTTTAATACACAACTTTCTGAATTATTAGTTATAAATTTTCCGGGATCAGGAAGTCTTAAGAATGATTCCAATAGTATCCCTGCTTCAAAAGTAAGCTGAAAATTTAAAGCAGGCCATAATAAAAATAGTTTATTAAAATTTTAATCATGCGAAATGTCTTAAGCGAGTTTTAATTATAGAAAGGTATTTTTAAGTTATTTACACCTAGATTAATTCTCGCTCAAGCCGGGTAAGTTTCTTACGGAAGACAAAATTTTGATTCTAAATTTGAAACGACTACATATAAAAAAAAGATTTAAACCTACGATCTTATTTAATCTAAAAATTTCTTACTAACTCATCAACACCCTCGGTTAATATTCTAATCATATTATTCCAAAACTTTAAGAATGGAGTATGGACCCGAGGTTTACAAACAAAACAGAGTATCAATAACTACCTTGGGGCCTTCACGTTCCGTTCAAATAACCCGTACCCAACTTGGATGTAAGAAAGACAGGAGCACACGGTATTTGAATAAATGGCTTGGATGTAAGGCAAAAAGGGCACAGGGTATTTGGGTCCCCTTCATGTTTAAGTATCGCTTGGCGGTTAAGCGCTGACTCTGATATTTCTCTACGTACTTCCCAAGTTTGGTTCTATCAGTCTACAACCAGGAACACCAATGGCTGATACAACCACCAATGCATCACCACCAACACATCATCTCTTCCATGCGCAAGATGAGGACATCATTCTGTCCACGTCATGCAGAACAGAGCTAAGAATGAAGTATAGTGTGTTTAATTCTGTGTCACTTAATTTAATTAACACATTTATATGATCTTTTAAATGACAATCATGTAGAGGAGCATCTATTCCTCTGTGAAGTGGAGCTAAAAAAAAAAGAGCATATGTGAAACCGACCTTACTTTAACGATCCCTTTTTTTTTCCAAGAAGCTGTACCCGATCAAGGGTCGTAATATGTTGTTGGGGTTTCTTGCTAAAGAAGGATCTCAATTTGGAGCTAGGCTACCATGTCCGATTTCAGCCTTTAAAGATCGCAACTTTATTCACTTGTTCTCAACCCAGTCTCTGTATTCCTCCTAGATCACACCTCTGTTAGTAAGCTAATCGGTGAGTGAGTGTGTCTTGCTACTGACCAATTTCTAAACCTTAAAGCTTGAATCTTCAACCTTGAAAATCATACCTTTGTTGCCATGCTGCCTTTTTCCAACATGTCTCAGTCAACATCCACGTTGTTCTCTGCTTATGCCTCCTTCGCAGGTTCGATGATGTTGGTTAGATCCATGGCGAATGAGCTCATTCCTTATGAGCTCAGGTCCTATATTTACTCTGCAATTCACTACTTAATCACTCCTCTCTCGTCCAAACTCACTCTAGTCGTAGATGAGCATTATGGTATATCTCGCAACCACGTCTACGACGCAGCAGAGCTCTACCTTGGAACCAAAATCAGTCCCTCTACGGAAAGGCTAAGAATTGGGAAAACGCCAAAACAGAAGAATATCAACGTCTCTATCGAGAAGGGCGAGGTTGTTAACGATGTTTATGAGAATGTTAAGCTTCAATGGAGGTTTGTCTTCACGGAATCAAGCAGCAACCAATCCTCTGTTGAGAAGAGGTATTTCGAGTTATCGTTCAACAAGAAGTTCAAGGAAAAAGTGATGGACTCGTACTTGCCTTATGTTTTGGCTAGAGCGAAAGCGATCAAAGAGGATGAGAAAGTGGTCAAGCTCTATAATCGCGGATGCCCTTTTAGTGATGATGATGTAGGAATGTGGGGTTCAATAAATCTTGACCACCCCGCTACATTTGAGACCATAGCAATGGACCCTGAGTTGAAGAAGATGATCATTGAAGATTTGGAGAGGTTTGTGAAGAGGAGAGACTTCTACAAGAAGGTGGGTAAGGCTTGGAAACGTGGGTACTTGCTCTATGGTCCTCCAGGAACAGGGAAGTCGAGTTTGATTGCTGCTATGGCGAATTACCTGAAGTTTGATGTCTATGATTTGGAGCTTACTAGTATATATTCAAATTCCGATTTGAGGACGACCTTACTGTCCACAACGAATCGGTCTATTTTGGTGATTGAGGACATTGATTGCAGTGTGGAGGTGCAGGATCGACACAATGACAACCAGAACCAGTTTGATGCTCCTTCCTCAAAGGTTTTCTTTAAACTTCTCTTTAGTTTGATACATTGATTAGTTCAGAAAGCTATAAAGCTTTCATCTTTCCTTAACCAATCATCAATTCAAGTGTACAATTTATTGTATTAAGGCCGATTTTGTTGGGTGAAATTGTGACCATTTTTAAACTAATATATCCGCAATTGTTTCATTGTTTGTAACAGTTGACACTCTCTGGTATACTAAACTTCATTGATGGGTTGTGGTCGAGCTGTGGCGATGAACGAATAATTGTGTTCACAACCAACCATAAACACCGGCTCGACCCTGCTCTACTGCGACCTGGAAGAATGGATATGCATATTAACATGTCCTATTGCACAGCTTCGGGGTTCAGGCTCCTAGCATCTAATTATCTAGGCATAGAAGGCAAAAATCATAATCTTTGGGGACAAATTGAAGGTCTGATAGAGAACACTGCCGTCACACCAGCAGAGATAGCAGAGGAACTAATGAGAAGCGAAGATGCCGATGTTGCTCTTGAAGGTGTTTTTAAATTCCTCAAACGCAAGAACCTGGAGGCTAATGAGACCGAAGTCGAAGATGATGGCAAAGTAGAAGACCAAGTTGCTAAGAAACTTAAAACTGATAATGGCGAAAAGAAATTAGGATCATTAGGTACTATTAATAACAACAGAAGAGCTTTACGATCTGTAGGAGGTGGAAGGAGAAGATGTAGGCGACAACCCTCGCGTTTCTTGTAAAATTACGGCTTTTGTTGTTAATGAAAAGTAAGATATGATACATCAATCACTTTAATAATTCTTCTTTTTGTGGTCAAGTTCTTTAAGGCTCATACCAAGTCAATTCTTGAATTGCATATCAACCTTGTCTACTGGTTAAATCATTAAAGAGATATGCAGTCGCTTTTGAGGCAACTTTTGTTGTACAGGGTATCAGTTTCTTGTTTATAATTAGCGAAATCAGTTCCAAGTTGCTGCACTGATTTTATGTAAAATATCCTATTGTATCTTTGTATATATGGTAACTATTGACCTCCTAGAATAGTGCTTGTAATCCCCATATCTTAGGATCTTCCATATATAGTTTGTACACTGGGCGTGAGAAACTTGAATATACCATGGGAGGGCAGATACTCTCAAGGAGACTAATGTTTCTTATGCAAAGTGGTATGCTGAAAATCAGAAGGTTAAAGGATGGTCGCTGACCTCTATGTCATCGGAGATTATGAAGCGCTATATTCAGTTGCGTACTGCACGTGAGATCTAGAATGCTTTTGCCGAAGCCTTCTATGATGGGTCAGATGAAGCACAAATCTTTACACTAAACCAGTGAGCTTTCTCTACAAAACAGGTTGGCCGTCCTCTGTCCACTTATTATGGTGACCTTGTAGAAATCTTTCAAGAACTAGATCACCGTGATAAAATTAAAATGAAAGATCTCGATGATGTTGTTGCTTACGCAAAATCAATTGAACGATTACGAGTGCATACTTTTCTGAATGGGCTAGACGCAGACTTTGAACAAATCCGACATAAATTAGAACTTGAAAATTATTGACGGAAACGAAACCGTTGCAAATTACTGATAAAAAATGAATTTCCATTGATAATATTGACGGGCAAATTTTTGTTTAGTGGCGGTAGTAATATTTGTCGGTAAATATAGAGAGAAATCATCTCGACAAAATTTCCGACGGACTTTGGCAACAGTATAAAGTACCTGTCGATAAAGAAGACGAAAATTGTTGGTGGAATAAAAAAGTTTTGAATAGTTTCCGTCAGTAAATTTTGAACGTAAACATCGTCGTTTGCTTCGGCTTCAACATTTTAAAGTAAACCAAAGCGATGTCATTTGGTTTAACACTAAACGACATTGTTTTGGTTTACATTTAAGTCACTCAAAAGCTCCTCCTCCCCCCACCTATGTCTTCTTCTTCGTCCATTTCATCTCTCCTCTCGTGTGATTTTCTTCTCTTCGGTTTCTCTGTTGTGGACTCCTCTTCTGTATATCGGTGTTTGTCTTGTCTAGCCACTATCATTTTGCCCTTCGGTGGAGGTATTTTTGCAGCCACTGTCATTTGCTTTTATGTATATTGGATAAAAGTTAATTTAAGTATTTGATTGCTTTCGTTTGTTTGTGTATTCAGCGATTGGAAAACAATTTTAAGGTATAAATATTGGTGATAGAAGGGACAAGACGTAATTTTGGTTATGATGTTAAGATGAATTTCTGATGCATGTAAAGTGTTTGATAAAATGCATGTTATGTTGATGTTTATTGTATGAGAATGTTCTGCATAATTTAAATTGATAGAAATCTATTACTTTAAATGATGGGAGTGTTATAACTTTGATACAAGTGTGTATAATGAAAAAATGAATCATTCCTACATTGAAAAAATGATTTTAGTTCTTTATTTTTAGTTCTTTTTTATGGATTAGTGTAGTGTAGTGGAGCTTACGAGAGATGGGTATTTCAGCCTTGAGTTGGAAAAAAAATATAACTTATTAAAAGTTAAGGTTTTGGTTTTGACAAGTAGAGGAGGTATAAAAGAGAAGTTATTTGGCGAAGAAAACATCAAAAAATTACTTTGAAACTATTTTCCGTTATTCTTGATCAAGAGTTCACCATTCTTTGGAGATAGAGAAAGGATTCAACAATTCTTTGGAGATTTTTACGATTCAAGAACATGAATTCTTTATATTGTTTTCTTTATTGTTTTTATGTTGACATTCTTTATGTGTTTATGAACTAACATTGATATAGATTTAGGTGGGAAGAACTTAGGATGTGATATACTCTAATTGATTCTTTGGTTTAATGAAATTGTAGTTTTATTGGGAATTATTCATGCTTTTACATTTATTAAATCGAAGGAGCGAAGGTGAAAGATTCATTATTAGATGATAAAAAATGAGATTTGAGAGTTGAGATATATGTTTAGATCATAGCATGAATAAAGAGAATCAAGTATGAGCTATTTAATAGAAAGCCACAAGATCTTTTTAGATTGGGGTAAAATCTATTAGAGAGTTTATAGAATGAATTAAATTAGTTTTAGGTTTTCTATATTCAAAAAGGATTTTGGTTGATTATCCTTTGAAAGGTATTATATGTCTCGAGCGAGAACATACTCAAAACTAGGAACTCTTATTGGTCCAAGAACAAGAATAATTTACTAATCAATAGTGAAACTAAATATAGTAGAGCCTTAGGGGAACCTGAGCTAAATCTAGCTAATTCATAGTTTGGTGTATTCTTGATTATTTCTTTGCATTAGTATTTAGATTGTTACTTTATTTTGTTTATCCAATCATCTATAAATGTTGATATATCTTGCTAAGTTTGTAGATAGTGGGTAGTTAATCAAGAATCCTTATGGGACTAAGCTATACTTGCATTGTTAGCTAAAACTACAACTACACTTATGGTGAAAAAATTAAAACAAATAATTAAGTAATGTAGAATGCATCATTGACTTTTTGACTTATAATGAGGGTTCCATTTTAGAAAACCTATCTAGTACTACAAATATTGAATCCTTACCATTTCTAGAACTAGATAAACCTAAAGAAAAATCCATTAACAAATCTACCTATCTATGAGGTTGCACTTGAGATTTAGCCTATTTATAAGTAACACATCTTTCACATATTCTCTTTATATTTCAAGATTCTTTTTGACTATAAAGTTTCCTATGAAGTGATAAATTTTAGATTTAATTTTCACGTGTTAAATTAGCATAATTTATTATTGTACACTTATTATTCGTAATAGAAGCACTATTTACATTCCATTTAAAATTAACCTAATTATTTTTATTTGTTTTCAGTTCTTTATTATGTTAGAGTGTAATTCTACTAACAGAAGTGTAGGGTCGGAGGGAGAGAGTCTTCCCGTACATACTGGAAGATTTATTACCCACCACGAGCATGTAGAGAGACTTGTAAGTATCTACATTTTACATTTTTATTCTGATTTTTTTACTTTGGTGTATTTTAATTTAATTTGATGTGTGAATTTTGAATGAAAGTATATGTATTATGAAGAATGATAATGTTATAAATTTCTAGTGTCATATATGGCTGTGTTGTTGAATTACTTTCTTTGTTGAACAGAGGGTAACTATCATAAAAATAGAGAAAATTCTGCTAAAATTTTTATAAATTATAGTTTACTTATAATATTTTATTCTATTGTAGGAAAAATCTATGGACACGAAGTCTACACCTTGTCAGCTTTTTTTGCACACTCTCACTAAGAAAAATGACGGTGTGACCTTCGGCAACACCTGATGTAGAAAACTAAATGTATGTGAAATTTATGCTTTAATACTAATGCTTAAAAATTATCACTTACTAATATAAATATTGCCTTCTGATAGGACCAAATACAAGAAAACATTCAATGACAATCTCAGCAGTCTGAAGATGTTGATAAGAGTCAAACATATTTTCATGCAGTGGGTGGTAGGGAGGGTCGTGGAAGGATATTCGACTTAAGTTCATTTGCAAATATATGTTATTTGCAATCTTCCATGTCTAGTATAGCAGCATCTAGTAAGCGGTCCGCAACCAATAAAGTCCATGAGCTTTATAGCAGAGTACAGACATTGGCAACTCAGTTGCAACAGTCGATAGAGTACATAGCTCAGCTCCGTAATGAGGTGGATGAGTTGAAGGAGAGGGCAGCACCTCATCGTAGTAATCAGAGCATTCACGGTCATCAAATGAATAACATACTTGTAGTTATTTTGTATGAATTAAATACTTATTATATATAAAATACTTTTTTTATTATCAATTAAGATAATTTTTACTTATATCATAAATCAACTTTTTGTTTTAATAAATTAAATATAGAAACAAATCAAAATATTATCAACAGATAACTGATAACTGTATAAATTATGCATCAACCATAAGATTATCAAAAAAAATTAAATGCAGAAAAAATTAAAATAGTTTTAATAAATTTACTGATGGAGAAACAAAGTTCATCGGTAAAATTTATTCGATTTACTGACAGATAACTAAGAACCATCGGTAATGTTGTCGTTGACTTACCAATAAAATAACCAATTTTGTTGGTAAATTTAACAACGAATATGATTTGTCCATCAATATCTTACTAACTAAAACAATTTTTCCATCACTAAACTTACCGACAACACAAAATAACCGTTGGTATATTGACCGAAGATAACACAAATTGTTCGTTGGTAAATTAATGATGAAAAATTTGTGGTTCATCGCAAATTATTACCTACGGCTATTTCTTTAACGCCTTTGTTCGTTGGTAAATTATGTCGCTAACTTTGCTTACCGACGGAATGTCTAGGTTTTCCCTTGGTAATGTCCATCACTAAACTTCAATTTTCTTGTATTGACTTGGTCTATACAAGACCATTTAACCAGTTTTAACTTTTGAGGGTTATAGACTAATATAACTCTCCCTCTTATATGATCGTACTGATTAAAGATCAGCTTGCAACTTTCCCTTAGGAACCATAGTTAGTTCTTCATCTGCTCCTTTTTTTTTTGGTTTCAATTAAACTAAAAAAAAATAGCTAGTCAGTTTCTAATCAACTCCCTAGCTGCTAATTGTTTATCTAAGCTATTAAGCCCCTTACATTCCAAATTACCAACTTCGTTATTTCTTCTACTTGCCTAACTTCTTCCTTTTTAATTTCCTACTTGCTCTAGGAGATTTTCCACTATGTTTCTTAGTACCAAAAGTCTCTCATTTCTCCACTAAAAGAGTTCCATCAGCTTCATTCTAGTCTTTCTATTGAACATTTACTACATATTTAGCTTTATCAGGTCTTTTGTTTACTTCCTTATTTTGTTCTTGATTGTAATGTCCTTTATTTGGTTCCCCTCTCTCCACATTGATTTTTTTTCCATATGTTCATACTCCTCTCCTTTTTCCTTGCTTTCTTCTTGGTTATATTTTTTTTCCTCCAAATCATCCTCTCCTCATTAGTTTTTGATATCCACATATAGGAGACTCTTACAAGATCTTCCTTTAATTCGTCATTCTCATTTAACTTTATAATCATTAGGGAATTTGACATTTTTTTAGTAATATTCACATCAAGGCATACCCTATTCTTCTCATTGTTGCATTATTCTTATCTACTCCCAAGGGTTTACTAATCTTACTAGCAATGTAGCTCATTCCTTTTGCAGGTCAATATTTCAAAGGGATTTATGGAAATTTATCCACAGTGGGATTATTTCTAGTTTGCTCTTATGTATAGTTACCCCTGGATGCCATTTCTTTAGTAGAATTGGATGCCTGAGGACATGCCAAGGTCCAACTTCTAACACTCTCTGTGCATCCTCATCTGAATTGAATTTGAACACAAACAACTCATCTTCATTCACCATTATGTTCACCAAACCTATGTTTCTCCAAGCTGAACTAGCCTATTTGTTTACAACAGAAAATGCCAGTCTTTTCTCAAGAAAGATACCTACAAGGGGTGAGCTCCACTTCCTTGCTCCAAGTTGAAACACCTTTAGGGGGACCTAAATGGGTTCCTTAATTGCTGACTTAACATACCCTAGCTTCCCCAAGTTTCCAGAATATCCTATAATGGAACTCTAGGTAGTTTTCCCCTTCTCGGGTCCTTTCTGAATATCTAAAGTACCCCTTAAATGGGGGAACTTAGTGGTATTGTATGGGTAAGGTGGGATTGCATTTGGTAAGTGTTTATTGGTATGTCTTTCTGAGTGTTAGTCGTAAGCATTGTTGGTTAGGTTACTATTTCAGGAAGATTATTATGATTGTTGGATGTAAATAGGTCGTTGTTGGGAAGCGGGAGATAAGGAGTTGGTTGTCAGGTTAGAGGGAGGAGACTCTCATTCAGGTTACTTTCAGTTCATTTGTTTTGTTTATTATTGTGTAATATTAGTTTGAGAAACTTTTAAATAATTGACTCTTTTTTATGTTTCCAAGAAATATGAGAGAAAGTTAGTGATACTAGATTTAAGAGGAGTCATTAATTTCATTACTATCTTAAAATTTTGAATAATTTTAACTATTAGTAATAATTCCAAATATTAAATATTAGAATAATTAAGAAATTAGGGATATTAAATTTAGAGAGATGATTAATTTTAGTGCTATCTTAGTAATCCTTATACAAATACTAATTTGTCCTTAAAATAGATTAACTTGTAACTTCTTTTTTTAATGCACGAATGCAGGGGAAGCTAATTATTCATATTTCCTTGGAATAATAAATCATATATATTTGATTTTGCCATTGTTTTTATAAAATTATAAAATATTTTATCATCATAAAAAGGAAAAAATTGTTAAAACCAAGGGATGTTACAATCTATTTTTAAAAATAACAACACATAAGTGTTATTAATAAATTTATTTTTATGGAGGCAATATGAAAGCAATAATGATCATGCACAAATCAAGATACATCACATAAGGATATTCAAGAAATGTTGGAGTTTAAGTCATTCAAGTGAAGAACAAAATCAAAACTAAAGAAGAAAAAGGCACAACAAAGTTATAAATGAAATGTAATATTTATTATACTTCCTACTTGGTTACCTTGATATTTTAAAGACTTATCATGCATAAAGACATCATCATTTTTACTTATAACATGAGTCTTGTCAATCATCAAGAGGAATTAAGATTTTGATATTAAAGAAAACCCTCTTGGTAGTGTTTAAGTTAAATATACCTTAAGAATATTAAGTTTGAGCATTCAAAGATGTTAAAATCATGGTTTTAGGTGTATTGGTAGATCTTTATAGGTTAGTAATCAAACAATACAAGTAAAGTTATTAACATTTTTGTATTGAGAGTTTGTAGGGATATTGATTAATACATTGATCGATCAACGTACTACATTCGAAAGGCTAATGAATTTATGCATTCAATGCATGGTGCTTAACTAATATGCTTGTCGACTAATGTACAATAACTAGTTGTTACCAATGACTAGTTCGTAATTTCAACCACTAGTTTGATCCTAAAATCTTGTAAATACATGATCTTTATTAGTTCAGACATCAAAAAATATTTAGATATTGTATAAACACATATCAAAATGTTTTTGCAAAGACTTTGAGCATTCATTATTACTTTTTAAACTAAGTGAGTCTTTAAAGTTATTAAAGTGATCAAGTAAGATCTTTTAAATTGTAAATTCTTTTGCGTTAGAGTATTCTTCCCCTTGAGAAAATTGTAATAAAACTAGTTCTTACTTCTTAAAAATAAGATTGTTTTAGGACATTTGCTCTATGTCTTATTGAAAGTAGAGATTTAGTAGAAATTTTAAAAAGTGTCTTAGAGAGTGAAAGTAATCATTGATTATTTTTTGAACTACTATAAATCAAACTGTTATTATAATTTTGAATTACCATATTCTATTTATTCTTTAAATTGTAATTCTTACAAAATAGAGGCAATCTCATTCTCTAAATATGAAAATAATTTAGTGTAATTTGCCCACATTAATTTTTCATGACCAATAACATTATAACACTTATGTTTTCATTTTATTTAAACTAGATTTTCGTTGCTCATCTTGGTAATGTTTTTCTTTGTGTGTTTGTTATCTCAAAATCAAAACTTTAGAATATCCAAAATCTTCCTCCATGAGAATTGGCTTCCCCTATTGTTAACTTAATCCCTTTTAGTTTATTATAAAAATTTCAACCTTTAATTCATTGATTTCTTTCTATTATTCGTTCCTTGTTTTTGTTCTCTTCTTCAATTCCTTCTATTTTTTTCTTCTGTTCTTTCCAAATTATAGCAATGGAAAATAATGGATTTTATGGATCGTTTTCACCATAACAGCCGCAACACGGTAGCGTTTGTAGTTGCAATTGTCGTAACTAAATGTGAAATTGTATCATACCATTGATGTATGGTTTAGACCAAATGTGGTTGTGATATGTATTTTGAAACCTTACAAGCCCCAATATGCACTTCCACATGTGTTGCATTGAATCTAAACTTTAATTGCAAATTGATTTAAGACAGAAAGAGAACTACCGCATTGATTGAAAGTTGGAATAAGAACATAATCTTATGCGAAAAAGAACTAAATATATTATAGTTGATCTGCACGTGTCTTTGTTATCATCAATGAAGCAAACTTAAAGATAAATTACACATAGATTTAATAGCTTTATATAAGCAACTCATATAATGCATCACACCTAATATCTAGGAATTATTATGGGAGAGCATAAGAATCACTTTTGGATTAGGAAGCATTGCACTTCCACAAATTCATAACCTGAAAATTTTCTCTTCGTCCTTGTAATAGAAGCATTTAGTCTTTATACATAGATTTTATTCTCTTGCTCCTAATCCTACTTCGACATATATAATTAGTTTTTGGCAATTGCTCAAAAATTTCCTAGTAATGAACACCCATTAGCCACAATTCTAGCCATATATCTCTCCACAAAACCATTTTCTTTACATTTTATAGTGAATACTGGCCTCTAGGCAAGGTTTACAATTTCCCATGTCACTTTGTTTTCAATTATAGTTCTCCAATTTGGATCATAGCTTTCTAAATATTTCTTAGAACAAACAGGTTAGAGATTTTGAAGTAAATGCCTTGTGTTTTTGGAGAGGCATTCATAGGACGAATATCTTTCAATTAGTGTTGAAACTGATGACCTCATCCCAATACAGGTCCACTTTGGTCATCATTTGAACAAACCCAGGTTTGTCAGCCAATTTCTGTTGGGGTTCCGACTTCCCAGTTCATTTTTGGTGTCCTCCAGTGTTAACTGTGACGGTAGTAGTGGATCCAAAAGTCCATTTTTGAACTTGGTCCTCCTAAGTTCCAGAGAAAGCCTAATTCTTGGTCCAGTCTCCAACTTAGCCGAGCTCAACGATAATTCCAACTTTTGAGTAATTTGACAACGGTAAATTAAGTGTGTAAAATTTACCAAGTCGTGATAAAGAGAAACCGAACAAACTGTGACCCAGCAAGTTGGCAGACACAATGACGCAGATGGTAAGCCAAACCCAAGTGTGCTTTTTCGTTTTCATTCCAACCACTTGTAAACTCTTGCAAGTGGGCACAACAACCTCAGCCTCAGCCTCATATTTACCCTCAGCCAACATACATAAATCCCACTGTAGAATAAAAGACATCCTATGGTCCTTCTCCGTCCACGTGCACACTGTAACATCTCTCCAAAGACTCAAAAGTTCTAAATTCCACGTGGAAGCAGCTTATTCTGCCACGTAAGTACTGACCGAAGAAGGGCTGTCCCCAAAGTGAGAGCAGCACGTGAGAGATCCGCCACGTTCACCGATGCCTACGTGGGCAAAAAAAAGAACGTGGCGAACACAGATACATGGGACGAGTAAAAACATAGATGTAGAGTAGTGAGCTGGCCTGACACGTGTCACTCTGACACAGTCTGTGGGCTAAGCGAACCACTAGTGTACCTCCTCTCTCTCTCTGTACCTTAGCCTCTCTTGAAGTAGTTTTAATTTTTCCTCTTTCTTCTTCTGTTTTTATTTTCGGCAATGGATTTGGATGCAAGCTTCGTCGTTTCGAGTTCGAGTTGTTCTTCTTCTTCGTCGTCGACTTCTCCTTCGCCGACGGTGGCGGATCCGATGGTTCGGGTAGAGCTGGAGGCGGCGGAGGCGTTGGCTGATTTGGCGCATTTGGCTATGCGAGAGACTAACGGCGTTGATTCTAACGGAAAATGGGGGAGCAAAGGTAAGCGAGCTAAGAAGCGAGTCAAAAGCGAGTCTCCTTCGTCTGACTCGGCTTGGAACCCTGTTGTTGATTCCGTCGTCGTCCACTCTGTTCCCTTTCCGGTCAGTTTATTCTAGTTATTTTTTTTCCTTCTCTCATGTGGTTTTTTGTCTTGTTTTTCTTTAAATTTATTAGTGAATAGAGTTTGTCGGTTTGGTTTGGTTTTACTAATTTCGAGTGTTGGTTACTTGGTTAGAAAGCTCATTTCGTTTGTAAGCAGAGATCTTATGAAGTTATGGTTATTTAAAGCTTTAGCTGAAAACTTTTGTAGTGATAAGGGTTTAAGGTTTGGGGGCATCAATGACAGTGATTTTATTCTAAGTATGGAATGGGTTCTGAAGTTTGACTGTCTTGAGATTATTAAGGTTAGTGGTCCTTTTCAGATATCTAAAGCTAGAGAATTAGATTATTACCTGACGTCAGACTTTTTTTATTGTGTAATTTATGTTATGACAAAAGAAGATTTAGAAAAAGCTTGTTAAGAGAGAATACAAAGGAAGGATCAAGCTAGGATGAAAATTGCAAGGAGTTGTGAAAGATCAAAAAGTGGTGGTTGATTTAGTCCTATGTATTGGGCAAACTTGCTTTGGGAGTTTTACTTGTTGAATGTTCTTCATAAACTGGAGTGTAAAAGTTCATCATACAGTTGAATGATTTTGATCCATCTTTTTCAATGAACTGAAGTTATGAAGTAGACTCAACTAAAGGTGCATTTTGCTCCGTTCGGCTTTTATTTTTATTGCCATATATCACCAATAGTAGCGCAGGACTTGAGAAATATATTTGTCTATTGCAGGATGTAGCAGAAGCAGATCGGCAGCTTTGTGAACCGCTGGGAAAAAATGTATTGTTAACTTATGCCAAGCTTGAAACTGATTCAGATCTCACTAAAACAAGTCCTAAATGTGGAAGAACTTGCCCATCTTATGGAGGTGCTAGGGCTAGACAAAATTTGACTGAGGTAAAAATTATTTCATGTCCCTGCAATTCTGCAACATCTGCATCTCTCCTTATTTTGAGCCAATTGAAACTCTCTGCTAGGCTGAAAAGGAGCAAAGGAGATTACGTAGGGTGTTGGCAAATAGAGAGTCAGCTAGACAGACAATTCGTCGCAGGCAGGTAGGTTATCTTTACCTGGGAAGAAACTATTTTGCTTGTTACTACTTTCGTACTTTGATGCATTCAAAACTTGCTTCTTGTTGGCTTTTTGTGATGAATGATCATGATATTCGGTTTTGTAAACTAGTATTCTATTTCTGGAGCTTCTTTGGTTTTTGGCGGAGATTATTGTTTTCTTAATCGTTTTACGTATTATTTAATTCGTCTAGACGTTTAATTTTTTCTCCTTACATATTAAAATTTCCCCCCCCTTTCCTCTAGGAAGCACATGATTCGTTTCTGATCATCTTAAATTTTTTCTCTGGACTTCACCCACTATTTTGCTCTTGTTAGGCTCTCTGTGAAGAGTTAACCAGAAAAGCTGCTGATCTAGCTCAGGAGAACCAAAATTTGAAGAAGGTGTTAAATACAGCTGTAACCATTCCTTGGTTTTGTTTTCCTAATCCATAAGTAGGAACCTTTCTGCATCTGGGTTGGCAGTTGTTCATTTCACTATGTTTTCTGTTATAAGTTTGTCCCTTGTTTTCTATGCGTGCATAGAAACTCTTGAAATTATTTGGTAGTGTACATATCATTAACGCACTTGATAAATTTTCTGCTGAGAAGGAAAAGGAAGCAGCTTTTAAAGAGTTGCAGTCGTTGGAGACAATAAACAAGCAGTTAAAGACACAGGTAAGATATTGTTTTCTTTTTCTTGTTTGATTCGATTTTGTAAACCATCAAAATGCCCTTTAAGCTAAAGAGTATCATACTTTACGCTTCACATTTTTCTTATACCAGATGGCTAAGGTGATAAAAGCTGAGGTACAGGAATCCCAAGGAAATGTTGAATCAGCATATCGTGAGATGCCTAGCAACCCAGCTACAAACTGCCCAATGCTGTTATATAACCACCACCCATTTTCATCACTTTGCTGGCCTTCCATTGTGCGATCTTCAAATTCTGCCCAATTGAATCACTTGCCTCAAAATGGGGTTGTTATTTCATCGGGCATTCCAATTACTTTTAGTGGAAAGCTTGATTCTTATCAGCAGCACCAAGAAACCCGAAGGACCCCTCTATATTTGGTATCCTGTCCTTGGTTCTTCCCAATTCCTGATCACAGTAATGGATTCCTCTCACAGAGCACCTTGGGCTTGAAGCATGTGCAAAATGTAGCTACTGCTAACAAGCAATGCAGTGATAGTATGCCATCAACAAGTACAGCATTTTCAGAGAGTGGGCATCTCTCTCTGCCATTAAAAGTCAAGCCAGAAGCTGATAACTCAACAGAACTTGGGGTGCTTAATGACATAAAGGAGACACCCAGATTTCCCACTGATGGAGGTGGTCAATGTGCAGGGGCACTTCAAAAAGAAATCCTGACTCCTCAAATACCATGCTCTATTAAGAATGACACTGGGCTTCAGTCAGAGTGTACGCCTAGTTCTGCAGGTATCTATGCTAAAATAAGTCAACTGATAAGTTCAATACCTGAAAAGACACTAGATCAATTTAAGTTCTCAAGAAAGAAACTAGTTGATGCAGCTGCTGCAGCGGAGGCAAGGAAGCGGAGGAAAGAACTTACAAAGCTCAAGAACCTCCATGGGCGCCAGTGTCGGTTGAACTGTTGAGATTGTGAGGATGCAACTTGGATGGCTTCTTGGTTACTGTATTTTGGGAGTGTGGCTGTTGGACGTAGTTCAGAATATAAATACAGAAGCAGGAAACACAACTTTCAAGAGGTTAGAGATTGACCTTTCTTGATAGTCTGACATCTATATGACCTCTTTTACGTTTCAAGGTAGAGTGCTCTTTGGGTGGAGAAGCTGTTGCAGATTTTCAATTGATTTACCGCCATACATACTGACACGATGAAAGCTACAAGAAATGGAATATGACTGTAGTGTAGATATCTCTCTTTCATCAGTTAGTGGTTTATTTCGATGCAAACCCGCAAGGAGGGCTTATTCATGGCCTGATGCTGCCATTTTGATGGGGTGAGTTGGAAAGGGCAGTAGAAAGGAAAATTCCTGGTGGCCGGTCAACATTTTGTTGGGTTATGTTTTTCACTACAAATTTCACTATCAAGATTGGAACAGAGTTTCGGGTTTACCTTTGCTTCGGGAGAGGGATCTGTGATCTCTATCTTCATAATAGAGTTGCTATGTTCATTTTCAGCATTGTTTTTATCCTTAATTTGGCATGAACTCTGGAATAAAAGCCTTGTGGTGGCCTCTTATTTTTCTTACAAAAAGCAACTTCAAGTGGGCTAGTTGTTCTGAATGCTTACTCGGGAAATGTAAATACGAAGAACTAGGGGGTTTAGCTAACTAAAAATTAAGCATGTACGTTAAACTCTAACTTTAACAAGAAAAAGAAAAAGAATTAAGAAGCAAGACTACATCAATGGGGCCTACGTAAACCTTGGCAAATGATGATGGGGCTCGTTACCCTGTACTTCGAGTCATTCCACTCCAGTAAAGCTGATAAGATCTGAGTACCCTTTGGGAGCGAGCCTTTTGCGGTCACCTTGAAAGCTTGTTTTTGGTTCATAGAGCCAAATTTCAAGGTATCTGGCTCAACCTTAACTGAAAGTCCTTTCGGAGATGTCACTTTAGCTTTATACACGGACTTCTCGTACCCTACGTTTGTCACCATCCTGTAGAACACAGCTGAAAAACTGGAAGTGGTGCTGTTAAGCTGCAAATGCATGGATGGGTAGTTAAGGCCATCTGTTCCTTTTGCAGGTTTATACTTGGAGCAATAGCTCTTAGTCTTGCCACCAATAAGTAGATCAATTGTGGTGTCATTATAGCCCTCTTTGCAGAGGAAGCTAATGTAGGAACTCAATGATATGTCATAGACTAAACCAGGATCCACTGCCCTCTGTGGGTTCATTTGGCCTGAACCCCAACCCAAGACGGCATCAGATTTTCCGGTATTCATAGGCGTGGCTGGGGCAGCAAAATGAAATATTGCTTAAACGTGTTGTTTACAAAATGGGAAATGAAAATGAAATATGAATTGCTAATGTAGCAAGCTTTAGTACTCACCGGTAGTCATGAGGGCAGACTTGATGGCCGCTGGCGACCATTCCGGGTGGAAGGTCTTGACATAGGCGGCGGCGCCTGAGACATGCGGGCAAGACATGGATGTTCCTGAGATAATGTTGAATTGAGCGCGCCGATTGTCACCAGGCAAACCTGTTATTGTTGTGAGTTGAGTGTAGGCAGCCAATATGTTAAGCCCTGGTGCAGCTATATCAGGCTGTTCATTAGAATATATCTTTTCAACATTTTGAGAGTCTGAATTGGAGATTTATGGGGAATAAATTAGACTGAATCCACCTTGAAGATGTTGAGGCTGATGGATTGAGGCCCTCTTGAAGAAAATGATGCCAAAAGAGGGGCATTTTCCAGGGTAATTGTTGTTGTCTTGTGGATGACAGCTTGAGGATTCCTGTCATTCGTAAATTAAGATGCCTGTGTGTCAAAAAGATTATTGACTTTGAGTAACTTCAAGCTATAGAAACGTACATAGTAGTGTTGATATATCGATCTATATGGTGGCCTGCTGTTAGGTCGACATTGGTCGAAGGCATTGTCGTGACAAAGGCAATGTCTGTAGGTTGACCAAGCGCCGTGATGAGTCCTACTCCGTTCAGCTTATTAATTGTGAAACTCTGGCCTTGGCTTCCAAGGCAGTACACTATTTTCCCCTTCACTTTGTTCATGTCTAGAGTCCCCCAATCACAAGCACTGGCTAACATTTGCGAATGGCCTTTTGTTATGTTTCTTAATTAGTCTGGAAAATGCCAGAATTAATATATGATTCTATTTGCCTACGTTAATCATGTGGGAGGAGTTATTAATTAATGGTTCTAATCAATGCGGGACTTTTAACAAATGGAACATGGGAATAAATGGATCATCTCAATTTCCAAATTTCGTTTGGGTAATTTGAACATGTTGTATGTTACCTGGAATTTCCAGAGGAATCAGCATTTCTGGCAAGGGCTCCATTAATAAGAGGGTACATTGGTTTTTGGGGCGAAAATATGTTAATCGAATTCCCCTGTGTGTTGAAAGAAAGAAAATAAAGTCAGTATAGCCGGTTATTCTGATATGTTTTCCATCTAAATTGGAGGAATTCTCATTTCTATAATTTCCTGAGCAGCAAGAATAACTTACATTAACCTCCTTGCCATTGCCAAGCTTAATAACAGTGTTAAACTGCCTGTCAATGCTACTTGCAGCAACTGTAATGAGCCATGGAGCTACATTCTGAACTGTTCCTGGATAAGGCCCCGAGTTTCCCGCTGAAGCTGATGTCAAAATCCCCTTTTTCAAGGCATGAAATGAGCCAATGGCAATTGTGTCCTGAAAAAAATTGCTAGATGGGCCTCCTATGGAGATGGAGATTATGTCAACTCCGTCAGCGATGGCATCGTCGAAAGCAGCCAGCAAGTCCATGTCGCTGCACCCACCTTCCCAGCATACCTTGTACATGGCTATGCGAGCCGACGGCACGCCTCCACGCGCAGTTCCTTGTGCTACACCGTATAAACTTGCGTCTTTTACAGCGACGCCCGCGGCGGTGGAGGAGGTGTGTGTGCCGTGGCCGTCGTCGTCGGCTGAACTTGGATTCTCTACTGGTTTTCTATCGTCTAGGTGGTAGGATCTGGCCCCAATCACCTTTCTGCAAATGCGTTAGAAGTAGAACTACCATTTGAAAGTTGCATGGGGACGCACTGAAAGGAAAGGTCTGACGTCCTACTAGGTGCAGTTGGTGAGTTCAGATCCTCTGTCGCAAATAACCCTGTCCTATTCTGTCTTATTACAAAACGCCAGCGTTTTCTTTAAAATCTTTAACAAAATGCGTGCAGCGCTTGTTAGCTGTGGGAGCTGTGGTCCCCACTACAGCCGCCGCCGTTTTTCGTAGCCGAGTGATTATTAACGCGCTCGCCCAATTTTCTGACTAATATACTTCCATTGCTTTTCATTATTTTATACTTTATTAATATATCCTTTATTAATAAAGTATTCTTTAATGATTTCATTATTTTATACTTTATTAATATATCCTTTATTTATATTTATATTCTTTAATAATTAACAATAGTAATAATAATTATCATATTATTATTATTATATATATAAGTACTCAGATTAAATTTTGTTATATTATTAGTATTATTATATATATGTTTTTATGAAATGGCAAAACCGTATAACAATTAAATTAACGAGAATAACATTATTAAGTTTAATTGTAAATTAATTTAATATATTAATTTCTATTATTATAATCAATCTTTTTATTATAGTTATGACTTTTTTTATTGGTATTTTTATTGTTATTATTATTATTATTATTCTTAATATATGATTATTGTTATTATTGCTATTATTATTATTAATAGTACTATTATGTTTTTATTATGATCTTAATTTTAATTGTTATTGTGAAAACAATTTATTATAATTATAATTACAATTATGTTGTTATTATTATGATTACAATTATTATTATAATGATTATTATAATTGTTATAATAATCATTATTAAATTCGAAATTATTTCTATATGAATTCATTATATTAATTTCCATTATTTTCGAAATCTTATGATAATAATGGAAATTATTATAAAGTGTATTATTATTATTATTATTATATATGTATTTATGAAGTTTTATTATTACTATTATTATTATTATTAGTATTAGCATTAAATTATTATTGTTAGTATTAAATTTTTTTATCATATTAATTTCGACTATGATTATTATTATGAGATTTGTTATAATTACTAACTTATTCTTATAAATGTTATTTATACCTTAATTGTCAAATTTGTTAATTTCGACTATGATTATTATTATGAGATTTGTTATAATTACTAACTTATTCTTATAAATGTTATTTATACCTTA
>JANTPM010000005.1:42918168-42932765 GCA_025434745.1 Erythroxylum divaricatum | reverse complement strand
TCAAACTAAATTCTCATAATTATCCTCAGCAGTAGACCTCTTTCCCTAGATCACAATGAATCGAGAATCACCTCAATCGGAGGTCCACACCATAATTTATGCCCAATTAAATAACAAAGAATCACAATAAAACCCATAAATCACTTCCTCGCCGCGACCTTGCGGCCTTCGCCGCGACGAAGAAGCACGCTCGCCGCGGCGTGCGTCTCCTTGCGGCTCGCCGCGACGTAAGCCAATTGGCTCGTCGCGGCGTGGCATTTTCTTCGTTCGTCGCGACGTCCCCTGGGCTCGTCGCGACGAACGGATTTAATTTAAATCCTATTTGCTCGTCGCGACGAAGCCTTCGACGCCTCTGCTCGTCGCGACGTGCGACGATCCGATCGTCTTCTCCGATCGTCTTTCCGCCATTAATGCTATTAATAACCTCCATTAACACTCCAACTACTCAATCTTTCCCCATAGATGCCATAAATACATGTAACAACCATAATAATCAACATTAAACACAAACATACATACCAATCAACGATTTCTCCAAGATTTCACCGTAACCCTAAATCCTCTGAAACCAACGATTTCTCCTCAACAAAGCCTCTCAATCCTTTATCAATAACAGTAAACAAGTTAGCCTAGCATAAAGAGAAGGAACCATAGAAGAAAAATCGAAGAATCCTTACCTATAGAGGAAATCGAAATCACCGTGGAGAGGGGAAGAGAGAAATGCCTTAGGTAAATTTTTCCCCCAAAATCTCAAACTTAGGTATTTATAGACATAGGTCTCCAAATCAGTCCAAATTTCAGTCTCTAAATTTCAATGGCTCATCATATTCATTTCCTATCAGTAATATTCTAATTTTTCCTTTGCCATTGGACAGTTCTTTCAGTAATATACGGTCAATCAGTCAGTCACCCAAATATTTCCAGTCCGGGCATTTTCTCCCGAATTTCCCCAAAATTTCCTATAAGCCTCTATAAATTACCAATCACTCGTAAACAGTTCTAAATCAGTCATTTGAACTCAGTAATTCCTAATTCCTTATTTAAATCCCAATCCGGTCAGTCCAGTCAGTCCTCAGTTCACAATCCAGTTAATCCAGTCGGTTCCAATTTACAATTAATACCGGAAAATCATGAATGCATGTACCTATGAATAAATGCATATGCAATAAACTTATTCCTCTATAATTAGAGGCCAGTAACATGCTCAGTCAATGAATGCAGTGAATCCTATCAGTATGACCCAATTACCAGAATACCCTTGCTAACAGTAACGGGATGTTACAATTCATCCATATTATAGATATCCCTCCAATAAAATTTTTCCAATTTAACTCGAATTTCAAGTACAGCTTCTTTAATATTTTCCATAACAATTGAACCTTTTTCACCAAATATTCTATAAGATTTAATCTCATGTCTCGCCTTGAATCGTTTTAACCAACCACCTAAGAAGTTAAATTCTGGATTTGCATCATCATACATCTTATGTAGAAACTCTCTTGCTTTAGTTTGAATCATTTCTCCAGTCATGCTCACTTTCTCTTGATATTGGAGAAATCACTCATACAATACCTTTTTTAATTCAAGATATTTTGCTAATTTGCGCCTTTTAACATTGTTATTTGTTATCATTTTTGACAAATACTCTGCTGACATTTTAAGAGTACGAGAGATCAAAATTTTGTTGAATCCATTATTGCAAATCTTTTTGACTTGAAGAGGAATGTTGATTTTTGTACTTATATAATGATTTTCTCATCTCATCAGTTAGCGTAGACTGTTTTACACCTTTCAAATGAGTAGTCAGGGAAGAGAAGATATAATATATAAATTTTTATATTTTGGTATATGAAATTAAAGCACACGTTTCTATTTATAAACTCTATACAGTACTGTGTATTTGAAACAATTCACAACATTTCATATTCTAATGTACCTACATGCATTTTATTTTGAATCAAGCTAACATAAGATTAATAAACTTATTTTTGACAAGATTAATAAACTTGGATACAATGCACCATTATTAATTAATTGTTTATTTATTTTCTTTTCTTGGTTATGGAAAAAAAATTACTTGTTTAATTTGACAAATATAATGTACAAAATAAAAATTATTCAATAAATTAATAAAATATTAATTTATCAATAAATTAATAACTTCATATAAGATAATAATTTTTCAGGTCTAAAAAATATTTATTTATAGAGATTTTATTATACATGTATCCAATGCCATAGTTTTATATTATCAGGATTATCATAATCAATTTGAAACATACAAATATATCGGTTAAAAGACAAAGTTGTCGAAATGCAACTCATAAAAATTACAGAGCCAATGAAGACTGTTGAGTATAGTGTGAGCATATGAAGATAGAAAGAAAAAGTGAGACCAACATATTTTATTTCTCCCGTAGCTCTAAGCCAACCGGAAAACCATGCTACCGTCAATTTAAGGAAGATTACAACGAAACAAACGAATTATAAGATACATAAGACCACATGAATAATTTGATGCAAATCTAGAAAACTAAATGATTCACAAAACCACAAGTTGATTAATTCCCTAGTGAATTTTGCCCTCGAGTTGATGAAAATTGGATTTCAAAGTTGTATAAACAGCTTGCCACCCGGCCTGTGTAGGGTGGTAGAAGTCCCAGAAGAAAGCAAATTCAGGGTTCCGACAGACTCTGTACAGTTTCGTTCCATTGGCATCTACACTCCCACATGAAGACTCCGTGCTTACCCCAATACAGCACGGCCGTAATGGAGTCGTAAACTTTGAAATTTCTGCATAAGAACAGAGAGAGAGAGACAGCTTACACACAGTCAGGGATATCACGCATCTACTAACTCTAGTTTTAGGTAGCAAACTCTAATTTGTTGTCACCGTATCTTGAATCCTAACGAAATCAAAAGCTGTAAGTAGATATGTTTAGTCACCTGGATGATCGCCTTTGTTCTTCAAAACGCTTAGGAACGCAGAATAAAGATCGAGAATGACAATAGTAGTAGTATTGGAGTCAGCCTTCAAGTTGGTGACTGCTTGCTGGAGGAAGCTGTTGTGCACTTCCACAAGTAAATTGTCCGTATCATTGCATTGCCGAAATGATGATTCAACGGTGCTTCTGGGAAGACAACCCAATGGTTGTAAGCTAGTCACAGCTATTCTTTTTACTCCCAGGTCACTTATGCGTTTCAAGTTCAAGGAAATTTGGTTTATCACTTGTGAAATAAATTCTTCCAGAGCCTGCATTATCATCATAATTTTCAGCTTGTAAGCATTGGAAATTCTGTCTAGTAAAATAAATAGAAAGATAATACATATTTGGCATCACTCACTACATATTTGTTCTTGAATTCTATAGATAATGTGAAGATATTTGATCTATCAAAATGGAACACAGTTCTGTAAAGCAAAAGATCGCTAACAACCTCATGATGTGTTGGTGTTACCTAATTGAAGTATTGGTCACGATCTGCCAGATGGTTACCTATTCAAGGATAAGACAAACAGGCCATGTTGTTTTACAGAAGATGTGGAAATGAAGCTTATTATAGTTATAAACCGAAAAAACACGACGTAAGCGATGAGTACTGAAATCCCAATAAGGCACTAATTTGAGAAAATATCCCAGCAGAAACACTCAACACAAATGACGCTTTATGCGAATTAAGGAAAAAAAGGAGAACAACGAATGGTGGAAGATGAGATGGCACTCAGCCCCAACCCCAGATCACAAAATACAGGGAGTAGCAAATGGATTCAACGGCAGGGATTTCCCATCAATTCAACAAATGATATTAGATGTAAAGTCTGCGATGTATAAGTAGACAAATACGAGCGCTGGATTCAGTATCAGTAAACATGGAACTTGTCACAAAACTTGTGAATGATAATAACAGTTATCAACTCACAAACTGAACCCAAGCCTTAGCAGATAAAACCCACAATTTATATTTTTGTCGCCAAATTAATCAGTTTCATTGATAACTTATCTTAATGGTGTTTTCAAGACTTGGAATTACGTATTCTTCGTGATCAATTTGGGAATTAAGTTTAACAAATTCAAGTTTTCATTTAATGAGTGCCATCCAGTAATTACAATTAAGTGAAATCTTTTAAGCTCATAACAAATTGGTTAAATTAATTTCCTCACTATGATTCATTTTCACCCCAAAAAGAATGAACCGAATCGAATGCAAAAAACAAGTTGGCAGATAGCTAAAAAAGGCTTATGATGTTAATTCAACTTACTGGGATAGAGCTATTTCGGGCAACGAAAGCAGCATAGTCATTGCCAACGACTGAGACGAGGGCCGCAGAGTCCTTTAGGTCCATAGGACTAAAGATTTTGAGCTTTATCATTTCTTCGAAGAAATCAATCTGGGTGGTCATGTTAGGGTATGGAGCAGGCGTATCAAACACACCTGTGCCTCCAAATGCGAAGTTTACTCCATACTTTAATAGCTTTATCCCCAGTTTTCTCCACCTATATGCAATTGGAGACCTTGTTCCGATAAACCTAGCTGCAAAACCACTATGAGATAGATGGTAATCACTACTTTTACTTTTAGAAGAGGAATGTTTGTCAGCTACCCAGTTGTTTTGGAATTCTTTTTAAGTACATCGTGATTAGGCATCTTGGAAGTTGTTCATAGAACAAAGAATAATTTAAAAGCATAAACGAATAGTGAAACTATAAACTGCAGAAGTCTCTGCAGTAAAGTGAACTCACAACACTTCATGATTGTGGGTCTATAAACATTAGACAGGTAATGGTGGTGGTAGGGCAATTACGTAAAGTAGTATAGCTTGTGGGAAATGGAATATCTTCCCAACTTAGGTGATGGAAACACAGAAACTAATGGTCAATAAACAAATATAGGCAAAGAACAGAAATGTAAAAGGCTTCACCTCCCAAAGAGAAATTTAATATAAAGAAAAAGGTTGAACCAATAATGCAGATTTTCTTTCTTTCTTTTTTTCGGGCAAAGGACAGTGTTTCTCTCAGAAGTAATTATCACAATAGGAAAAGTGATAAGTCTGGACTGAAGTGGAATCCGTAATCAGCATACTACACAGACAGGCGCTTGCTTTGCGAGCATCTTATTTTGGTCACCATAAAATCAAATGCAAAGCAAAGTCCACTAGGTGTGCAGGCTTTACTATTATTATTATTATGACAGAGTAAAGGAAAAAAAGCATCTCATTAGACGGTGAAAGTGGACACACGTACCGAGAAAATCAGTCAAGACACGACCGTCGGAGTAACGGCCCGCAGGTTTGCCGGGAAACGTGATTCCATAGGGTATATTCCAGGAATTTCCTAAGGATTTTCTGTTGTTGCCTGTGTCAGCATACGAGTCTCCGAAAACAAAGAGCTTGCTTGGTTTGTGGTTGAACAAATGTCTACGTGCGTGGTGGTGGTGCCTGCGGTGATGTTGAGATGATGATGATGATCCATCAACTCCATTATTCCCTGTAAGATGTCAAACGTGTACGACTAACCGGATCACTTTAAATGAAGTACTTTGCTTGCTTTATATAGCTAAAGATACGAATAAATGCAGCAAACGAAAATCTTGAAACTACCTGAGAGAAGGAAAAGGATAGAGTAGCAGAAGATGGTGAAAACCAGTTTTTGTCTGGTGTCCATTAAGACGAGATCTCAAGTTTCCAAAACCAAGAACAAGAAGCTTTCAAAGTGGTGGTGGTGTTGATGGACTGATAGTAGAAGGTTACAAAAAAGGTTAGTTAGATCGTAAATGAGTTTGTTTGGACCTTATATAGCGGGCCGGGTGGTTTGGATGCTATATATTTGCTAAAGGAGAGAATGTTTCTGAAGTAGGTGTCAGAGAGAATGTTTCTGAAGTAGGTGTCAGTGTCAGTATTGTGTTAGCGATCATTGAATCACAAATTCCTTTACTTAACTTACGATTTAGTTATATGCCAACGCTTAAATTTATGCAAATTTAAGTTTTTAAATTAGGTTGGTTTTATTCTAATAACACAAATTGTTAATAACTCCTATGATAGTCCCCTATAGCATAGGATCATATGATCTTATAAGGTCCAACAATCTTACTGTTTTCTCAAAGAGGACATTTAGATTTGGAAATGGCTTGTGTTAAGGTGTCATAAATTTTTGATATCTTAATTTGATAAAATTGAATGAAAATTTAATACCTTGGAAATTTATCAAAAGCTTAATATCACTTTAATTTTTATATGACCAAATGATAAAAAATGCTCAAACAAAAAATTACCAAGTATTTGATCGAAACAAATAAATACTGTAGAAGGTAAACTAGAATTTTGTCTTATTTTCAAATATATATGGTCAAATGTGCGAACATACGTTGTTTTAAGGAACTGTAAATTTTTATTCTAAATTAATGTTAAATGAGGAATGCATGTGGAAGTTAATTCTCTGAATGCATTAATTGATTATTTTTTAGTATGTATTGTCTTTTAAGAATTAGTTTCTGTTGAAACACAAATTATCCCGTTAAATGTCAATACAAGAACTTATATATATACATGATGTGTACATTGGTGATTCCTAAGAATAAATTGATGTACATTAAAAGGACAAAAGAATTGCAATTTGATCATAAATTAGCCTTCTTCCTAGGTGCCTAGTTAACATTTGACGGAACCACTTCCATTTTTTTGAAAAATATAGGTCGTATGATACTTTTACCGGGTATGTATAACAAAAAAAAAAGATATTAAAATAGTCTTTCATTTACTTCTTCTTAATTATTAAATTCAAAACAATCTATTTATTAGTTAGAAGTAAAGTTGAGTATTATTGGACATTCCCGAACTCAAAGTGCTATCGAAATTTTTATTAGGTATTGTTGTTGACGTGGAATTATATTAAGCAAAATGTTTCATCAGCAGCTACTCTATATACCTCTTTTGTCCACTAATTTAATTTTGTCAATTTAAATACTACAATTAGGGACAAAGAATGACAAAGTACAAATATGAAATCTGTTCTATATAATGTTTGGGTCATTAATATCACTTGATTACCAACACTAGTTGTGAACTAATGTAGACTATATATATGCCATTATGTAGACTTGGTAAAACGGGCGGGTCACCCGTTTACTCGCCCGTACCCTCCCTAACAGTCCGAGTATGGGTTGGTATGCTTTTTTTACCGGTTTCATATTTACCCGTACCTGACCCACCCGTTAATTTTGGATGTGGGTCGAGTCCAACCCGCGGGTACCCGTAGGTACCCGCAAAATTATTTAAAAAATATATATATATATTTATTTATTTATTTTTAATAGAAATTGGCTTATCAAGTTAATGTAGTTTACTTTCCTAATTACTTGAGGTATTTTTACATATATTTTATATCATTGGAACCCGTACCCATAACCAGACCACCCGCCTGTTTGCCAGGTCTACCATTATGTCATATATTTAAAAGATTTGCATATGGTCAGATTTAAGGACAAAGGCACAAAAAGATATCATAGCTTCCTTGATTCTTGGAAGCACTTCATGTATGTGAACTGTCTCTTTGTTTTACAAGGAAACAAGTTAAGCTTCATCATCCATTAAAAAAAAGGTTGGTTTTAAGAATTTGTTGGTTATTAATTACTAGCCCAACCTAGGTGAGAACCACCTTTGTAAATTTCCTGAAGAAAAGTGCAAGTCAGTTAGTAGGAATTGTCGCGTAGACTCAGAACAAGTCACTAATTGTGGAGTTTCAACAACGGCAGGACTGTTTTAAATTGGAAAATAAGCTATCAACTCTCAGTGGTAGTCTGGTAGACAAGTAGGACCTGACTTCTTTTTGGGTTAAGAAGAAGACCGCCATTCTTGTCGCGTATACTCAGAACAAGTCATTAATTGTGGATCAGTTCAACAACAGCAGGACTGTTTTAAATTGGTAAAAAAGCTATCAACTCTCATTGGTAGACAAGTAGGACCTGACTTCTTTTTGGGTTAAGAAGAAGACCGCCATTTGCCAACTTCTTTTATGCAGGATGTTATGGAATGTCCTCATTTACTTCTTACTATTTTTAGTGTTAGGATCTAGTCAAGCACGTTTAGGGCTTAGGTATTAGGATGGTGTTAAGGTAAGTTTTTGATCTAACATGTGTCTTCGTAATGACATGTAGGCCTTTAATTGGAATAAAAGGAACATATATACATGAGATTGAAACCAACGACTTTAGAAAAGTTTGACACTAATTAATTAGTTATGCCTTTGCAACACTTGCAACCCATATCAATGATCAAGTTCTTGGAAGAATTTTCTTATCCTCGTCACAAGTCTAATTAATTGTGATTTAGGATGTTGGATCGTATCATCTTACATTAGCTAGTTATACAATCTATATCTAATATATACAAATTCATTCTGGTTTTATAGTATCCCAGCCACTCTCAATAGACTTTGTGACTCGACTGTCAACTTGAACAGGGAGCCAATGTTGTTCCTCTGGTTTTCGCCTAAGACACATTTAGTTTCAGCCATCGGTAGCCAGACCATCAATCAGTCGGAACACCTGTCGTTGTCTGTTGCCGCTGCCAGTCACGGACGGCAATCTATACCGTTGTCCCACACCTTTTAATGGCAACAGATATAACCTCACCCTATTATCTCAATTCCTCCAATCACCCAGGATTGATTTTCGTTCCAAATCTTCTAAGAGCAGAAGAGAACTGCAACGCATGGCATAGGTCAATGAGAAATGTGTTGAATGCCAAAACCAAGCTTGGATTTATGGATGGAACTATGCCAAAACCAGCTGCGGGGCTTGCAAAAATCGGCAGATTGGGATAAATGCAATTTTATGGTCTATTATTGGCTCATGAATTCGATGACCTTAGAATTGCAGGATGGAGTTCTTAAACCTGACCGAAGCCACAAGAATTTGGCAGGAGCTTAGTGAAAGATACGTTTAAGGCAACGCATCAAGGGCATGTGGTTTGAAAAGGGGTTTAGACCTCGCGTGGCAATCTATTGATACCGAAATCAAAGCAGTGATTCATGAATTAGCTACATACCAATTCATGGGCATAGTGTGGTCAGGATTGCAATTTGACGAAAGAATTGAATGCAGAGCGTTAAAAAGATAACCTTTATTTTTCCTTGATGGGACTGGGAAAATAGTTGAGTGTCATCAGGTCGCAGAGTTTGAACATGGACCCTCCACTGGCTCTTAGCAAGGTGTATTCTTTAGTGATTCAAGAAGAAAAATAATCTACTTTTGCTACTAGCCGAAGCCTCAACAATGAAGCAGTTACGTTGATGGCAAGGTAAAGATCCACGGGTTTAAAGCCCAAAGGGGACGCAAACCTCGATGTGAGCACCGCAAGCACATTAGACACAACAAAGAGCATTTTTTTGAAATCATTGGTTACCGACCAGATTGGTGAAATATGGAGAAAACACATATAGCCAATGCTGCAACTGCTCCCAACCTCTGTTTTTAAAATCGGACCAGATCGGTCGGTCCGATCGATCTGATCGGTGATCGGTGGATAATCCGGTCCGGTTTATACCTTAAAATTGGTATTTAATTGACCCGGTGTGAACCGGTCAAAAACCGGTCAACTATTCGGTTGGACCGGTTGGACAAATTTTTTTTATTTTTTTATTTTTTATTTTATTTTTGAATTTTTTTAAATATTTTTAATATTATATATAATTAAATATAATTATTACGTTACACCGGTTCGACCGATAGTTGAACCAGTCAAACCGATTAAACTAGTAATCAGTAAAGTCACCGATTCGATGATCGGTCCAGATTTTAGAACATTGCTCCCAACAATGCACACCAAGGTGAGCAATATATGAGAGGCTGCGACAAACTCACTAATCTAGGGGCTGTCGAAAGAACTCTATCCAGGTCGATGACACTGCTGCGAATTGAAAAGACAAATCCCAAATGCATTGAATTTTGTTGTTACCGTAGTTTATAATAATGATGGCAAATGGATTTTGGATAGTGGAGTGTACCTTTTTTTATCTAAAGAATCATTGTTGGTGTATAAAAAACCAGTGACAGAGAATAACACCATGAATATGCCGAATGGAAAAGTGCCTAAGGCTCAATTAAAGGGAGATGTGGCTGTTGAAACAATAGTAATGCTTAAAGATGCATATTTATGCTTGAGTTTGGATGTAAAATGATTTCTGTTAGTAAGATTACCATTGACTTACAATGTTTAATAAGTTCTTTTTCCTTCTTATTGTATTTTACAAGACCCTGTCATTAGGACAGTGATTGGAACGAGCCAGCTACGAGATAGGATACTGGTTCAACGGAGTAGAAATGCTCAAAACGGCTTCAATGATGGCCTCCTTAAATGTGACTTATTCAGATGCAATACTATGACATTCTAGATTAGGACATACTTCATTTCAAGTCCTTAGACATATTATTGCTTTATCTAGATTTTTTTTTTCAATAATGGTCGTGATATTTGTTTAAGAGTCAAATAAAACAAAAAACTAATGTCACTTTTAGTAAGGCAATCTTTCCTTTCGACACGGTGTGTGGTGATATATGGGGTCCATATGGCATTATGTCACATAGTGAGGCTTCCTATTTCTTAACCATTGTAGATGCCCATACAACGTGCATGCATGTGTATTTACTCATCAAAACACAAATCCGAGGTTTATACTGCTTCCTTGTATTTCTATAAAATGGTATATACTCGATTTAAAAAGAAAATTAAGGTGGTGCACTATGATAATGCGCTCAAAGCTTGTGTGGGACTTTTGGTTAGTTTTATGAAAGAACAAGTGATACTACACCAAAAATAATGAGTTTATAAGCTATAACAAAGTGGGGTAATAGAGAAAAAACATAAAATTTGCTAAATGTAATGTGACCCCTTTGATTTCAAACATATTTACCTATCAAATTTTGGTGAGAGTGTGTTAACTACATCATACTTGATCAATCTCACATCATCCTTTGTTCTCGATTTTTAAAGCCCTTATGAAATATTGTATATTTTAGCACCATTTATGATCATTTAATGTCTTTTGGGTGTTTATGTTATAATCCACCCGAAAAATATAAAGGGGGATAAGTTTAATCCTAGATCGAGTCATTGTATTTTTGTTGGGTATCCTTTGGGTAAAAAATGTTATTGAGTGTATGATTTAGAATTTAAAACATTTACGGTGTTGAGAGATGATATAGTTCTCTTTTTTTTGTTTCTTTTTTCAAAATCGAAAACCCTATAAAAGAAAATATCATGATCAATGACCCCATGCAATCTTACACGGTCCTTAAATGACCATGAAACTACTATACCAAGAAATCAAAATGCATCCGATGAACACATTATCTGTAAGTCTAGGATCATGATGTTTTTGGTACAAGTGAACCACAACCAAATCAACCACCACATGAAGCACGACAAGCCAAAATCACCTGCGGGCCCACTGCATATGAAGAAATTAATCAAACCATGTAAGAAACACCAAAAAGAGACGCCATACCTCTACATTATTTGAACGACTTTGTGAGACAAGGCCTTATTATTCGACATTCCAATAGTTGCTTTGACTTGGCAAAATTCACTAAACAAGGTAATTTCTTACAATCATTTTAAATCCTCACATTATGCTTTGCTATTTCAAATAAAGTGTTGAAGGAGCCTAAATATTTATTTCAAGTAGTGATGGATCCAAATTGGTGTAGTGACATAAGACCAAAGATAAGAGCTTTAGAAGCAAACGACATATGGGAACTTGTACAATTACAGAAAGGCAAATTGAAAACTAGGTCAAAGTGGATTTTTAAAATCAAATTGAAAGTAGATGGAACAGTAGAGAGGTATAAAGTGCATTTTAAGGCATAGGAATATACTCAAATAGAATGTATTCATTACTATGACACCTTTGCACCAGTAGCAAAATTCATAATAATAAGGTGTTTGTTGACAATAGTTGCATGTAAAATTTGGTTTACGCATCAACTAGATATAAATAATGCATTCTTATATTGGTGAGTTGTATAAGGAAGTATATGACGACCTCGAGGGTTGTTTGTCTCCATCAGATACTTGTGTATGTAGATTATTGAAATTATTGTACGATTTGAAACAAGCTTCACGCTAATGGTTTACAAAACTTTTTTCCACCATTCTTGATTTTGGGTTTTCGCTATCTTAGGGTAATTATTCTTTATATTTTTTGTAATAAGGACATTGTTATAAAGTGATTCTAGTCTATGTGGATGACCTGATAAGTGTGGGCAATAACAATGAAGATTGCTTAAGGGTTAAAAGCATGTTGGAAACTTGATTTCATCTAAAAAACCTTGGAGCAATAAAGTATAGCCTCAGGTTGGAAATAGCGAGAGCTAAAGAAGGCATTTTTCTTAATCAAAGAAAATATGTTTTAAATCTTCTTAAAGATGCAAGGCTTTTTGGTTCAAAACATATATCGACACCAATAACCACAAAGCATGAATTGACTAATCCAACAGGTCTTTTTTATTTGAATCCAAGAAAATATAAAAAGGCTAAAGGAAAGACTAATTTATTTGACTTTGTCTAGACCAAATATTACATGAATTGTCAATATCTTAATTTAATTTATGTAAAAGCTAAGAATTATTTGTAAATATGATTTTTATAAACATAGCAGGATCTAGAAATTCATGAAACTCACAAATAAACAATCATGATCATAATTTTATTTTAATACGAAGACAAAGTTTCGAAATACTAACCTTTGTCCATAACTTGGTGATGTGGAGATGATTCTCAATAATTTCCTTACCTAATTTATCTCTTTCCCTAGACTTTCTATCTCATTTTCTTTTGTGATGATGTTTTGAGAGAAGAGAAAAATTTATTATCAGACTGAGACAAAACCTTAATCCCCTTAATAAACTGATAACTATCAGCCTATTTTAAAACTCTCCATCATAATGGTTCAAAAGCCCAAAGGCTGATTTATTAAAATATTAAATCCTTTGGCTACCTTTTAACACATGAGTCACTTAAAGGATTGATTTCTAACATTCTCCCACTTGACTCATGTGGCTTTATATAGTTTACTAAATCAATAATTTAAGCAATCATAATGTACAATAGTCATCATTCACATACACTGTTACCATCAGTAATCATAATCAAGTATAAGAATCATAAAGGTCATGACGGTCATACATTATTAATTCAACATACTCCCTTCCATGTACCACTATGCTACCCTTCTAATTAATCATGATTATATATGAGAAGTACATACACTACAATAAAAAGTACTTCAGGCAACAATATTGCTATAAGTATAATTATCGTTACCTTTTTGTTTAAGGCAACAGAATTCATATTGTTACAAGAAGTAGCACTGCAATAAGTATAAGACAACAAAATTTTTTGATTAGGTAAAAAAATAAAAATGTTACTTTAAGTTTTAACTAATGCAACATATTAGTTTCAAACTATAGAATCAATATTAAATAGATATTGTAACACTTTTAAGTCTTTATAAGGCAACAAAGTAAATTTTTTAGGCAATAATTTGTAATAATAAAAGCAACAATTTATTCTTTCGTTACTAATATTATTTAACGTAAAATCAAGGTCTTGTCATTATGTAGGCAATATCTATATATACATTAAAAATATATAGTGTTGGGACCCGATCTAGAAACCGGATCCCAACCGAAATAGAAGCGAAAAACGGGAACGAAACAAAGTGGCGGAACGAAACAATCGAACCAAACGAATGGATTTCGAAGCGAAACGAAATACAAAAGTACCGAAGCAAAACGAAGCGAAGCGGAATCGATACTTAACAAAACGGATAACAAAGCGAAAGCAAATCGGAATCGAATGCAAAACATACAAACGGAGTAATTGAACTGAAATCAAACGAATCAATTCAATTGACACAAATTCCGACATCCGAGAGAACCAAAGAACAAAGAACAACAACGAATAGATGAACATAATCGCGTTGGAAACCCTAAGACGTTCCAAAATCCGGTATAATTTTTTTCTTTTTCTTTCTTTCTTATTCCTTGTCTTTTCATTCTTAATCACTTTTTTCCATTACATACAAAATCATCATATGCTTGGATACTCATACAAATCCAAAATCTCACTTTAATACTAATTCTAACGAAAATTCGGCAGCATAACGGCTGCATTTATCCTAACCCAAACCTGCAAGGTATCGAAAACACACTTCTAAATTCCCAACCAATCACACAATCAATCAAAATCTACCGGACCCTCCGTCCGGGATCTCAGCAGATAAACACACTCCTATATCTAAACCACTTCAAAACATTAATTATGTCCAATTCCAATACACATTTCAATCTTAAATTCCATACACAAATTCCTAAATCAATATCATTATCATACACAATGTCATACACAATTTCATATACAAATTCAAGACCATTCACAATACTCAACTTTATATGCAAGTACACTTTCCCAAACTTATCTTAAGCCATATACATATCCATACTAAAATCCAAACTTATACAAATATCGAAATTGACGTCTTGACCATCTTTCATCCGATCTCCTGCTCGAATACCTGGAGATGGGGATGAAAGGGGGG
>JANTPM010000005.1:42877659-42888104 GCA_025434745.1 Erythroxylum divaricatum | reverse complement strand
TCATTTAAGATACTGATTACCGAGTTAATTATATGAGAATATTAATAAGAGTATATCTATAATTTTATTAACTTTCTTAATAAACATGTATTTTTTTAAAACGACTCTTATTATAAAACAGAGAGAGTATTATCTAAAGTCAGGGGTGCTTACCGTCGAAGCTAAGTGGCAAGGAGCTGATCTTCGCTTAATTAAGGTTGGGAGTTCAGCTCTTGTTTGCGAATATCGCAGTATTAAATATTTGGTAGTAGCGTTGAGTTGCCCTTGTCATCCACAACTTAGGCCCACTCAGATCAGAACATTTGATAAGTTAACAAAAAATAAGTCAACTGTGCAAAAATATTAATACAAATTAGATAAATTTCTAATTCATAGAATTATTGTTAAATTATGTTTTGAATAGATCACTTACATTTAAAATTAGATAAAAAATATCAATTTAAATAGTCATCTAAAATTCATAAAATTACTTGATTTATTCACTAATTTAAAGTTTTTGTAAGCATAAGTTTGATTCATGATTAATCAAAGAACGGGTATGTATGATATATAGTTGCTACTTCTAAATTCATTAACAAATTGAAACAAGGTTTTCTTATCCTATTTTATGAACATCTATTTGTTTATTTTTTATAGGTCTTATTTAATCAAACAACGGGTATGTATACATTAAAAATTATGCTAGTTGCTACTTCCAAGTTATCCTATTCTATAAGCATCCACTCACTTATTTTTTATAGATCCTATTTATTAAATAGATGGATGCACAAGAAATAAAGTACTAACAGAGTGACAAAGTGATGCGCTCCTTTAAAGAAGTCTTTTCTTGTGATCAAGTAAACGACCTTTTTGTGTTAAAATCAATTTTATTAAGCGTGATGGTGGAATTGATGACGTTGGATAGTATTTTGTATTGCTTTACTTAACACTCAAGAAATAATCAAGCATCCCGCGTGACCACATGACTGAATTTTATAATACTACTTCTAACCCACTCAGTGCATGGACATTAGCATCGTCGAGAGAGAAAAAAGGATTTTCGGAATTAAAAAATTTTGTCTCACCGTCCAATTATATCACCTTGGTGGTCGTATAAGGTGGGCGATAAACAATTTATAGAGGGACATTGAAATTTCGGATACATGTTAAGCACATGGGAGACGGCAATCCTTGGGTCCTGAGTGTCCTTGATTTTTCATTTCCTTAAAATGTGATCACATGGATCTTATATGGTATTAACTTGTAAATAAACAAGACCAAGACGTCGACAGCATTTGGTCGCAATCATTAAAATGCGTAGGCATGTGTAGACCACCATGTTAGGACAAAATGGTCGGCAAGAGAAAAGAGGGTTCCGTGCCATTTACAACCATCCTACTTATGCAGCATTTGAATAATTTATTGTCTTCAAATTTAACAATATTTGGACAACAATGGGTGAAAGAATATATATTTTAATCCTTCACGCCAACCATTGACATTAACCAAAAGTCTTGGCCCAGTGATATAAAAGATGTTTCTGACTTTCGCCTATGACGCCAAAATAAAAGCAAGCAAATTTATCTTTCTTTTCATAGCTGTGATTTCAGTCTGTCTGTAAAGTAAAGCCCCAAAATACAAACACTTGGTAAGTAACCTAATTAAAATATGACGTTGCTCCTACGTCGCATTGCATCACAAGAAACAAAAAGTGAGGCCAGGATTAGATTACAATTGAGCAAGTCAAGTCTCAGTCCCTGCACAGCAGTCCCTAATTTGGGTTAAAGTTAATACTGGTCCGTCAGATGTAATATACATGCCTTGTTAAAGCAAAGGCAGACAAAAATCTTGGCCATCTCTTGAATTTTACTCTTACCCCAAAATTTCATCTGCACATACCCCACAAATTAGGTCATTCCAAAGAATTATGCATCACTACATAAGAAGACACCTACAAATGCATGAAACTGGACGCCATTTTCACTTTTTTTGCAACAGCACCGAGTTGTCCGTTCTATTCTCCACTTAATATTGGGTACAATATTAGTGTCAGGAATGCTGTGCAATTTTTTTTTGCAGGACTTCATTATAATCGCTGACAATGAATATCACACTTGAGCAAGTTTGGAATGAGCTGGCTGCAAATCAAAGAAAATAACGACACTTTGAACAGTATACAACCCAGGAGATCCACGTTCAAACAGAATACATGGATGGGTTGAAAACAAAGCCAGGTGCCGAAGTATAACAAACTTTGAATGGAACATGGTAATCCCAAATACTAATCATTTGACAAATTATAAACTTAATGCTTTAATTCTAGGTTAATTACATCGGCAACCCCTTTGGTTTATCGGCAACCCCTTTGGTTTGGATAATTATCATTTAGTCCTTAAAAGTTCAAAAACTATCAAATTAGTCCCTGTAATTTCTATAGACTATCATCCTTCAATCGCCATCTCCCATGGAGGCCAGAGGGCAGATGCTTATGTGACTTATAAGCCACGACTCTGTTTCCCGCTAAATGGAAATGACGTCTTGCCAAACGAGAGGGATGAACAGAGACATCCCTCTCTCATTTGTTTGTCCTCCTTTGGTAGTGAAAATGAGAAACGTACAAAGGAATAAAGGACCATTTTTGGCAAGTGATAGGTCACACTGACACTCTTTTTGTTGCAGCCCCATTCGCCGGTGGTTCTTTGTGTGGACAATTTCTCTGCCAAAATGCCATTTCAGCCTAAACCCCAACACCTCACTTCACTTACAAAACTCACCCAAAAGTTTGAACTCCCAAGAGAACCAGCCCCTTAATCATGGCAAAATGGTGTCCAACACTTTATCTCCAACACAAAAGTGCACATTTTTATCCCATTTTCTGAGGTTTTCACCCAGATAATGTTTGCAGTCCATTCAAAAGTCTCACATTCTTCTTCTTTTTCTTCTTCTTCTTCCAGTTTTTGTGCTAATCAGCTGAATTCTTCTTTTGGGGCTGTGATTAAGGACGTAGAACCATGTAACATGGAATTTAGGCAACTGGGTTTTGACAAGTCTCAAGCTTTGGCTGGTTCTGATGTTGGCTCAGGCGGTTGTGGACTTGGGAGCTCTCATGGTGGTGGATGTGGTGGTGCTGGAAATTCTGGTGGTAGAGGTGAGGATCCTGGTTTTGACCTTATGGGGGTGGCCAACTGGTCCTGGTCCTTTATCCATTTATCTGTTTGTTTCTTATTTTTACTTCCACAGGGGGGTGAATACGTTAGGTAGGAATGTCTTTGTTCATCACTCTCTCATGTGTGGTATGATATCATTTTGATTTAGTGAGAAACAACGTCGTAAGCGTCTGCCTCCAAAACGCAGTCATTCTGGGGCAGCCAGCCCCCCTTGGAAATAGGCAGAAGAATGACAAACCATAGTTTTCAAAAACTATATGCTAATTTGATAGTTTTTGAACATCAGGGACTAAAATGATATTTACCCAATCTAAAGGGATCCTAAATGTACTCAACCTATAATTCTACTAGGATAATCAAAAATGGGTCCCAAAAATCAACTACAGCAATAGCATATCTAAATATGATATTTAATGATTTCAATGTTGTCCTAACAATGAATCAATTTGAACAAAGAACAATTTCTAATCAGCAATAGTTAAAAAAGTCATTGCATCTCATCAGATGCATATAAAAGTCAGATTGTACCTTTCTTTAGCTAAAAGGATGCTCAAATCGCGTTGTAACACCACAACAAACTTCAAATAACCTTTGAGTTTGATGTCAACAGGGTATTAACAGGACCCTTTGTGATGTTACCCTTCACATTTCCAGCAGCTTGTCCAGCAGAACTCTTGGAGTTTGCCATCTCAGAAGTGAGGATTGATTTCTTCACCTGCAAAAAGGAGATTTTTCTCAATAAACGATGGAAATTCTTTCTAGCTAGCAAAAAAGGACAGGCTAAACCTTGACATAAGTCGGAGCACCAACAAGAATATTATAAACATCAAAACATTGGGTAATGAAAATATACTACGAAAATTCCATGTTCCATGTCATTATTAAATGAGAAAGATGCTAGGGCCAAACTCACTGCTGCGAGACGCTCCTTGTGGGTATCATTTACAACCTATAAAACCCAAAAGTAGAATTAGTCAATACAAATCAACGAAGCAAAGGAAAAAATTTAGCAAGATGAAATAACAAAAACCAAGAATCCAAGTTAAAGCTCTCACTGGTTTTCGGTAAGTCTTAATCTCATCACCACCAAACCCTGGTAATGTCATATTCCAATTTCTTTCTGCATCCAAGAATAAGTATCAGACAAATTTAGCACTAGATTTGAATATTATGTAGACAGAATAGAGTATTTTCTAAGACACTAACCAAGATGCAGAAGTATGTCTTTTCCTTCCAGTGTATCCGATTTTCGATGCTTAGCCAAAGAACAACCAAATGTTGTTATCTGCTCACAGAAAATGAAATGTTGTAACAGTGATCTAAAGGAATTTTAAGCAACACAGTCGGAGACGCTTCAAAATAAATAAGAAAATAAGTCAATATTGCTCTATGATAACTCTGAACAAATAAAGCTTTGTCAGCCTCAGGATATGGCTATCATAAAAGATTACCAGTCTTCACAAACAAGTATGTATCTAAGCATGTAATTGCAAAGAGATAGAAGGCAAAAAGGCACAGTTAGCAACTCACTGACTCGACAAAGTCTTCTGCTATATCCATAAGAATGTCTTCAACCTCAGGATCCAACTTCTCTGATGGATCAATCTGTCCAAATGCAAGAATTATATGTCAAAAACAAAACATTGTACAAAACCATAATGAGTTATACACTGCAACACAATGCCACAAGGGAAAATAAACAAAACAGGAATATTTAATCAATTTAACAAGATTTGGTTGTTCTTACTTTTATGTCACAAGAAATGGTTTACACCAAATGAATTACTGCGATGAGCACACTAGTCAATTGACTCATAATGTAAGAATGTATAATTAATAAAGGGTTGATGGATTGTAATTACTGCGATGAGCACACTAGTCAATTGACCCATAATGTAAGAATGTATAATTAATAAAGGGTTGATGGATTGTATCACTGACAACTTTTCTAGGAAGTCCATTTTAAAATCACTTCAAATACTGAAAAGGTGTTCACCGCTAGCAGTACGAATACAATAAACCGCCAAAACTTTCTATCAAGGAAAGCTAGAAGAAACATCAAGCATTAAAAATATCATTCTGAAATCACCAGAAATTGAACCTACAATATAAAGGTCATCTGAATCTTACATGCTAGTACTTGACAATGGCAGCAATATTTTCTTATTCTGCTGGCACAAACTATGCGCTTGCTTTTGTGATGCATCTGGTGATTGTCTTTCGTTTACCAAAAATTGAGCTAGAGATTTTAACTGCTAGATAAATGGTATGCACAAAACCTCCAATATGGGAAAATTTTTCTTTTGACACTTACAGAAAAGCCCAACTATGAAGCATAATCTTTTGACTAACTAGTTCAAGTGTGAATCCCTAGCAAAGAGTTTCAAGACATCAAATTTTAGAGTACCATGGGGCTCACCTGACTTACTAACTGCTGTATGGTTCTTTTGTTAAGAATCCGATTACCAGATTCATCACTTTCAGTATTCATTGTCCTACTCTGACTCACTGGATGTAGAGTGTTATGTTGAGCTGTTGCAAGAGAAGCTGGCTTCTGGCTCACAACACCTTGAACCCTAGTAACCTGTTGCTGATGGGGTACAGATGGTGGAATCCTCGATGGAGGAAAATGTTGCCCATAATGCTCTGGTGGTTGATGGGATGGAACTGGTTGAGTTGGCTGTGTATGCTGTTGCTGGGATGTTGTTGACATGGCTTGATGTTGCTGTGGAATGTGTGCCCGTTGTTGCAAAGATGGTGAGTTCGTTTGTGGCCTATACGATGGGGATGGCAATGGAGGCTTCCCTTGAGTTCCAGATGACAACCATGGCTGAGTAGCTGACTGCATGCTTTGTGATGTACTTGGCATTGGTGAATTAGGAGAACCAGCTGACGAGGATCTTAAAAAGCTGTGCCCTTGGAAACTCTGTACCAAGAATTTCAGGGTTTTTTTTTTTTTAAAGCATCCTTTAGCACCCCAGAAAATCTAATCCTCAAATCGTAAATTTATGCACCCCATAGAAAACAACTGAAGAATTGTAAATTTAGAAGAGCCAAAAAACAAATAATGTTAATTTCTATACATTCTATAGCTAAAGAACACCTATATGTACATTAAGAACCAGAAGAATAACTTGTTAGAAACTTAAGAGGTACTAACTTGAGTGGTAGGAGACTGGTTAGTTGGAGTAGAAACGGATGGTCTAATCGACGACTGAGCAGGTCTCTGCTGATGATGTGAAGGAAGCCCACCCGGCCTCATTTGCGAACTCGAAGTCATTGTTCCCATCATCCCAATTCCCTGCATTCCTGGCCTCACCTACAGACCTCAAAATCAAAGAAACAATCAAAAAAAGACCACCAAACGAAAACCATCACCAATTAACTACATAATGCTCCTTGACAATGTTAAAGTTCAAGTTCTCGTGATTAATAGAAGGAAAGAACAAAACCCACCTGTGGTTTGTTTGTGCTAGCCCCAGACTCATTCAAACTGACTCCACCACGACTCAATCCACCAAACTGTTGCCCAAACGTAGAAGAAAACGGCGCCGGAGATGGGCCAGTATGCGAAGCCGGAACACCAACGGTGATATTAGCCCTCTGTGGCGGAGCAGAAGCCGGCGAAGAAATCGACGAAGAGATAGTAGAAGAGGAAGGGAGAACAGAGAAATGCGAGTAATTGGCATGGGGATGCTGATGCTGCCACGGCCTGTGCACAATAGGGGTTTTGGTGGTGGTCGCGACCGGCGGCGGCCTCGTGGCGGTGGCGGGCACTGTGGCCGTCGGTTGCGGCTGGGTCATTAGGGTTGGGGGTTTTTGGAGGGGGCTAGGGATAGGGTTTGTCACCGGTGTTGCGGAGGTTGATGGAGCCGCGGTGGAGGGCGGTTGGAGAGGTGAGGGTTGTTGTTGTTGTTGTGGAGATTGCGCCGACGAGGGCTCATTGGGAACGGTGACAACGGTGGCTGTAGTCGTGGTGGTGGGGGTCACGGCGGTGGTGGTGGCGGTGGCGTTGGCGTTGGCGGCGGTAGTAGAATTAGCGGGGTTCTGATGGTCCATCGGAGAAAGGCTGTGGTGTTTGTGTAATTTGGGTTTGGGATACTTATTATAAGAGGCCGAAATTGATTGGGCTTTTATCTATTTAACAAAGGATAGATAATGTGGACCCATAAACCATATTTACTCTAATTCTGTGTTAATCGTGTTTGGTGTCGTTGTAAACAATTAATTCTATGCTAGTTTTAATATTTGGAAATGTTTTATTAACGCGTTTTTCACCGCCTAGTATTATAAAAGATATTTAGAAAGATAAATAAGGAAAGACAGTGAAGCTAACGGGGAAAATGGAGATGCCGGCCAAGGAAGTATCGGGCAAGCACTTTCACAGAGCAATCCAGAACGCCAACCAAGGTATGTTATTTATGTTGAGATTGACAGACCCAATAGAACTCCAAATGCAAGGGTTGGAAATTAATGAAGATGCGCAGAATCGAGATGAACTGGAAGGATTATTAGCCAAGTTTGGAGAGATTTTCTTGGAACCAAAGAGTATAAGATAACATATAGAGTTTACAAAACTGCATGGTAAATTTAGATAATGTCTATTTAAACTATAAGATAATGCTTATCTTATAAGATAAGTATCTAGTTACATGTAAGAAACCAAATAAGGATAACTGGAGTCCATATTTATTATAATTTATAACCATTATTATTGTGACCTAAACGAATGAGCTCCTTTGTTAGGAAAGAATTTGACAGTTATTTACATTAGTAAAAACTAAAACAGATAATAAATTATGATAAGAAGGAGGAACAAATAAGACATTATGAAGGTGAAAAGAATTGTTTGAAAATTGACAAAAAGATGAACCAATATGAGAGATAGGAAGGAATTTACCGTTACCAATTTTGGCAAGTTCAAGACCATGATACTCATTATGAATGGTAAGATTTTCTCAATGAGGAGTAAGATTATAAGTTGCCAGGAGTAAGATTATGAGTTGCTCCAGTGTGTCCAGGATCCAAGATTGAGGTTGCATAGTTGATGTTATCATATTAGAAGTGAGCTTGACTTGGTTAAAGTTTTGTTGTCATGGGTTGGTAGCTCTATGAATTATTGAGGGACATTACCTAGAGATATGACCAAACTCGTCGCAATTATGATATTGAATATTATCCATTGAATTGCTTGTTATATAAGAATTATGAGGAAGCTCATCTGTAGATCGAAAATTTCCACTAAAAAAGATACCAAGATTGGAACGTCCTCTACCATGCGTCATCACTTGATTTCTTCTTTTACCATAGGATGAATACCTTTGACAGTTGAATTCACATAATGAGCTATAGGTTGTATAAGTGACTTCGTATCTATTTCAGCAAGAAGATTCTCCTCTCTACTAAGCAATAATTTATATAAATCATCAAAAGAAATAACATCTATACGATTTAAAAATTGAACAAAGATTACACTAGACTTAAGCCATTAATAACAACTTGAATCAAATCATTCTCTATGACAGGATTGTTAAGCGCTAATACCTTTTTCTTGTTGAGTGTACTGAGCAATAGATTCACTATGTTCCTTTGTTAGCTTAAATAATTTTGCTTTGATGGTTCATATTTGTGCCTTAGAACTCGAAACATAAGTATTGACTAATTTTTGTCATGCCACATAAAAGCTAGAAACACTAACTTGAAGAATAAAACTCTCGCTAATAGAGCCAATAATCCAACTTAGAACAAATTGATCTTGTTTATAACAGTCAAGATAAGCTAGATTTGATTGATCATTAATTTGTTAAGGTGTTGCCATGCAGGTGCCATTAATATATTTTGCTAAATCATAACTACGTAAAAGAGGTAAAAGTTGTGCCTTCTAAATGAGATAATTGTTTGGAAGAGGAGTTCCCCTAGTAGACATTGTAGCTTCTTATAACACTACAACAGAAACCACATTTAACTACAAAAAAAAATCGTTGCTAAAATTCCAAAAATCATTGTTAAAAGTTATTACTGATAATTTATATTTGTCGCAAAAAAAAAGTCGCCAAAACCCTGTAGCTAAAAACTATAGGCGACATTTTTTGCTAGTGGTCGCTAATAGTTATTTCCTACGCTTTATTTTCGTAGCAAAAAATTATTAGTAACGTTTCAAGAAATTGTCACCAATACCTTTTGACTACTCTTAATTTGCATAACAAAAAATTATTAGATACATTTTTGGAAATATAACCAAAAGTTTTTGGCTACGTTTCCAAAAATGTAACTAAATGTTTTTAGCTATATGTTGTTAAATATAGTCAAATTTTTGACATACATTTTAACGAAATGTTATACATGTTAGTTATAATTATTTGTATCATTTTTAATCCATATTATTGTATATAATATTTATATTTTTCTTAATTTATTATACAAAAATCATTGACAATTTAAAGCATTGTATATAAAAAGTAAAATATCATTAAATTATACCATCAAAAAGAATATTCCTCGTGTACGGATTTTAATTACAACCTTAACAATTCTTATAAATAGAATAATAAATATAAAGATCAGTTTACAAATTATAATTGTTGAAATTACAAAAAAAAAGTACAACTTGGCATAAATTTTCATTTCCCCACACTTAGCATAAAAATCCAACAAAGAAGTTAGCAAAATATTATCACCAAAGTCTAACTTTCATTGAGAAACAATGCAAAATTTCACCTTCCACTAAATTTCCAGCCTTTGCAAATGCTGAAGTTGTAAAAGTTAGAGTCTTTTTACTAGGTAGCATTTAACTTTGCATTTGATTAAAACAACCAATTACTCTGTCAACATCTCCTCTCAAGGAATGATAGTCTATTCGCCTAGGCTTTTCCACACCTCTATGGGTATCCCATTAAGCCCTATTGCCCTACCACTCTTTATCTCCCTTAACGTTTTCTTAATTTCATCCCTTGTAATCTGTCGACAACAAATAAAATTACGAGACCTCTCGACCGGGCTAAGGTCACCCTAAAATTTGTTATCCCCTATGCCTTTATTAAAAGGGCTATAAAAGCACCTCCGCCATCTTCTCTTGATGTCATTTTCAGCTACAAACACCCGCCCAATTTCATCTTTTATACAATGAACTTGATCTAAATCTCTCACTTTTCATTTCCTATCTCTTGCCAACTTAAAAATACCTTTTTCTCAATCTTTAGTATCCAATCGTTGATATAGTTTTCCATAAGCTCTACTTTTAGCTTTTGCGATTATCATATTAGTTTCATTCTTTTCCAGTTTATAACTTTCTTTATTACT
>JANTPM010000005.1:42864793-42877559 GCA_025434745.1 Erythroxylum divaricatum | reverse complement strand
GCACTTTCCCCAATTTCCTCATTTCCCCTGCCTCCGACGCTTCATTCCCGCCGGCCTTCGGTACCTCCACCATTTCCGCCGCTATCTCTAGCGGCCCAATAATTTGTAAAGCCCTCTCGGTGGTCAGTTCCTGATGGAGCTCCTTAAAAACCGTACTTACTTCTTCACTATGACCCGAGGATGCTCGTAGTGAAGGCTGGCGAGGAGGCGATGAAATAGGAGAGGGGGAGCTAGCTTCATCCCTAAGTCTAAGTTCACCTCTAGGGCTAGTCGACGACATGAATATGAAAAAGAAATTTGTAGGATAAGGATCAGAGAAAGGATGTTCCTAGTTTAGTGACTGGAGTTGGGGATTTGAATGACGGTGAAAAAGGAAATTTCGATGACTGCGAACAAGGAGATGAAGAGGAGAGGAAGCAAAGACTGGAGAATCGAACACGCAGAAAGTGAAGAAGTGTGTCAATTCTGAGCATTTATAACATAATACTGAACGGGCGTACTGGTGGAACTTGGACGCGTGGCAAAATCTAAGTCGTGCGAATTAGGGTTATCGGCTACCCAGAACGGCACAACAATTGAAAGGAAGTATGTGACAGCTGCACAACGGTTATAAAGACTTTTCATTTCAAATTTTGAAAATCCACCAATGGATACGTGCTGTAAGTAATGATTAAATCCAGTGCTTTGATTAGACATCTATGTTCGATTGGTCGACCCTATCTTTACGCTCGATCGGTCGATCTTATGTCTACATTCAATCGGTCGGTCCTATCTCTACCCTCGATCGGTCGGTCTTATCCCGAGCTGTTATGCACTAAACGACCATGTCCGATCGATCGGGCCTATCACGAGCTGTCATGCGGATGAGCCACACAATCCTTATGTACTCCATCGACCCTTCTCCATGATCAGAGTTGAGGAGTAGGGGCTTATGGTTGGGTCAGTCGTGCTAGGCCCAAGCTCAGGCCCAGGCATAGACGGCCCATTATAGATGATGACTTCCCACTCATAAGGGAAGACCTAAACCTAGTAGGTATTCTTCATATATAAGTTCATTACCTCATCATGAAAAATGTACGATTTTCAAGAACCCTAGTATTCTTTATTCACTAGCCACCAAAACTCTCACAAGAGACTAATTTGAGCGTCGGAGGGGTCTATCGGTAGTCAACCCCCAGTGTGCCTTATTGTTTTGCAGGTATTTTTATACCAAAGTCAACCAATCCCATGAATCCTAGCAGCAGTACCCAGCCCCATCAAAATCAGACAGAACCACAATTGATTGTTATTTATTTAAATGGTTATTTATTGAGTTGTAAATACACTGTAAGTTTATAAATCATTAATATATTGATTATTAATATCTTTTTAAATTAATATATTTACGTAGCCCCAATATTATCAATTGAAAGGTTTTACTGAAATTGAATTCTTAAAGTAATATATCCGCCATGATTTTATTATTTTATCTGAAAACCATTTGGTGTTTGCGGAACCATTTTGAAAAAAAAAAAAAAAGAAAGAAGCTGATGGGAGTTTTGCGCCGAGGAAATTGGAAATTGGTTTGAGATTTTCACATTATGGTCAGAGCTGAACGAACCTGTCTAGACTTTGTCAAAGACAATATACAACTGCTTTCTTTGTTTTCATGGAAGAAACAAACTCTTCCCCGAATAAAATCCATAAAATTGCAGATGAACATCTATCTGATGTCTTCACAGTCATTTTTTGCTCACCTTTTTCCCCGTAATCTTCCTATTTCTAGATTTCTCTCTCTTCAATACAATTAAAATAGCTGGGAAGTCATACAATTGATTTGGCTTTATAATTGAAAAGTCCCTGTGTATGACCTGAAGAGTGCACAAAAGTTGAAACTACTTTCTAGTTCACACTGACTATTATATGTATTACATTATTCATGCATAGATTTATTTGAAAAGCCGTATTTGAGAAAGCCCTTAACCCCTAATGACATTATGAAACCATCTTAGTTAATAACATAGTAGCATTCTCATCTCATCATAATTGGGTCTTCACCTTATAATTCATTACTTTTCTCAACCAACGTGTGTCTCTAACTGTAAAATCAGTCTTCAGATCCTCTGACCCATATACATTATACTTAGTCAGTGTCAAAAGATCTGAGTCATCCATTAAAGTAAAATAAATGACTCAGATCCTCTGACACTGGCTAAGTACAGAATACCGGAATCAGAGGATATGATCTCGTAGAGTCAACGGTTGAATTTGATTAGTTTACGTCTCTTTTGCCTAAAGTTAATTTGACATACAACAGTAAAAGGGGAAAAAAGAGAGGACCGCGTGATACAGCTCCGCAGAAGCTGTCCTACTAAGCAGCTGACGCGTGGACCAAAAATTCAGTTATTGGGTTCATGATCATAAATAATGGAAACCAGTTAGCAGGTATGTTATATCCAACCAAGATTCTTATTTCCTTTCAATCCAAGTTTGATTAGGAAGAAGTCAAATGACCACTGCCATCTAGCTAAAGCGTGCTTTTCTTGATCTTGCATTGCTTTAAGGCCTAATGATGCAGCTTTCAATAAGCTTCGCCAACTTTGATTGATTACTGAGGTAAAATTGGATTATTTTGGTTTTCGAAAATGAATTCCACGTAAAATGTGGTTAATCAAACACGTCATAAATGGGATGAGTGTTAGTAAAAGCATGCTTAATGGTTAGAGAGATCACCTTAAGATTTATTTGAAATAAAAGAAAGCCTTTATTATTATTATTACTATATAAAGTTCTGATACTATTACTAAGTTTGTGTATAAATAAAGTTTGTTTTGCGAACTAACGTCAAATCTACAAATACTTATCTATTTGAATTTTATATGAATTTTAAAATGAATATGTATCTTTTAACCTAACGAGATACATTAAAGTTCATTTGCAATGATTGAAGAGAAACCCATTGGTAGATATAGCATGAGTACAACTATATACAGAGTATGTTGAAAAACAACCTATATTCATTATAAGAAAACAAGGTATTTTGCGATATTTTTAAAATGTCACATAATATTTAAAAATATTCTGCAATGTTTTTAAAAAATGTCACAAAAAATGTTGCGAAATGTGGTATAAGCAAAAAGTTTATGCGATGTTTTATGTAGAAAATTCACAGAAAACACTGACATTCTGCAACGTTTATAAAAATATCACTGAAACTTTAGACAATTTACGACGTTTTAAAAAAATATCACAGAATGTGAAGAAATCCGTGATATTTTTTAAAAACGTAGCGGAATATCTCCCTCGACATTTTTATTATTATTTGTATTATTTTTTATTCTTTTTTTCATTTTTCAAAAATCATATTAATCTAATAATTTTTTAATTTTAATAATTATATTTTAAAATAAAATTTTTAATCTTATTTGTTTAATAAATATTCAATATTATTTATGAATTTTATTTATTTAATAATTCTTCAATTTTTTTAGTATATCATTAATTTTAATAATTATTCATGTATTACAAGAATTTCATACCTGCAGACAATATAATATTTAATTGCAATTTGCAAACATATCATAATATACTAATTAATATCAAAATATACTAATTAATATCAAAATACACTACTTGCAATTCTCAAACATGTCATAATACACTAATTAATTTGAAAGTTTATCTATTATCCGACTCCTAAAAGTCCTTGTTGAAAGAACATTCATCGGACACTGTACAAGTTTATTAAGACATAAGATAAGGAAGAAATGTTACGGGTAATTTGGGAGAAGAAGTAGCAATATATCAAATACTAAGTGCTCACAATCGTGAGGTGATTGAAGAAGAGATCCCTTCGTGACAACTTCACTAAAGGACTAGATAGTTTTTGAAACTTCTTCCTTAAATGAATTAGACTTCCCAACTTTTCTTGTGCTTCTTTTGATTATTACAAGCTGACACTATGTCTTCACCAACAGCAGTTGTGGAGCTTCAAGTACATGACTAACCAAAGTTGAAAGAAAAGTATCAAGATTTCCAATAACAATGGCCCCTTGAATCCATTCACACAGTTGTGGAGCTTCAAGTACATGACTAACTACAGCTTCACTTGGCAACTACAATCATAAGGCACATAACATATAGAAACAATAAAGCAATCATATAAAATAAATCATAAATTGCTGTGTTTAAGTTTGTGCAACAACAAAAAGAAGTAAAAAGAACAACAAAAGTTTTCATGGAAGCACCAAAAAGAAAAGAAAAATTTTGCATAAGAGAGGGAGAGAGACTGCTCCTCATGGAAAGTTCTTAATCGCAACGCAAATGATATGTAACAACAGGCTATAATGTGATACCAATAACATCTTGGCCCAAATCAGTTAACATCAATATTACTCACTAGTTAATATTACTTACTACTTAAAATTCATATGAAAATTAGAGCAAACGAAATAGTAAATTGAATAATGAAGCAACTACTTCTAAAACTTATGAAGCAACTACATCTAAAACAAAACAACCAACCTGAAAATCTCGGATCGATTTTCAAGTGAAGATATTATCTTCGATGCAGAAACTCGAAAAAATAAGTTTGTGGATCTAAATGGTCAAATGGTTAGAAAAGGAAACTAGAATCATTATCAAATATTGCATCATCCTATAGTAGCAGAGATTAAAAGAACATAAGTGAATCTCAGGTATTCAAAAATGGACCTCAACTATTTATGACCAGCCAGTTAACATATGAAGTTGTGTAGCTTGTTCTCCTAAGTTCTTGTTATACCTTTAACCCTATTTGATCAGGACCACTTGAATTGCCTCTCCTACTTCATTGAGCTTAGCTTCAGTTCCAAAGTTATTTAAATGGGATTAAACTGAATTGAATTTTTGAGGAATAGATAAAAGGCAAAAAGAAATTGAGTGTTGAGATACTTCTATTTGAAATTAGAAAGTGCATAATTTAAGGATATGTAAAATTAGAGAGCTGTTCAATCTACAACACCATCTAAAACAAAACAACAAACCTGCCATAGCTTGTCTCGTAAAGTAGTGAGATCTATCAGACGATCACCATGTTCAAAGTAATAATAGATTTCGCCATTTCCTGAAGTCTTTGGATCTCTAAATATCTCCTCTGTCTACAAAAGTATAATGAACAACTATTATATGAACAATTAGAAGTGCCACTTAAAACTGTAAACATACCAACAAGTCATAATCTGAGATGTTTTATCAATAAAACGTCGCAGATTGCCTTATTTTCTTGTAGTGTTAATTCAGAAAATGAAAAGTTACATATCAATATGTGTTACAAAAACTATATTGTTTTCTTACGGCAAACATTATATTTAACTCAAATCTACAATTCCAAATGTATGCAACCTGTTTATCGAGTTTCCAATAATTGAGCAAGTTTATATTTGCAGTGTCCTTGGTTGAGTTATGAAATCACAAAAATGGAGTAGTTGATCAGATAGGTATGCTTGAAGCTAGTTCAGTGATGGCCATGCAATTAATTCTCTTGATAATATCCATAATATAACTTGTGTTTATAATCAACTGTGTATACTTATCCAAAATTGACTCACTTCCAATACCCCCAATTGCCCAACATTTAATAAATATATTATTCAATGCAACAAATTATATGGAAAGTTTGGTTTAGAGTTCACTATTGTATACAACAATCCATGTATTCACTAATCTCCTCTGGGATTTTAATTTCTTAGTTTTCGTTCAAATCTTGATATTGAATGTGATATTAGTAATAAATGTCTACATATACATATAGATGTGAATTGGAGTAACTAGTATATTAAATTTACTATGTAAATTCTAGAAACCCGTATTATACATGACATATGGTAATTTCTATATTTCTTCTTTTGGATCAAATATGGCATTTCTTACATTCATATCCTAGCTTGCAAGACAGTCTACTATCCGCTTTCAACAGTCTACTCTCTCTTCTATGGCTTATCTCAAACTTCCTAGTACTTGCCTTCTACACTCATCTTATGTTCCATTAATAATTTACAACACATTTTTATTTCAGTTTTAAACTTCAAAAGTACACTACAAAGGATAATTTCTTTTTCTTGAGTTAATTAGAAAAATGAAGTGGTTTCTCGGTATATATTGTTATTCTGAAAATTCACATTAGAAGTAGCTAAGTAATCATATCATAAAGAGGAGCAAAACACCACCAACAAAGACATAACAAAAATGTAGCGGATGTGAATTAAAAACAACAACTAGCAGACATTAATCGTTAGTAATAAAAAGAGTAAAACGGTAGCGCATGAGACTAAAAAAACAGGCAGTAGACTAGAGGACATTTTCGGGGGAGAAAAAAAGTTTTAAAGCTAGGTTTTAATTTGGGGGAGGCTGAACAGACGAAGAGATGTCGCACCTCCAAGGGGGGATGCACGCGATAGCTGCTGCATTTGAAGAAAACTTGACGCATGCGAAGGAGACTGGATGTATGACACTAGGAAACTTAACGTAGGCGATTATCCCACGTACGGGGGTGGGAAAAAAATGAAAAAAAAGCACGCAAGAAAGAAGAGAACCAAGGAAAAGACGAAAAAAGCATTTCATCGAGCACCTACAGTAATATAAGAAAAACATTTTGCAGGAAATAGCATGAAACAAAAAACTAGAGAAAGGTTCGAATTTTAGCAAATAGGATGAGAGGGAGATTTGAAGGTTTTGAAGGAGCAGGGAAGGAGAGAAAGGAAGTAATGAGGATGCGGTCGTAAACGAAAAAAACGTCGCAAAGGATGTTACAAATCTGCGACGTTTTTATAAAATATCGCGAAAAATTGAAATTTTTTATTACATTTTCTAAACATCACAAAAAGTCTTTACAATCCGCGATATTTTATTAATAAAACGTCGAAGATTGTATTTGTTTGTAGTGATTTAAATTAATGTTAAAACTGAAGATTGTGGTGTTAATCTCATCAAATAAGTTAAGGATTTATCTCTTAAACCAAGGTGAGATAAGTTTATTAAGCTTTATGATCTTTTTTATGTATCACAAAATCTCTAGAAATTTTCAAGATTTTTCTTTTGTTTCCTCATCAACAAGGACCAATTATAAGCTAATTTACTAATGTCAGTGGTCAAATTGTCATTCCATATATGTTTCTTCTTTATAATTGTGAGCTTCCTTCATCTCATTTCTATCATTCAACATGTAGATGTTAACAACTTAAAAGTAACTTTACATACAGAGGCCAGCTCGACAAGATTAATTAAACACGTACAAGAACAAATGAACCGTAGAATGTTCCAATTTGACCGTAGTGAGTGGAAAATTTGAGTTCTAGACATTCTAAAGGACCGACAAATTAGTTAACAATTCGTCATTAGAAAAGTAGAATAATGAAGTATCATGGAGAAATATAAGGGATATGAAACAAGTGTTTTAGTCTAACATTATGCAATCGACTTTTGTTGACTTTAGATTTAAGGAAGAATTGACTTCAGCACCAAGTTACACTGCAAAGAAAGTAGAGAAAGTTAATCACTGTAATGCTGTCACTTTATCGCGATTAATGATTAACAGTGAACAACATAATCTTTTTTAATCCAGTAAAAAACTTAAAAATTGAAAATAAATTAATTATCGCATTATTCTGCTGTACAAAACGTGACGAGACAATGTCATCTAACTTCTTCTTCTACTTCTTTTTTCTTTTTTAGCTTGTTCTTGAACCTTTTCCTAACATGCTCGGAGTTCAGGTCCACACGCAAAGGACAAGATTCTCTCTGTCTCTTAAAATTGCAAAGATAATTGGTCCTGTTAACTTGCAAAGATAATTCGTCCTTTACTTGCATTGTTGCAAGCTCTTTTTTTTTTACTTGGACCGGACCGATCGGTCTGATTGGTGACCGACCGATAGTCCAGTCTGATTTATCTTTTAAAATCGCTTATAAATTGACCCAGTTTGAACCGGTTAAAACCGGTTAATTGACCGGTCCGATAATTTTTTTTTATTTTTCTGATTTTTTTAAATATTTTTGATATTATATATAATTAAATATAATTATTGTATAATTATTACATCACACTGATTTGATTAGTGGTTGAACCGATTGAACCGATCAAACCAGTAATAAATAAAATCACCGATTAAATAGCTGGTCCGGATTTCATAACATGGGCTGAAAAGTTCTAGGTTTCTAGCTTGGAAGACAGAGATAAAGAGTTTTTTTGACTAATGTACTGATTATAATTTACATGAATGCGGCGTGGGGCCATTATTATATGTGGAAAGAAGGAAATTTTGCACACCTGCAAAAGCTAAAAGGAAAAGAAAGGCAAACCTGCCTTGGATTTGACGACACTCAGACACTTGTCAAGAAGACAGATAAATGCATTCCATCTTCGTAAATCACCCCAAAAAAAATAAAATTCAACACATAATGCACAGGACAGGGTGTTCATTCATAGATAAGAGTTGGAAGTAAAGAATGTCCAAACAAGATATCCAACTGCCTCCCGATATAAACCATGTTAAGGAAACAAGTTTTTCTAACTCGAGGAAAGAGTGGCGTTTGAGCGTAGAATTGAACATTACAAAAAAGCAAAAGAGTCTCTTTTAGAAAGGTCACTTTTAGTTACGGCAAGCAACCGGCAACTGTATGTGATGAGTCATGAGCTTTCTATCTTTCGTTTTCTTTGCTCCCCCACGAGCCTCATCCGTTCTTCACCGAACTAGCGTCCCACCACCGTGGACCCACCAGCGAGGACTCTGTTCATGCTGTGCATCTCTGAAATTTCCAGTCATTTTCAATTATTCGTCACTTCAATCGTGTAAGCACCTAGTTTTAATTAACATGGTTTATGTAGTTGTATGCAGCTAGTGAGCCAGCATCATAATTAAGAGTCGTCCATGTCATAATTCCTGGGCTCAGAAGTCGGCAAACGTTAGGTTTTTTTGGATAGTTTCCAGTCACTCAGTTGATATTCTGTGCCACATTTCCGCATTAGGTTGTTTATGAGCGAAAATATCTTTCAAAACAGCAAAATTGACAAGTCCTATATATGATACTCGTACATATACATAAATGTTAAAGCATGAGCTATAGGGTTAGTTAGATGTAAATATAATAATACACCTCACTGTATCGTCTATTATTTTTGTACATAGCGCTCATTATTCTCTCTCACCTTCTCTCTCCTGTAACAAAATTTTGTTATGAATATTATTATAAAAACATTCATTTGAGACTCAGTAATGTAACTAAGCACATCATTCATATCTCGTGAGCAGTCATTTTCCATCTTGGTATCAAAGTACTGAGAAATGGCTACAACATCGTCTGATGGGTCCTTGACAACTTTTGCTTCAACACCTCTCGTCAGTCCTCTGCTAAAGACATGCTCACTCTTTAATTCCTCAAGCCATATTGCCTCCATCAAGTTGGACAGAAGCAATTATCTAATATGGGAATCAGTAGAGCTACCATTAATTGAAGGGAATCTTCTTCAATCTCACATCGATGCCATCCAAGTCGCTCCCCCACGTCTTATTTTCCAAAAAATAGGAATGATTTCAAACCCAGTTTTTGATGACCAGTACTCTTTCGATCATCTTTTAATTAGCTATTTAACACGATGACTCTAGAAGTAGAAGCTCAACTCCTGCACTGCAAAATTGTTCGAGAATTATGGGTTAGAGCAGGAGAGATTACTTGGGCCTCGATCAAGTCGTGGGTGATGATGCTCAAGTTGGAGCTCCATCAAACCTAAAAAAATGCTCTTAAGATGGAAGAGTATCTCACTAAAATAAAGACCATCTTTGATCAACTAACGCTGGCAGGAGCTCCTGTAGCAACTGAAGATCTTATTCTTCACACGTTAAATAGCCTCGATGCTGACAACAATGCAGTAGTAGTCAAGCTGGTAGATCAGCTAGATCTCAAGTGGATTGATACACAACTTCATTACTTGCCTTTCAGAGTCGTCTTGAACAATTAAGTCATTTCTCCAACTTATCTATTCAGCCTTCTGTGAACTTGGCTCAAAAAGATGAATATGATAAACCTTATCCAGCTTATGGCAACTCATTACGTGGTTCCTGGAGAAGCTCTAGTGGTTTTCACAGTCGTTGAGGATGAGGACGTAAAGGAGGCTACAATAAAAGTGGATGTCCTTACTGTCACCTTTGCGAGAAGCCTAGTCACATTGTTGCAAATTGCTATTATCTATTTGATAAAACATTTCAACCACCAACTTATAGCTAGAGTTCAAACACCTATCTACCTCAAATTTGCTATGCTCATGCTCAATCTCAGTCAGTAGCAGACCCTTCTGGTACAAGGATAGCAGTGCTACATACCATGTCACATCTGACATTGATCAATTGGATTGTTATACTCCAGTAGGTAAGACACATCTCTATATGTGCATTGGTGAGAAAACGCAAGTAACTGGTACTGATTCCACTTCTCTACCTGTCTCTAATTCAACAATCTAATTGAATGCTGTTTTATTGATACCTTCAGTAACAAAAAACTTATTGAGTGTCAACAAACTCATTAGAGATAACGATATTGATATACATTTCACTAATGATGAATGTGTTGTGAAGGGTAAGAAGACGGGCAAATTTCTAGTGCACGGGAAAGCAAAACGAGGACTATATCCCATGGATAGAGTGGCGTAGCATGCACAGGTGAATATGGAAGCTTCTCCTCCTTCTGATTCTTCCTCACAATAGGAGAGTATGACTGAATTTGTCAAGTGGCATAACAAACTAGGACATCCTAGTGATAGGATCTTAAAGGAAATCTTGAAAAAATGTAATGTCAATATTACTTTTAAGAAATTTGTACATGAACCTTGCCGATACGGTAAATCTAAACAATTGCCATTTGCAAGGTCTAAGTCTCAAGCTTCCTCTCCTTTAGAACTAATACATACAAACATTTGGGGACCTTCACCTGTACAATCTGCAAATGGTCATCTCTACTACATCCACTTCCTAGATTATTTCAGTAGATATACATGGTTGTATCCACTAAAACATAAAGGAGAAGTCATACATGCATTTAATTTATTTCGGACGTGTATTGAGAGCCAGTTTGACACTAAGATAAAGGCTCTTCAATGTGATAATGGGATTGAATATAAACCATTCATTCTTGTCACACAAGCAGTGGGTATTCAAATGCAATTTACTTGCCCTACACTTCTGTTCAGAATGGTCACGCTAAGAGGAAACACTGACACATTGTTGAAATGGGTCTGACATTGCTTGCTTAGGCGCATCTTCCTGTCACTTACTAGGTTGATGCCTTCCAAATGGTTGTCTACCTCATAAATAGAATGCCAACACCTACCCTACACGGTGCAAACCCTTTATGTCTATTATACAAAGTTGAACCTGACTACAAGACACTCGAACCATTTGGGTGTGCTTATTATCCATGTTTGAAACCCTACAATGCTCATAATTTCCAATTCCATAGTCAAAATTGTGTATGTCTTAGCCCCGCCCCCAATTAGAAAGGTTATAAGTGCCTCAGAACAACTGGACTAATATATACTTCCAAACATGTTGCTTTTGATGTGTCAACATTTCCATTCATTGAAGGGTTTCTACATCACCACTCGACATTATCTAAGAATGATTATATCCTCCCAATAATCATCAACTCTAAAAAACATAAGGTTTCCACTAAAGATACTTGAAGAATCAAGCACAACATCCTCCCATATTAGACTTTCTCACTTACATAGCAAGTCCACTATCTGCACCTTCGTCAATCTCATAAACAACAGAGAGTCCAACCTAGCTGAATGAGACTCAACTTTTGATCCAATCTGCAAATCAAAAAAACAATCCAGTTCACACAAACATACATCCTATGAGAACACATGTGAAGGATGGATTGTTCAAGCCCAAGTATCCATTTATTAGATTTTTAAAAGCTGAGAATTTAACCTCTATGACTCAAGCTTCATAACCAAACTCAGTGGTAGCTACTTTACCTTGCCCTCAATGGAAGTAAGCTGTGATCAATGAGTTCGAAGCACTACAATGAAATAGGATGTGGATGTTAGTACCCTACACTAGTGAAGAAAAACTAGTAGACTATAAGTGGATCTTCAAAATCAAATTCAAGCCCGATGGGCACTATTTTTAGAGATAAGGCTAGACTTGTCGTGAAGGGTTTTCAACAGGTACCTAGGGTTGATTATGGAGAAACTTTTAACCCAGTTGTCAAGCTTATCACCATTCATATTATGATGACCTTAGTTGTATCGTTTAATTGGTAAAGTCGACAATTGGATGTAAATAATGCTTTCCTCAATAGTTTTCTTCAAGAAGATGTCTTCATGCGATAACCAGAAGGATTTGAAGATCCACACCATCCAAAGCACTTATCTAAACCAGAGACAGCCATTTATGGTTTAAGACAAGCACCTCATATGTAAAATGGAGAAGGCCATTTATGGTTTAAAACAAGCACCTTGTATTTAGTCTGATTGACTGTGTTTCACTTTGCTAGGGTTCAGGAACTTAAAAAGTGACATATCCTATTCTTTATTTGGTAGAAAAATCTTAGAATATTCATTCTTGTTTATGTTGATGATACACTTGTCACAGGCAACAACAACAATTATTTACATAGCTTCATCCAAAGGCTAAATGCACTTTTCTCTCTAAAGGATCTCAGCTCTAAGTACTACTTCCTAAAGAGTTTGGATTGAATTGGAAAAACTCAACTGAGATATGATTTGATTACAAGTGTTAAATACAGAGTTACA
>JANTPM010000005.1:42846094-42862128 GCA_025434745.1 Erythroxylum divaricatum | reverse complement strand
TCATAAATCCCTAAAAATGTAAAACACTCAATGGCGCACTCCAAATAATTTTTCAAATACAATTATCCCATAAATTTTACAAAAGATCTCAATTTGAAACCTAAGCCGGAAAATGTCATGAATGCATGTATACCATGTGCAAGTACAACAAACCATCAATCATAGAGGCTATATGCTATATGTGCATGCCAAGATATAATTTAATACTTCTAACCCGTCCCAAATTACCAATAAACCCTTCCTATGGGAGATGAGATGTTACAGAATTGTTAAAAGATTGAGAAAAAGAAGAAGAAAGAGAGAAGTGGAGAAGAAGTTGGCATTGACATACTTCCTAGATCGGGAGTTTCTGACGTCACTGCCTCTTATCTCCATCCAAGATCGTATTTCTTGTTATTTTCCATTTTATTTTTGTATAAAATTGGGAATACTAGTTTGATGATAGGATTTGTGAAAGTTTAGATGTTCTAAACTTACCTTTAGGCTTTTTATCTTTGATTTAATGAAATCTGATTATTTTTATGTTTATTGGATTTATTGTGATTGATTTTTGTGATTACATAATTCAGTAATAAATTGAGAGAGTGAATTGAATGAAAACTTATTAAATTGGGCTAACAAGAGTTAAGTGATTTAATAAGAATGAGAAATTAATCAAATCAGTAACTGTGTGAAAAGAGATCTCACATAGGTTTCCAATAGTTTATTGGACAATTTTAGATCTAAATAGGGTTTTAGATAGGTTGTTAATTGAGAAATTGCAATTTTTCATAGTCTAATTAGGATTTATAATTTAGGGTTAATGGTTATAACTAGAGATGGACTAATCAACCCTAGAATCATCTAGAACCAATATTCCAATAAGTTATAATCGATTAGGTTAGCGTTAAAGATAGGTAAATTTTCCTTTTTCTTAATTGATAGTTTTCTTCGGTTAATTCTTGAGTGTGTTGCAATAGCTAAATTGTTAATATTTTTGTAATTGATGATTGAATTGATTTGCATGATTGAATTGAATTCTTGTTTTAGTTTTGCTATTTTTTGAATTTCTACGAATTATGTTGGCATTAGATTTTAGTACTAGATTATCCCTCCTCGTGGGATTGACACCTTAGGTACTATGTGAATGACCTGTGCATTTGCGGATTATCGAGGTTAACTAATTAAAACTTACATATATCAAAAAATCACGATCAAGTTTTAGTGTCATTGTCGGGGAGGCGATTAGTTTAGTTCTATAGTTTAAGGCATTTAGTTAGTTTTTAATTTTTATTTTCATTGTTTCTTCCATTTCTGAAATCATGCTCTTGCATGAACACAAGAGTCATGAGAATACCGACTTGTGTAGCTAAAACCTTAAATTTAGACATAACTTGATTAGAATGATCTATTAGGAAAGCTCGACGTGAAAAAGAAGAGGAAATCGCAAAGGCAACAATGACCAAGGAATTTCAACGAGATTTGGACCACGGAGTGAACCAAGGATATCAACAGCGGACCCTTATTGACTTTATGAGACCGTGGTTCAATGTGGCTAACCAAGAAGTAGTTAGGCTACCCGTACAAGCAGCATCATTTGAAATCTAACCAACCCTCCTAAACATGCTTCAATAGAATGTGCAGTTTTATGGACTAATGAACAAGGATCCTAATGCACATATAATGAACTTCCTTGAAATCTGTGATACCTTTCGATACCATTAGACGTCAGATGCAGTTAGAATTAGGCTTTTCCCCTTTACCCTTAGAGATAGAGCAAATTCTTTGTATCATTCCCTCATCCTAGCCCATGTCACGACTTGGGATCAACTAGTTCGTGCCTTTTTAGAAAAGTATTTTCCCTTGACCAAGACTACAAATATGCTCAAAGAGATAACCAACTTCCAGCAAACTAATGGCGTACAAAGCTTGGGAACAATACAAGGATTTGCAGCAGAAATGCCCACATCATAACTTACCTAAGGAATTCTTATTGCAAACATTCTATAACGGAGTAACCCCACATACGAGAGCCACGATTGAAGCAGCTTCAGGATGATCACTAATGAGGAAGACAGTAGATGAGAAAAGCTAATAGAGGATATGGCGAGTAATAGCTATCTGTGGGCGACCAAGCGGAGTAGACAAACTACTACCTTCTGAGAATAAAAAGGAATTAAGGCTATCAATCAAATGGAAGAAATGCAAGCAAAATTGATAACTTGACTCGACAACTCAACAATATGAAGGCTTCGTCCTTAAATTCGGTAAAAATCGTGTAACTTAAGTGTGAAGTCTGTGGACAAATAGAACATGATATGGTAGACTGTTTCCTAATGAAAGAAAGTGATTCAGAGCTATTGAATTATATGGGAGCTCAATATGGATAAGGAGAGGGAAACAATCCCTACTCTAACACGTATAACCCTGGGTGGAAGAATCACCCTAACTTCTCTTGGATGAACAATGTTGGAGGACAGTTTAGACCTCAAGGACAATCAGGTTTCCAATAAGATAAAAAATGGAATCCAAGTTGGATAAGATTTTGGATAAAATTATAGGAATGGAGGATGCATACAGGAAGGTTGAAAGCAAATTCGAGCAAGTCATTAAGAACCACGCCTCTTTAATATACAATTTGGAGGTCTAAATAGGTCAACTAGTAGAGGCAATTTCTACTCAGAATGCAAGAAACCTTCTAATTATGGCCATTATTCAAACCTAAGATGCGAAACATGAACATGCGAAGGAATATGGAGACAAGGAAGAAGGACAAGTAATTATGGAAGTCCTTTTAAGTGAGCTCATAATTGAGCAAATCAAGGAACCTAGACTTGAATTTCTATACCTTATTCTAACTCAACGGAATTCAATTGCAAGTACGACAACGAGGAATTTTAGGGAGGTTGAATTAAACAAAGTTGAGGACATAACAGAACATCTACAACTGAGGCTCACACTAAAAGAACCATTCAAGAAGCAGGTTAAGAAGCACATAGCAGAAGAAAACCCTAACATAGTATAGAAGAAAGAGCATCAAGGGATTTTTACATTCCTTGCAGTATTAATGGAGTCAACATAGACAAGGCATTCATGGATTTAGGAGCAAATATCAATATGATGCCCTATACTTTTAGTCAAAAGTTGGGTTTAGAAGAGTTAGAACACACAAAGATGCTAGTAAAGATGACCGACAGAACAGTTCATCAACTAAAGAGGATTATTAAGGATGTGCAAGTACAAATTGGTTAAATTTACCTTTCCCATAGACTTCTATATATTGGATATTGGAGAAGATTTGAAAACTCCTATAGTCCTTGGACGACCATTCTTGGCCATTGGTCGCTTAATAATTGACATTGATGGGGCCGAACTAACTTTGAGAGTAGGAAAGCACCAAATAACCTTCAAAGTGTCAAATAAAGACAACAACTCTCCCTTACTTCCAACTAATATCAAGGAACTTGAACCTCGAGGACAATGGAAAGATATTGAGGATCTTAAGAATGCATTCAAAAAGAAACAATTGTATAGAAGAAGGAAAAGAAAGGAGAATCACAAGGAAGGTGGAATCTAGGGTATGGTAGCTCATGTGCAAATTGTGAGATCAGTGACCACACTACCATTGCACCAATCATTTGAACCACCATGAGCAAAAGAAGAGCTCGAGCTACTGACATTAAAAGAAGCGTTACATGGGAGGCAGCCTATGGAATTTTATTTCCTTTGATTGTTTCTAGAAAGTTTGAAGTCCATAGTTAGGTTATTTCATTCCAAATAAAATTGGAAAGGCATAGAACTTCGATATGAATTTGATGGTCGATAAAGTAAGCAAAGAGAGATGAAAGGGCCATAAATAGTTAGAAAGTGATATTGACAAGTGGAGAAGAACAAAATAAATAGAAATATTAAAAAAATGGTTAAAAATTAAAGGCCACAATCGTGGCCTGCGACAAGGTAAAAAAGGGGACATGTGATTTTTAAAAGTCTATTTTTACCATTTTACCTCTATCACCTATATATTCATTTCTAACTTCACTTTTTCACTCACTTTTATTTTTACTTTATCTCTCTAAGCTTTAAAGCTCCAAATACTCTCTCTTCTCTCAACTTAAATTTCAAACTTCCAAAGTTCTTCCAACTTCCACCAACTCACAAGCTAGTATGCCGCACATCAAGCAATCAATAAGGCGTGATCAATCAGCAGGGCAAACCCAAATCTCGAGACAAGGGAAAAGGAATAGGGTAGTTGATTATGGAGCACCTTTTCTGATCTTCTCAGATGAGGAAGGTAACCCCTTTCATTCTCTTCATTACAAGCAAATTATAGTTCCAAAGTATTTTCATTTTGAAACGTTAGATATATTAGAATTGTGAGACAAGGTCGAAAGTTTAGCGAAGAGAATTCAATGGGTACAATCCATTCAATTTCAATTCCCAGTTTACGAAAAACTTACTTTATAGTTCTTTACATCCCTTCAATTCAAATCCAACAAACTTAGGAAACTGTGGTTTAGGATGTGAGGACAACCTTATGGGCTTGATTATAAGACTTTGTATGAAATTTGTGGTTTTCCCGAGTCATCTGTAGTGGATCAACACGATGATTTCCACGTCAACCCCTATTGGACTGCATTTCGACGCTAAGAATGCACATAACATCATCAGGTGCCACAGACACTTGTTGCTGCACAAATTCATGTGTAAAACTATTTTTGATAAATCGGAAACCAACAAGTGTTTGACAAAAGAGATTTTTATGTTGTGTTGCATGGATCATAGTATCCCAGTTTGCATAACTACCCACATCCTTAACATAATTATTGCTGCTCGAAAGAAGAGGTGCAGTAACTTAGGAATGAGTTACTTGGTTTCAACCATAACTAATTATTATGGAGTTGAGTGCAATGGACTCATAATTTACCATCCTAAATTCATAAACCATCATCATCTATGGTGAGTTGAAATCCTGAAATCCCATAATATGGAACTTCACGATATTACTGCCAAGACACACATAAAGGACAAGACTAGTCAAGCGAGTTTAAGTGCTTAACAATAATAAAAGGAGGATTTGACCAGCGAGGAATCCGAGGATGAAGAAGAAATAGAAGAACTAGGCTGGAAGAAAGTATTGAATACAATCTCCACAAACACCAAGGTAATTACATATACATTTGCGAAGAACTCCAGAAGGATGAAGGAGATAGCTCTAACTCAATGACGTCAAAACTGGGATATACGTCGTATCCATCATTATTTTGAGGCTCAGTGTAGTCAACTGTCACCTCTAACACTATCCCCACCTCCATCACCATGAGGCTTTATTCTAACCCCCTTTCTTTTTAAATTTAGTCTTTATTTTATTTTTTATTCTAATGTATGTTTCTTCTTTCCACTTAGGTAAGCAACCGAATTGATATTCATTACTAATGTTTGCCTCCGCATAAAAACACTAAGTCCATGTTTACAAAAAGTAAATAAAAAAATTGTGTGTTTTGAATAAAAACCTACTGAACTTGTAATTTTTTTATGAAAACGTACTTAGAAGTAATTACAGAGTGTGAATGACCAAAGAATTATTAATATGTGTGTGCAATTGAAAAGGGTAAACAATTTAACACTTGAGTTTGGATTATTATGTATATGTAGCTCAAAGCTCCAAGACACAAATTTTGCATGTTTGTGATTTGATATACTTGAATGATTGTGTTTAAAATTAAATTTATTTCATTAAGTTGAAGCTATTGTGTCATTACTGCATTGTGTGTCGTATGATTTTGTGCGTTTGTTGTTTTGTTTACTTGAGGACCAACAAACGTTTAAGTGTGGGGATGTTGATATGTGTGAATTGTATCGTATTTTAGGGCTTAGTTTGATATGGATTTAATTGTCAATTCAATCATTTAGTATATGTTTAAGTTAGAATTGTGTTAGTTAGTTAATTATTTGTGTTTAAGTGTCTTTATAAGTTAGTACAAGTCTTTGAGCTTAATTATTATGTTTTTAAGGTACCTTGATATGTTTATTAGTATTTCAGGTTCAACATCGAAGAACAGAGAAGTTTCAGAGACACCCAGGTCGAAACAACGGGCTACAATCATGGCACAATAGACCACAATCATGACAGAAGCACTAGAGTCAGCCCACGATCGTGGCCTATAAGTTTAGGACACGACACATGATCGTGGCCTGCTTGCTGCGGTTGTGATAGAAGGCTCGAATGTGGCTTGCATTTGGCAGACATGTAGACGCTAAATGACGTCAAGTTTTGAGGGAATTTTTAGACCTGTCGGATCCCTAAAAAATTATAAGGCTTCCCAGAACACAAATGGTATATAAAGAATAAGACAATGAAAATGGAAAGCTTTTTGCATCAGCCACTTTTGGAGAGAAATCTTAGAGAGAATTGTTGAGAGATTAAGAAAGAGAAAAAGGAAGAGAGAAGTGGAGAAGCCGACATTGATGTACTTCCTGGATTAGGAGTTTTCAACATTGTTGCTTCCCATCTCCATCCAAAATCGTATTTCCTGTTATTTTCCATTTTTATTATTATATAGAATTAGAAATAGCAGTTTGATGATAGGATTTGTGAATATTGAGATATTCTAAACTCACCTTCATGCTTTTTTATCTTTGATTTAATAAAATTCGACTGTTTTTATGTTTATTGGATTTATTGTGAATAATTTTTGTGATCGAATAATTCAGTAATAAACTAAGAGGGTAAACCGAAAAAAAGTATTAAATTGGGCTAATGAGAGTTAGATAATTTAATAAGGACAAGAAATTCATCAAATTAGTAATTATGTGAAGAGAGATCTTGTATATGTTCCCGACAGTTTATTGGACAACTTCAGATCTAATTAGGGTTTTGCATAGGTTGTTAATTGAAAATTTGCAATTTTACATAATCTGATTACGGTTTACAATTTAGGATTAATGGTTGTAACCCGAGAGAGAGAGTAATCAACCCTAGGACCGTCTAGAACTAATAATTCGGTAAGTCATAATCGATTAGGTTAGCATTAAAGATAGGTAAATTCCTTTCTCTCAATTGATACTTTTCTTAGGTTAATTCTTGAGTGTGTTGTAATAACTAAATTGTTAATATTTTCGTAATTGATGCTTAGATTGATTTGTTTGATTGAATTGAATTTTTGTTTTAGTTTTGCTATCTTTTGAATTTCTGCAAATTATGTCGGCCTTAGATTTTAGGAATAGATTATCCCTCTTCGTAGAATCGATACCTTAAGTACTACGCGAATAACCTGTGCACTTGCAGATTATCGAGGTTAATTAATTAAAACTTAAACATATCGAATAACCATGATCATTGAACATCTTCATTCCACCACCAAGACACCCTCTTACTACCCCTTAGAAACACCTAAGTTTTCTAAAGTTGTATTCTTTAAAAAAGTTACAATGCTCTCCCACATCTGGTTTGCATCTCCTACCAAATTCCATTCTTTTCTATATATTACTCTATCCCTAAATTGTTTCACTATATCCCTTTTCAAACTCCACCATCTAATTTTGGTAAACCTCCTAAGACTTCTCGTCTTCTTCCAACCCTTAATAAAAAGATCTAAAAGTAACAATCTATACTGAGTTGACAAGTAAGCAGTAGGTGTCACTTTGTAATCCTTACAACTAAGTTGATCACTCTGACTTACGAGGAAGAAGTTAATTTGATTTTTCGTGATTTTGTTCTTAAAAGTCACCAGGTGCTCCTCATTTTTCTTAAAAAAGAGTTGGCAATCACCAACTAGAGTGTTATTGTGACATCCAACAAAGTGGTCCTACTAACATTCCTTTCATTGTACCCAAACCATGAGTATCCATCCAAGGTCGCTCTATATGAGCATCAAAGCCTTCTCCTGGAATAATTCCTTTGTCAAGACGTATTTGTTGAATCACCTCATCTAGCTCTTCCCAAAATTGTCACTCAAGTTATTCGTCCAACCCTACTTGAAGAGCATAAGCACAAACCACATTTATAATAACACCCTTTACCATAAGCTTTAAGGATATAATCCTATCATTAGTCATTTTTACCCCCCATAACATATTGTATGAGTTCTTTAACAACCAAGGTACTTACCTCATTCTGTCATCTAGAGCCCCCCAAATACAAAAGTTTAAATTCATTAATCTCTTTTACTTTAGCCCCCGTCCACCTCATCACCTGAACGCATGCTATATGAATCATATACTTATCTAAAATCTTCACTAATTGTAAAGACTTTCCCATAAGGGACCCGATGTTCTAAGAACTTATTCGTAATATGTCAACATTTTTTCTTCTATACCTGAAACTCACTGAATAACTAGTCCTTGTTCTCACATAAGAGCTCAAAACCACCACTCCTGTCCAAATGCGTAATATAATGTAAAGAAGTCGCACCTAACAAGCCCCTAAAGGACTTTAGTAATAATCAAGACAGAGAAGTAAGATTGATACTAAATCACAAAAAGGGCGTCAAAATACATAGGTGTGAGAACCATAATACACAAAGATGCATAACAATTTAAATTAATAAGATCCAAAATCAAACCACTAATAACAACTAGATAATTGTAGAATGTTAAAGCTCAATACTAAACTGATAATAAAACCTAGTTAGTCATAAGTACCTCTAAAAGAGAGGAAAAATATTTGAGATACTATGTTTAGGTTAGGAGCCGCTTTGAGTGATAGGCTAGAAAGAAAGTTACCAAAAAGGGAATGTATATAAGGCTAATATCTATTGGTTAAGAGAGGGTTGGAGTAAGAAGTTGATATAAGAGAGACCCTCTCACTTTAAGGCTAAAATTTTCTTAAGAATATGTTAAAGTTGTTACTATTTCTAATGTTTCGAAAAAATGTCAGTCTTATAAATTAGAGAATAAATAATATGAAGAGATGAATATGAGATCTTTTTTTTTTACTTTGATAGCTTTTCTTCAATGACAATTAAACTTTATTTTTGCTTGAAGGAGAAATTATATAGGATAAAAGTGACCAAAAAAAGATAGGAATCTACGTAACTAATTTTATTAATAAAATGTATGTGGACGTATTTTTTAAAAAAATTCATTTCAAAACTTAAAGTTTTGGTAATTAAGATTTAATTAGAATTATTTTAATTTTTAAATATTAAAATTTAATATCAAAATATCTCTTTTATCTAAATCGTTTCGCCGATGACCAGTTGGGCTAGACGCATAAAATAAATTCTATTTCCTAATTGTAACTTTTGGTTCTTTTACTGAATGTTGTGCAGGCAATTGTTACCAAGGTAAAACACAAACCAGCTAAGCAAATGTAATCAAACAAAAGAGCTGACAAGGCAATCCACGCGTGGACAAAGAAGTGGTAGAAAACCTTTGACCTCTCTTTGTGGCGTGAAATTGCGTGGTGGTTTACGATTGGTGAGCTCATTTAGAAGACTAGAAGAAAAAAGAAAGGGAAACTCGGCTGGACTTCCAATTCGGCTCCCACCCCCACCCTCCAGCCTGTCCTTCTTTATCAGATATTTTGTTAGTTTTCATTTTTATTTCTCAACTCACAAATTGAAGAAATTAAGGATCAAACACTCTTTTATTGTCCCTTTCCGCCGTTGCTTCGTCTCCTCCTTACCATTTTCTTTTTCTGTTTAGTTTTATTTTTAAAAATAAATTAATAATTAATGGTAAAGTTCTCTCCCTTTTCTTTTCCCTTAATTATATTCCTTTCCTGACTCGTTCTCGCTCCGTTAAAGAGACACAGTCGTTATTTTTTTTCGCGTTTCGATTTCTCTTCTTCGCGTCTAATCTTTCAGGTCTGTATTCTCTCTATACTCTGTTTTTTCTTTTCTGTGGTTTCTGTTTGGTTGCCAAGAAAACGGAAGAAAATAAAATTTGTCCGTTTATCTCTTCTCCAGTTATTGATCGGTTTTTGGAACGAATTTACCGATTCCGTTTCGTGTTTCTGTTTGGCAGATCCAGTGGTCGTCGTTGTTATTTAGGAATTATCGGTGAGTTAGAAGTTCGAAATTAGAGATCTAGTGATCAGCAAGGCATAGAAAGATGGCGGAGGAACACAGATACCAAGCACCGGAAGGTCACCGTCTCTGCGCGAACAACTGCGGCTTCTTCGGGAGTCCTGCGACGATGAACTTGTGCTCCAAGTGTTACATGGACTACCGGCTCAAGGAACAACAACAAGCCTCCATCAAGGCGTCTTTAACGGCTTCCTCATCATCGCTTCCGGCGTCGCCAGCCGTGGGTTCTCAGGTTCTTGTTCCAACGATCTCGGCGCCGGAGTTGCGGCCGTCGGGGAGTGAGGTGACCGCGACGGCGACGATGGCGGAGCAGAAATCGAAACGATGCTTCACGTGTAAAAAACGGGTCGGGTTGACCGGGTTCAAATGCAAGTGTGGGACCACTTTCTGTGGGGTCCACAGGTACCCGGAGAACCACGATTGCAACTTTGATTTCAAGAAGGTGGGGAGAGAGGAGATCGCGAAAGCCAATCCTCTGGTGGTCGCCGAGAAGCTCGAGAAGATTTGATACAGGCGCCGGATTAAAAGACTTGTGTAAAAATAGAAAGATTTCGGTAATCGACCGTGCACCTGAAGAACCATGTACCGCCATACCGCAGCCGTCAATCAGGGAGCTGATCTGGCAAACGGGCTTGGGATAAAACTACCTATATTGTTATTACCTTATATATACTTTTTTTATTACATTTCCGAAAATAAGTTAAAACTCTATCGTCGCTGTTTTTCTCTTCGTACTTTGTAAAAAGAAGGTTCGCTTTTCTTTTATTTGATTTTTAAAAGCATTTCTTATCCATGGGGAGTGGATTTTTAAATTGCCTGTAGATTCTTCCTGTTGGGCAACTCGTATTGGCTCTTAGCTTTTCGAATGATTGGGGTGGCATTTGTACCCACCCAATCATAGCTTGCCTCGATATTTTTTTCAGAGAACAAATAAGAAAAATTAAAAAAAAAAAGAGAAAAGAAATAATTAGGTTGTTGCAATCACTTTCATTGTTGTTGGCACATGTTGACATTTTCGTTGTGGTTGATAAGGAAAGGCACTGGTAACTTTTTATTTGTTGGAGGAATAGAAAATGTCGATTGCTTTCCAAGGCATTTTCTCGAAACGATGACGTCCCCCTAAGGTAAAGGAAAAGGACAAAATGAGATATGCCCAATTCCCCTTGCCAATAGAATTCAGGAATTCAAAAGGGCTTCCAATTCATTTCCTCCTTTTCCCGTTCAACCGTGCGTCCATTAGGAACGACATTATGCCTTGTACCAATTCCAAATCAGCATCTCTCAAATTTGATATTACTTTAAAATATAGTTTGAAAGATTCGACGATTAAAATTTTTTCTTTTAAAACAATATTGCTTTGCTCTGTAAATTTTAAAAATTTAAGTCTAAAATTATATCATTTTCATCTCTATTTTTAATGTCGGCCTTATTTATATTATATTTAAGTATTATTTTTAAACTTAATCGTTACTTAATTGTACAGAGTGAAAAAGTTACTAATTCCTTATGAAGTAGTCAATGAATAAAAGAATGTAGAGTAAACAAACATATAAATGCTTCTTAAACATGAGAATTTCACATATAATATTATTTAAATGTTTATAAATATGCTCATATAATGAGAATATTAGTGATTATTTAACTTAAAATCTTAAAAGTATCTCTGTAGATATAAAATTCATGTTTTGACTAAACTACAAAACAAAATGTGTCAAAAAACCAATTTAATAATGAATATAATAAAGTGCCTTTTGTTATTGATGAATCCTTTTATCTGATCCTTCACTTTTAGATTTGTATAAATGTTACTCGACTTGATTTCACACTTGTCTCTTGCTTATCTTTGTGAGGGTCACTTTACTTATTTTCCACGTTAATATTGATAAGCTTGTTATAGCTTTGGTCTTTCTCTTTGTAGACTTGACCAAATTTGGAAGAATTTGTAGAGTCGTAACAAAGTTTTAAGACACTTCTCAACTTGAATCTTCTCTCTCTTAAAATAAGTTGAACTCTCTATTTACAAAGACAGAGTGTTTCATGGCATTAATTTGAATATCATAGGTCACCATATAAATGACTGTCAAATTCTTTCTCTGCAAGTCCTACTTGAATTGTGAAGTTAATTACAAATCATACTAAGTGAAATATTAATTAAATGGATTCAAGGTATAAATAAGTGAATTTTTATTTCTATTGGTGCTCCTTGGAGACTTATTCATTTACATGTAAATTTGGGGAACATGAATCTATTTCTAAATTGTATAGATACTTGAATTCAATTTATTTAGATAAAATTTATTTCGATGTTTAAAATTTTGATTTTTGATTATATATATATACCATTCATTATATGCTATCAAAAGTTGGTACAACATGCCTATGCTCTATTTGATTAATTGAAATTGAAATTTTGTTCAAAAGACTTTGGTTTATAAGGTGTGTTTATATTCTATAATTGGTTCTGATCAATGAGAATTGAACTTTTGTCTAGAAGACTTTGAATCATAAGGTATACCAATATCTTGTATTGGCTCTAATTAATAAGAATTAAACTTTTTCTAAATACTTTTGTCCATTAGGCATTCCCAACTCTATGATTAGATTTAGTTGATGAGAATTATTTTTTTTTCTAAAAGACTTTTGTTCATAAAGTGCGCTTACTCTCTATAAATCGGTTCTATAAATGAAAAAAATTGAATTTTTGTGTAGAAGACCTTTTTCATATGGCGTGCCCACATTCTATGATTGGTTTTGAATAATGGGAATTGAACTTTTCTTAAGAATATTTTTGTTTATAAGATATGCCCATACTTTGTGATTGAGTTTGATTAACGAGAATTGAAGCTTTGTATAGAAGACTTGGACCCCTAAATCGTGCCCATGCTATCGTGCCCATGCTCCAGAGAAATAAGTCTTTTGCTTTTAAAAGATATTTTCCTTACGATTATCATTTTATTTTTTCTTTATTAGGACAAATTCTCTTCTATTTTAATAAGGAAATAAGTTGCTTAATTGCGTGGACCTTTTATTAAAGATTTTTTCTCAGAGTTTCCATGTGAGGAATTATCAGCTTGTTTGAATTCCTTTGAGAACCTAAATAAAACATATAAATTATTTATTCAATATTATGTTCTAATTATAATAAATCTCCCATTGTAAATATTTTCTCAATAAGAAAAAAAAAGTTCCTATCCAATTGGTAAAACGTTCCTCTTTTATTAGTGTTAGGCTTCAAAATACATGTATTACAACATCTTTTTTTTACTGTAGTTTTGTACCATCTCAAGTCATGTTCCATCTTTACTATACCTTGCCTCTTTTTGTATTGTTATATCTTTCTAAGGCGTAATTATTCCTTTTTATAGTATTTATAATTACAAGTTAAGGAAGCTACTGGAATACTATAAATATTCCTTTTTATAGTATTCCTTTTTATAGTATTTCTTGGAGCTATTGGAATGTCCTTTATTATTGCATGATTATTCCTTATTGCTCATTTAAGTAAGGTAAAGGCTACTAACACTTGTTTTTTGTTATTAAATTACTAAAACATGAACCTTTTTTTATAAATTTTCTACAACATTTACCGTTAGCTTGTTATGACCCATTGCAAGTATTACATTTAATGACCTTGCTTATGGTATATTAGTTTAATGGATACCTACTTGATTTACTTCAATTAATTGATTCATATTTGATTTATACCTTCTTAGTATTCATTAGTCCACATATCCTTCATATTCATAAGTTCTTATTTTGTTAGAAACTTTATCGTATTTTTCGTATTGCGTTGATTTTATGAATATCTACTTAAATTTATTTTAGTTGATTAAGTTGTGTTTGATTTATGCCTTTTGGTTTTGATTAGGCTAGATGTCCATCTTATCATGAGTTATTCTTCAAATCAAGAACTTGATCATATTGTTTGCATTGTATTGATTTGGTGGATGTCTACTTGATTTACTTCGATTAATGAGTTGTGCTTTGTGCCTTTTGGTTTTGAATGAGCCAAGCATCCATTTTATTTTGAGTACTTCTTATGTTAGAAACTTGATTGTCTTGGTCACGTTGCATTGATTCAATGGATGTTTGCTCAATTTACTTTAATTGATTAAATTGTGCCTAATTTATGCCTTTTGGTTTTGACTATAACAGACATTCATCTTATCATAAGTTCTTATTTAATCTGATATTTGATCTTCTTGTTTGTACTCTATTGATCTAATACTTTATTTACTTCAATTAATTGATTTGTTCCTGAATTATGATTTTTGGTGTTGATTGGACCACGTATATATTTTATCACAAATTTTTCTTCAATTAGCATGCTATATTATACTATATTTATAAGACTTGATGTTTAAAACACAACTTTACACGTGTGTTAACTTAGTTAAGTTGAGAAGAGTTTATTTAATTAGATTTACCAAATTTTGACTCTTGCTTAAATTGGTTGCTCATGAATTTAGTATGTTCCTTAATATTGTCATAATGGCATATGCTTTCATATTACTTTGCTCTAAGAGGTTTCTTCATCATCTAAACTTTTTTTTGACCATTTTATTTTGTAGGTTCTTTAAAGATGGTCCAATTAGTAGAGATTCTTACCCTAATAGGTTTGCTCTTTTTTTTTCCTTATTTTGATTCCTAAAATCATCCAAATTTAGAAGTCTAATTTCAAGTGTTCAAACTTGTCATTGGAGGTTTTGACTTTGAGTATCCAATGTTGAATGATGATATAATTGTTCATAGTGGTTTATTGAAGATAATAACTCTGTGTTCAGTTGTTACATTGTTACTACGCACCAATAGATTAATTTATTCCTTTTATCTCTATTTCATGAAAATGATGTAGATGACAATCTTCTCCTTCTTCTTTGGCATTGCATTAAATTAAGTAACATCAAGTATAGGTTTAAATTTTCTTGATTGGGGGAGCCATCCTTTGCTACAAGCCATTAAGCATGGTTGAAAAGTTTTGTCCTCATGTTAATGAATTCTCAAAAATCTTTATATCTATGAAGTTATTTTCTCTCTTTTTATTTAGCTATGATTGCTAACTAGGTGCCTTTAAAAGCTTTTACAAATAATGGAGTGTGCTGATGAATGCCTTCTTTGGTTAAATAGAAAGGAGTCACTGGCTTTATAAGATATGTTTCGTACCTGTTTATAGTCTTTAAATTGATGAGTATTTTATGTAAAGTTCTTCTCTTTTATAAATGAGCTTATTAGTGAGGATCATGAAGGCCTTCTTTGGCTGAATAGAAAGGAGTCACTAACTTTATAAGATGTGTTTTGTGCATGTTTATAGTCTTCAAATTGATGAGTTATTTTATGAAAAGTTCTTCCCTTTTATGGATGAGCTTATTAGTGAGGATCACTTCATAAATATATCTTCTTCCTTCTACTTACAGGCATTTATTTTTCTATATACCACATGTTGCGTATTTAGGTGACAAGTGGTTCTAATATGAGCATTAAGGATTAAGTCACCTTTTGGTATGCCCTTGAAGGTATACACAGCTACCAACTTATAATACAATCTAAAGAGGAATTGCTAAAGTGGAAACTAACCTTTATGGCAAGATTAATTCTCCATCACCATGAATACGCAATATGACATTAAATTTTAAACAATTATACATATCAGAATCGTATTATGGGGACATATACTTAATTGCCTTCCTTTTATATTAGTCATGTTATTAGGGCTTGGTCATGTATAAGTTTTAATTATTAACCCTCGATAATCTGCAAATGCACGATTCGTTAGTGTAGTACTAAAGGTATCGATCTCACAAGGAGGGAACTAATCTAATCCTAAAATTTAAGGCCAGAAACAAATAACAGAAATTCAAGATACAACGAAACTAATATTTGAATTTAATTCAATCAATCAAATTAAGAATAAAAAATGAAGCTACTAATTATTAAGCAATTTGTGACACACTGATAGAAGTAGTAAAGATGACGAGGAAATGGAAGAAAAAGGAGGTACTTTTATTGACAGTAGAGTGCAAGAATCTT
>JANTPM010000005.1:42793431-42803724 GCA_025434745.1 Erythroxylum divaricatum | reverse complement strand
TGGATACCGTTAGAGGTCGGACACTTGTGCGGCTACGGTGGTTGAGACGGATCGGTTTCAGAAACGGTTCGAGGGATACGACAAGATACAGATCAAGCTTCGGAATAAGGTACGAATTAAATTTCGCTTTGTTATGATTCGTGTTAATCATTTTATAGAATAAATAGATCTTGGTTTTCGAGAAATCAAAAATCACGAAAAAATTTTGTGATTATTCTGCTACGGTCGGATCAGATCCGGTCCTGATTTCCCAACAGAAAGAAAGTGTCAAGTGTACGGTCTTCTTCTTAACTTTGAATTTGAGGTCCCCATTGTAGAAATCCTTGTCAAAGTATTATTTTAGAGTTCATCCTTAAAAGGAAATGCTAGTCTGTTGTTCTCAATTTCCCAACATTGTGTCAACTTGGTTAAACTACTTAACCAAACCTCATCAGCCACGAAGGACATAGAGTCATTGTTGCGGTGCCACGACCAGTGGGCTCTTGTTTCATCTATAATCCTCAGCCTACCATGTCCGAAGCTTGGCTCCCTATAGACCGATAAAGAAGTAGGATTCTTGAACCTGTTTTGCATTAAACATCATAACGTTAATCCCATTCTTTTGGATCTATAAATTTATGAAATAATTTATTTAAAATAATTATTTGACCACCTGTTACACTGTTGTGTCTTCTCCAAAATTTATTAAATTCACATTTTAGAGATAATCGCCAAAAATTATGCAGTAAAAAAAGAACACAGAAACTTGTACACTTGAGCAATACTAAGTTTCCTTTTATGACATATACTTATGAATAATCCCTTTTTTCTGAGTCTATGCTCAGATTCTAATCCTTTTTTATACCTTAGGATTCATTCATCTATTCAAATTGGACAGTGGCGTTGTTTGGTTATGCAATACTTACATTAGTGCCAGTCCTTCTCGATTTCCTCCATCGCCGATGGTTATGTAGACTGGGCCGCATGGATCATCCTTGTTATTGTATATCCTTGTCTGAAGGACACCAAAAAAGATATATTCAAAGTATTGAAATATATACATATGTATACACGCACTACATTAAAATCTTACTCTTAAATCACCTCAGAATTTAATACAATTAATAATTCAAAGCCTTATTTCAACGAGGATTTAATTACAAAAATTCGGTTACTACTACTACTAAATGATTCAAGTTTCTTCAAAGTGGCATCACAATGATCATGTTGTGAAACTCGGGTTAATTTCACCAATAATGACAAATTCACCTTGAGCATTATTGTCTAGGTGAATAGAGTGTGAATGATTGTACTGAAAAATCACACTAGGTAAATTTTCAAAAAAAATTAGAGGGATCATAAACGGTCTCACTAAAAATTCAATCTCCTAGATAGAATTTTCCTAGACAAATAATTTAATATCATAATAATTCACTACAACTATACCCGACAATAGTTATTAAATAGACAAAAAAAGAATACCAAAATTTAATAAGATTCATCCAATTATGCCTATTTCCTCAGACACTACTAAATTGATATTTCACTATTTTCAAGAAATAATACAAATGAAATACTACAAAAAGAAAGAATGGATTTTATCTTATGAAAGACAATTTTTTGGGATGTAAGATAAAGGTGAAAAAGCCCTCCTTTTATAGCTTAAGGAGGCTCTCTCAATATTGTGTTTCTCCAATATGGGATTTGAACATATGCCACAAAGCCAACAATTCTCCACCTTGGCATATTCAACATCTTCAAATCTTTTATAGAACTCATATTTAGTAGCGTCTTTAAATGCATTTTAAAGCGTCCATCTTCAAATTTTAGCAATATTGATCAAGTCCAAACAATGTTGGAACTTAACTGCAGTCACTACCTTTTTCAACATATCAGCAGGATTCTCAGTGGTCTTAATCTTCTGAATTGCTATTTCACTTTCTTCTAAAACCTCTCTTATAAAGTAATAACGAACATCGATGTGCTTTATCCTTGCATGATAAACTTGGTTCTTTGCTAAATGAATATCACTTTAACTATAACAATGTACTTTGACATGCTTCTATTCAATTTTCCAATTCATCAAGCAATCCTTGAAGTCAAATTGCCTACTTCACAGCCTTTGTAACTGTTATATACTCTGCCTCTGCATTCGACAAAACAACTGTTGATTGTATAGTAGACCTCCAATTGACTGGTGTTTTTGCAAGAGTAAACGCATAGTCAATAATTGATCGATTATCTAAATCACCGGCATAGTCGGAATCACAATATCCAACTACATTTTGACCCTCTTGCTTATCCCACTGAAATACCAAACCAACATCTATAGTATTCAGAATATACCGTAAAATCTATTTCACAGCTTGCCAATGCTCCTTGCCTAGATCAAGCATATACCAGCTCATAACCCTAACTGCCTGTGAAATGTCGGGCCTTGTACACACCATAGAAAACATCAAGCTACCAACCACATTTGCATACGGTACTTTAGTCATGTACTCTCGTCCTGCATCTTTCTTTAGAGATAGGGATGCATTGAGCTTTATATGAGGAACGAGCGGAGTATTAACAAGTTTTGATTTTTTATTGATGTCAAAACATTGTAGTACCTTTTTCAAATATTGTTTTTGAGTCAAGCACAATCTTCCTAACTTTCTGTCTCTACTTATCTCCATGTTGAGAATTTTCTTAGCTTCCCCTAGATTGTTAATTTCAAACTCCTGATTTAACTAAATCTTACATCTCTCAATTTCTCTTTGATTCTTTGAAGCTATCAACATATCATCAACATATAAGAGAAGACAGATGTAGGATCTATCTTGTAGCTTGCGAAAATACGCACAGTGATCATATTTGCTTCTTATGTACTTTTTTTCTATTATAAACTTGTCAAATTGCTTGTACCACTGCTTTGGAGATTGCTTCAATCCATACAAAAAATTTTCAAGCTTGCACACCATATTCTCTTTTTCAACAACCTTAAAACCTTCAATATGAGTCATATAAATTTCCTCATCTAAGTCTCCATGTAAAACGCAATTTTTACATCCAATTGAACTAGTTTCATATTAAACTATGTTACCAAATCTAACAAAATTCGAACGGATGGATGTTTTACAAGTGGAGAGAAAACTTCATTATAATCAATTCCCTCCATTTGAGCATAGTCTTTGGCCATCAGGCTTGCTTTGTAACGAACATTATCTTTATCATTAAATCCATCCATCTTTCTTTGTATATACTCACTTGTATATAATTGCATTCTTTCCCTTTGCTAGACTAGCTAGCTTCCACGTTTGATTCTTATAAAGGGAATGCGTTTCTTCATTCATGGCTATCCTCCACTTATCTTCTTCTAAATTTTGGACTACTTCCTTATAAGTGGTAGTAATGTCATCAATTTCAATTGGAGATGCATAAGCTATCATATTAACATAACAAGTAGGTACTTGAATGTTCCTTTGTTTGCTTTCTCAATGTAATTAGTAATTGTTATTGTGGAGGTTCTTGGGTTGGAACCTCTTCTTCATCTGGCTCCTCTTCTTCTACAGGAGTTTCTACATTTGCTTCATCATTTATTAGGGGTAATAATTCTTCCTTCAAACTCCACCTGTTTTGGAGTACCATCTATCTGCTTAACATTTTCAGTTGTCATCTTTCTTAACATGATAAATTCGTTAAAGGTAACATCCCTGTTAATTTTTTTTTTTACTTTGGACATCAAAGATGATATCCTTTCACACCAGAGGTGATCCCTATGAAAATTGCTTTCTTTACATGTAGATCCAACTTTGACTCCTTAACATGATAATATGCAGTGGAACCAAACACATGTAAGGAATCGTAATCGATAGTAGGTTTTCCAAACCATTTTTTCAAAGGTGTTTTACCACTAATAGAAGTTGGCGATTGATGAGATGGCAAGCATATGTAACAGCCTCAGCTTAAAATTCTTTGCCCAACCCAACATTAGATAGATTGAACTATCTCTAGCAATGTTCGTTGATATGTTATGTCACCCCATTTTGTTATGGTGCATCCCTGACTATGAAATGTCTGACAATACCTTCATCTTCGCAGACTTTTAAAAATAGATCACTCTTGTACTCCTCACCATTATCTATATGGAGATGCTTGATCCTTCTACCTATTTGAGTTTCCACCATCTTCTTCCATTTGAGGAAAACTCCCAGCACTTCATCCTTAGTGTTTATAGTATACACCCATACTCTTCTGTAAGAATAATCAACAAAGGTCGTATAATAGTGTTTTCCTCCCAAAGAAGCTATTTTGGAAGGTCCCCACACATCATATTGAACATAATCCAAAATACCCTTCGTATCATCGATTGTAGTGTTGAATGTCACTCTTGTTTGATTCCCTTTGACACAATGCTCACAGAAGTCTAATTTGTAGGCCCAAACTCCTTTCAACAATTCTTGATTTACTAATATTTTCAAGAATTTTTCACCTGCATGTCCCAAACACATATGTCACAACCTAGTTGCTTCTAGCTCTTGAACATCATTAGAAGCTACTATTGTCGTTCCAATAACTACATTACCTTGGTAATAATACATGTTATTGCTTCTTCAAATTACTTTCATTACCACAAGTGCATCGGAGATGACTTTCATTACTCCATTTGTGGCATTTATAATGTAGCCCTTTGATTCTAGGACTCCCATAAAAATGAGATTCTTCATTAAACTTAGCACATATCTAACATATATCATAGTCCTGGTTGTTTCATCGTGATTCCTTAAGTAAAATGAACCAATCCTATTTGTGGTGCAGAGATTGTCATTTGCTATGTAGACAACTCAATCTTCTAGCTCTCTAAAATTAGAGAATCAATTTCGATTGGGACACATGTGATGACTATAACCTGAATCGAGTAGCCATGGACTAGAAGAGCTTATTAAGGATGTAACAACCAATTCAAGATCTGAGTCTGTGTCTTCATACTCAATAATATTTGAATTTGCAATAGCCTTTCCCTTATCAGGTTTGCTTTTGTTCTTCAGCTTTGGAAAATCCTTTTTTCAGTGCCCTTTTTTTTAAAAAAAAGGCACATTCATCTTTGCTTAATTTGAGCCTCGACTTTGATCCCCTTTTCTTTCCTTTATCTAGCTCAACGAATGGCCTCTGACTTCTAAAGCTTATGCTACTCCACTTGTACGTTCTTCCTTTGTCTTCCTTCTCAATTCATGACTGCACAAAGCAGTTGTAACTTCATAAAGAGACACGTCAACCTTCCCATGAAGTATAGTAGTTCCAAGAAACTCAAACTCCTCAGGAAGGGATCCCAACAACATAAAAGCTAGATCTTCATCTTCAAATGTCACATCCAAATTCATTAAATCAGTAACTAACTGATTAAAGCTAGTGATGTGGTCATTTATAGTGGTACCCGAAGTATAAAAGAAACGAAACAGTCTCTTCTTTATATGGAGCTTATTCTGACTTCTTTTCTTCAGGAATCTCTCTTCCAACACATTTCACAATTTAAATGTAAAAGTTGTTCGAGAAAGCATACTTTTGCTCTCTGAAAAGATACGATCGAATTGTACCACAAACAATTTATAGTCTTTCATTCTTTCTCCTCAACATCATCTAGTTTTTTTCTTCAATAGCAATGTTAAGATCTTGCTAAAAAAGAGTGTCTTGAACCTCACTTTGTCACATGCCGAAATGACTCGTACCATAAAAAATCTCCACTGCAAATTTTGCATTTGTCACAACAGTCCTTGTTAGAATAGACAAGGTAGAAGTTGTTGACGTGGTTGGTACTGTCGTATCTTTGATTTCTGTCATCTCTGCTACAATTTCTACTCAGTAGTTGTCAATACGAAATGTCAATAGCTTAAGGAAAAATCTTTTCTGATGTGGAAAATCAGACCACGCTGCAACCATAGAGCATAATAAGAAAAAACCTAGCTCTGGTACTAATTGTTGTGAAATTCAGGTTAATTTCATCAATAATGACAAATTTATCTTGAGCACTATTGCCCATTTGAATAGACTGTGAACTATTATATTGAAAAATCACACTAGGTAATTTTCTAGTAAAGATTGGAAGGATCACAAATAGTCCCACTTAAAACTCAATCTCTTAGACAGAATTTTCCTAGATATGTAATTTAATAGCACAATAATTCACTACAACTACACTCAACAATAGCTATTAAATAGATAAATAAAGAATACCAGAATTTAACAAGGTTCAACTAATTATGCCTACTTCTTCAGACACTACTAAATTGATATTTCATTATTTTTAAAAAATAATACAAGTGAAATACTATAAAAGGAGAGAACAACTTTTATCTTATGAAAGACAATTTTTAGGGATGTAAGATAAAAGGTGAAAAAGTCTTCCTTTTATAGCTTAAGCGGCTCTCTCAATGTCAATATTGTGTTTCAACATATCAAAAGCAAAAGGACCAATACATATAATGAAAGATGTGATTTAGTTTAAACCAATAAGGTAAGTGGACTTACAAATCGTTCGTAAGCATGAACATGGCCAGCAAAAACAACGTCAACTCTTGCCTTGTACAACAGTTCCTCCATTGATTCTCTCATGCTTTCTCCTTCTCCTTGATGTGCAGTATTGGTGTTATACCAAGGTGCATGCAACAACACAACAACCCACGGCGTCATTTTCCTGTCGATCCTACCCAGATCAGCTTCAAGCCACTTATACTGATGTGAATCACCATGGAAGTCCGCGTAAGATCCAAGCATGATCACATGGGCACCGGCAACTTCAAACGAGTAATACAAGTTTGAAGACGACCCACTCTCTTCGTACGGCATCGGCCAGCGAGCATTATAGGCTTTGAAGCCTTGCGGGATTAGAATTGGGATGGTCTCTATCTCATGATTGCCTTCTGTCACCATCCATGGCCTTTGGCTCGCATATGGCTCCACCAACCGTCCAAATGAATCCCAAAGTGGCTGTTGGCTGTCAGCATAGGATAAATCACCCGGGAGTAACAGTACGTCGTAGTCGTAACTGTTGACATGCTCCAAAGTTGATTTCGTCCACTCTGTTTGTCCAAGGTCACCTGAAACAATGAAATTATTTGTAAAAAAAATTGTGACCAATGTTATTCAATCTTCTGTTAACTTGATATAAGGTAGACCTACAAAAGATTTGGTCGATGTTTGGGTTTTGATTTGGTGATGGGGGTTGGTGAAATGTTACTTCAGCAGCAAGCACTATGCTTAATGCTTTGTCTTCCGAAGCGGCAAATTCAGACATAAGCCAAGGTTGCCAACTATTCTGTTGAGTTGTGTACACTCTTTCTCTTTACCTTTGTTGGGAGGCTGATGCTTATACTCCAAGAATTAAACCAGCAACAAACTCACGAGAGTAAACTACTGTTTATAAAAAGGATAGCATCCTGAGCAACGAATTCCACTTGGATATGGGGTCAGATCTCTACGACCAATGTTCTAAACCAAATCAGACTTCGGTTTCATTATCATGTAAATAATCGGACTGTTGATTTCCTTTCACGTTAAAGACAAACTTTTTAACGATTTGCATACACGAGAATGATTAGAACTTACCAACGACAGCGAATTCAACAGGAAAAGTTGCAGGGGGTGTTCTGAAGGAGAACTCAGGGCCATGACCTCCACAGCGATAGTAATACGTAGTGCTTGGTTTCAATGGTCCAATAGTCACATGGTGTATGGTGCCTGATTTATAGAAGAAATAATGATAGGAAGTTTTGCGTCCGCTAGCCATGGAATTGTACTTTCCTGACTGCATTCCATATTCAACTATTGACTCCACATGCTTATCATCTGTAACCCATGAAATTCTCATCTCATCACTTCCAACCACCGAAATGTGTACCTGAAGATAACATTATCCAACAAAGAAAAGTTATGATCTTGGTATATACTGCGATGAACACTCCATCAATATCCCGTACCCATGTAACTTTTGACAGAAAAGAAAGAGATAGAAACCTGTTGAGGTTCGGCTTCTGATCCCTTGTGCGGAGTGAAGATGACATTGCGTGCAGAAGGTCGAGAATATTCATTGGACTCTGAAGCATGAGGTTGCAGGAAAAGCACTAGAGAGAAGAAGAAACAGATGGGTAGGAGTGAATGAAACAAACTTTGAGACAAGTTCTTCATTTTCTGTTGTTGTCAGCTGAAGGCCGTAGGCATCTTATGTAAATGAAATTCAAAGGGGGTATTGAGAATTTGATACATACATACATATATATATATATACATACATACATATATATATATATATATACATATATATATATATACATACATATATATATATATACATACATATATATATATATACATACACATATATATATATATATATATATATACATGTATATATAAAAATGTAAATGGGAATTGCGTGTAGGTTGATATAGTTAAGTGAACTGCTAATTTTTTTGGTTAGGATCAGATCTATGCTTACTCAAATGAAAGGTTGGAAATTCTTATCTGCCTACGCTCCTGCAGGTTTGGCCAGTCGACACTCAAACATCTATGGTCTCTCCTGACAGCTTTTTCTGCCTATATCAGCACAACTATTTGCACCTATTACATGAAATAAGCATATTCATTATTGACCACATAAAATAGATTTAGATTTGAGGTTTTGGATTGCATGTACTTGTCCGAAATCAGTAAGTGAAATGGCGCTAATTTAACAGACTATTTACGCCCTATTGGCACAATCATAAACGGTTCGAATTTGCTATGTTTTTTGTGAAGAAAATCATTGTGCTGATTGGTAGACTTCTAATGCAAAATTGTATGAACTTGGATTTACTTCTTTAACCCATCCCCCTTAGAATGTCTTGTACTCCTTTTTGAGGATGCGTCTGGAGTCTTAACCCCAAGGCCCTCTGTTTAGGCCTCGTTTTCTACTCTTTTGTATTCAAAAAATAAAAAAGATTTACGTCTGCAAGGCTTGGAAGTATCTCAGTCACCAACTATACTACTTTTTGCCTCAACTTGAAGAAGATGAATTTGTAGTTTTCACGTGCAAGTAAAGGAACTGCGTTAAGTGGGAATGTAGAACTGAGCAAAACATTAGCTGATTATGACTATCAAGAAGATTTGTACGTACACCAAAGAAAGGAAATTTTATGACTACTAAATAGACTAGACATTAAAAGTAAACTATCTCTCAAAAAAAAAAAGGGAACATCTCAAAATTAGTAAACTACACGAAAACACGTTTTTCTTGCTTCTATGGAAAGGTAGAGCCCAGCTAGGCTTTCTCTACTATCCGTAGGCTGTTTCTAATACGTTTTAACGCAGATTCCTACCAAATATTCCCAACTCCGGTATTTTTTAAAACATTTAATTACATAAAATCACTTTATTATACTATTTGTTAAAATAATATGCAATTATTATGCATTAAAATGATTTTAAAATTTATGGAAGAAAATGAAAATTATCATTATATATAACAACATAAATGATAATAATTATGTAAGATAATTATACATAGTTATAATTTTTTAAATAATTTAAAGGTCATATAAATTGCGAATTTTTTTAGCATTTTAAAAATGTAGTCTTTTCTATAAAATTTATTAAATTAATTATTGATGTTGGCTAATAGCAACTTGTAAAATATTTACAAGCCCGAACTTTATACTCTCTCTCTCTCTTGAATAGGCCAGCGAAATGAGGAAGAGGTTTTGTTGTTTCATGTTCTACTTCCAAATAGACCTCTTGTACATATATTAATTGATATGCTTTTGGCATTTTATGGAGATTAATTAGTCAATTGACAAGAAACTTAAACCATATTTTCGTTCTATTATAAAAGGATTATTTGCACTAACGAATTTTGAGTTTATAACATTTAAAAAAATCTTTTACATTCGATTAATTTTTTTTGTTTCTATAAGAAAAATTCTATAATTTTCTTTATAATTAATTATTTATAAACATTTATAATTAATTCTTTTTTAGAAACATCAACTTTTACTTCGACATTGTTTTCAGTTGGATAAGAGTAGGCTTGATAATTGAGCCTAGCCTGATCTACAACGGCTTAAAATTAACGGATTAGGTCTGAGTTGACGAGTCTTAGTGTGACTTAGTGCCTGTTTGGTTCAGCTTTTGGAGACTCTAAAAGCATTTTTTTTCACCGTAAAAGTTGTTTTCAGAAAAAAAAATAGGTGTTTGACTGCAAATTTCAAAATCACTTTTTAAGTAGAAATAGCTTTTGAAAAAGCTAAAATACAGCTTTTTCAAAAGCTAAAATTTGGAGCTTTTCAGAAAAGCCCAAATTTC
>JANTPM010000005.1:42758588-42780084 GCA_025434745.1 Erythroxylum divaricatum | reverse complement strand
TCTCATATAAAGCGAGGATACTAGGCTTATAAGTACGCAAATAATTACGAAGGATAGCAAGGAAGCTGGAACCCCCAACCCCTTGGCAATTCCAAAGAAGGACAAACATAAAAGACAACAGGAATTTAAATAGAAGCTGAGGTCGGGTCTGTACCTCCAGCAATGGCCGCGGGAAGAGCAACGGTCGAGTTCGACTGAACAACGTCCTTGTCCAGGTGACTCGCATCCTGGGTCTCGGCAATGTGAGACCCATGAGCTAGATCGTCGGTGGAGGAAGCAATATAGGGAGGGTCGGGAGCCATCTGGGGACTAGACCCCGACTGAGTTTCAATGCCCTCTATAGGATTGTGACCGGCCAAGGCAGACCGGGAAGGCTCCCCAAGAATCGGACCATCACAGATCATTTTAGTATGGGAATATAGCTCGACTGCAATGTGATTGTCCTGAGGGGAAGGTTGGAGTTGGATGGGTGGGTCGGGGGGGAGGGTTGGAATCCCAGGAGCCTGGTTGGACATTAGGCGGGAACTTTCCCCACTGTGTGTTTGGGTCGAAATATAGGGTGGGTGTTTGGTTATTTGAGAGGATCTGGAAGTGGGCCCAGTGGACTGGAAAATCAGGCCCTCTGTCACTGGGGGGACCTTTGCCTTTAGGAGCCCTAACCTTAGCTTTGGCTTTGGGCCTAGAGGAAGTGAGGATTGGGCCCGTGGACGTTTGGGAGATGGGGACAGCGGCGGGATGGGACGAGGATGGGAGTCCAGCGTTAAAAGCTGGGAACTGACGTGTGTGCGTAGAACCAACGGCTCCCTGGTCTTGTACCTCCTCTGCCAACACTGAAAACCTCGAGCCTCCTAATCGTGTCACTTCGCTGGCCGTTCTCGATGCTGCTGCCTGTTGTGGAGGTTTCCGTGGAGTACGCCTGGGGACTTGGTTCCATTCTCCGTACCCGGCACCGGTGCCGCCCTCAGCCTGTGCGCCAACAGGTTCTGCTCCTGTCCTAGATGCCAACGGTTCACTAGGTCGCTGCTCCACCGAAAGGTTAGGCGCCGCAGGGGTTGGGATGTCGAAATGGGGAGACGGACGTTGGGGGCAGACCGCCTCAGCATGGCCAATCCTCCCACAACAGAAACATAACTGAGGCAGACCCTCATAAGCAATCCTCAAAGTTTCTCCATGTAGCTCCACACAATGTCTCAGCGGAGCGGTGAGGTCGACGTCCACAGCCAGCCGAGGACACTTGCCACGATTTTGCAGAAGGGTGGCTTCATCGATGCGGATGGTAGATCCTACTAAATCCCTGAGGGCAGTGATGATTTGCGGGTGATAGCGTGCAATGGGGAGGTCCGGAATGTGGATCCACACCACTACTCTGTTCACCGAATTTTGCGAAGGCCGAAAGGTGGGGAGCCACCGTTGCATCGAGAGGACATGACCAAAGATTACCCAGGGCCCTTGTGTGAGAGCTTTAAGATAGTCATCATCCTCTTTAAAGCGGACGAGGAAGAAATCATAATCAAAATCGACAACCTTCATCGGGCCCCGAGGATGCCATAGGGACGCTAAGGGGGAGCAGAGAAGGCGATAACCAATCTTGTGTCCCAGAAGTTTTATAACATTTTAACATTATAAAACAAAAGTATCCTAAACTATTATGATAATTAAATATATCAAATATGCTTAAAAAAATTGATTAGGTTAAATTTTGCATTAAAATACAATAGTTTCCTAATTGGATATACGTGTACCTCAAGAGATGACATAAATATTTTAGGTTAATTATTATTTTAACCTAAATAATCAAACCTGTATGATAATTAAATTTTTATATAAGTGAACTCAAAAGTCCTAATGTTTGCTTTATTGATTTTCCTTCCCTAGTTTATCTATAACGTTTAACTAGTTTAGTGATTAAATTATCTTTCATTTTATTTAGTTTAATTGATAACTAGGATTAGTAAATGTAGTAATATAGTTCCTCTTGGATCAATAATTTATATTTTCTCTAGTTTTATTAATTTTTTACAATTGATTTTATATGCTTGCAAATAGATTTAGTAGGTCAACCATACATGGTCAATATATGTAACTCATTAGCAAATTTGATGAAGTTAGAAAGAGGTTGGAGAAATATAAAGTTGCCATAGCTAGTTTATGATAAAACTTACCCATACTTACTAGGATGGACGATTTTTAACTCTTATAAGGAGGTAAATATTGCTACCAAATACTTGGAGAAGCTAACCTACAAGGTGGTAGAGGAGAAAGACGTGGAAGAGGAGTTAGAATAGGGAGACAAAGAGGTAAAAAGATTTGGTTTAGATAATAATGATAAGCTATCTTCACATTCATAAGATTAAGTTGATACAGAGTATGAAGAAATGATGGATAACAATATCGATAGTATTAAGATGACTATACCACTTTTTGTAGGAACAATAGATCTAGATCTCTATTTGGGGTAAGAAAATAAATAAAGCTAATTTTTAACTATTACAACTTTTTAGAGGAGAAAAAGGTTTAATTAGCAATTGTAGAGTCTAGACATTATGTTGTAGATTAGTGGAATTAGCAAATCCTCACCAGTAAAAAACTTAAGAGTTAACTAATTGGACTTTATAAGAGATGAAAAGGTTAATGAGGAAGCGTTTTGTAGTAAGCACCTACTTTGGGGATTTCTATCAATGGTTGTAAATGTTAACTTAGCATTTTAAGAGTGTGGAGGAGTATCATAAGGAAATGGAGATTGCTATTGCTAGGGTGAATACGAAGGAAGATAGAGAACATTACTGACTTATTTCATTTGTGGGCTAAATTTAGAAATTGTTAATGTTATCGAACTATATCATTATATAGAGTTGGAAGACATGGTTTATATGACCATGAAATTAGAAAGATAAATAAAAAAAGAGTCGTATTTTCTATTTTGTATTTTTAGTGTAAGTTTTTTTATCATAAAGTAAATTATGGAGGGAAAAGAAAGATAAGTTCCAAAGTAAAAATATAAAATAATCGAACTAAAAGTGAACATACCAACTAGAAAGAAAGCTAAAACCGATTCTTATTCAATAACTAGGAATCAAGATATCAAGTACTTTAAATGCTTAAAGAGAGGGCATAGCTTCACAATATCTCAACAAGAGTGTGATGATGATGACAAAGTATGAAGAGTATGTGTTTAAGATTGATGAGGAGGTTGATAAAGATATGCCTAGTTTAGAGGATGCTAATGCTAATGAGTGCAATAAGAGGCCCAAAGAGGGAATGATGATATTTACTAACAGGATGTTAAGTATATATGTAAGAGAGGATGTTGTGAAAGAGCAATGAGATAATCTCTTATGTGTAAGATGTTCCGTTAAGGATTAAGTTCATAGTATGATCATAGACAAACGGAGTTGTACAAATATAGTTAGTACGGAGTTACTAGAGAAGTTAGGGTTACCAACTACATAAAACCCTAAACCATATAATGTACAAATAATTGAATAAGAGTAGGAATATTAGGATAACAAAAGCAAGTATTAGTTTCTTTCTTAATTGGGAGGTACAAAGAGATGGTGTAACGTGATGTGATACCAATGTAAGTGGGTCACGTTCTTTTGGGGCATCCTTAGATAATTTGATATGAGAGCCATATATAATGGGTATAATAATCATCATTATATAATAAACATTATTCATTTATCAAAATTTTCAAACTAGTCACCCTTGATCCATTATTACAAACAAATTTATAAAGTTATTGATTTTAGGAAAAATCCTTTTGTAAAAAGTAAAAATGATGGGAATCAAATATTTACTCAAGCTACTCAAGCTTTCAAGCTAGGGAGGCATAAAGAGAGGCTTAAACAATATGCAAATAGTTCAAATCAAGCATCAAAACTTTTCCGAGATTAGTGAACGTTGGAAAAAATTAAAGAACTTTGGAGAATCAAATAATACAACACCTACACAATTTTGTGTTGGACTCATGTTCCAAAACACAACATCATATTAGTTATATGTTGGTCATGTTTATGTTTAGAAGAAGTTCTATAAGCGAAATGATACCAAACATGAATTGAGATCAACGCTAGACACTTTTTTATTTTGCACTTGTAAAATTATAAAAAGAAAATTGATCAAATTAGAAGCTAGACAGGCGTCAAACTCATGATTTTGGGTTATTACTTTCCTTTAAAACTCTAGTTCTTAGGTTTTATGTTGCTAGAATTATGAACTTATAAAGGCTATGTTATGAACGTATGAGGGAGTTTTATCATTGTTATTGATCAATGAAAAACCATGTAGAGATTTTCTTTAGTACTTTTAGAGTAATTTTTGTTTTAAGTTCTCTGAAAAATTGTGATTTTATCTGGCTTGATAGTGGTAATTAAACCATATAATCTTAACTCAATTATTTCTTTTTTTAAAGTATAACGATTTGTAACAATTTTTTTCGTTTCATGTTTGTATTATTAAATCAAACTTGTTTCAATAGAATGATCCTTAGTCTTGTTTGGTATTGATATCAAATCTTACTAGTTCTATTAATGAGGGTCGTATTACATGGCATGTTGTTAAATGTCACTCTCAATTTTGATTTTAATTATTTAATTAAATAATTAAAGATAGGTTAAAATGAGTTTAATTTATCTAATTTTAATTATTATTTATAATCATTGTAAACATAATAGAAATGTAATGGGTCACATAAAGAGTAGTTAAAGAAAGAAAAATTAATTTAAAATAAAAATTAGACTTGGTTTTGAAGTTTAAGCAATTTCAAAAATCAAATGTGAGATATTTGATTTTATTAAGAATAAGTTATAATTATAATTCAATTAGACCTTAATTATAATTAGAAGTTTAATTTTAATTGAAAAAGCTAGAGTTTTTTTTTCTACAAATAAGAAAAAGATATGAGGGAGTTAATACACTTATATTTTCCTCTCTAATATAGAGTTCTCTTTTTCTAATGTAGAGATATCATTAGAAGGTATATACTACAATAGCCCGTAATTAATAGATTGAGAAGAAAATTTTGCAGAATTTTGAATTAAATATGCTTAAAACTTTTTATATATGATTCTTGTTTCTTTTTAATGTTATTCTATTAAAAAAATCGTTCCAAAAAATTGTAAAGAAAGTTTCTATTGCGTGTATGATTCCTCATAGTTGATTTTCTAAAAAGTATAAAATATGAATTAAACTAAAATGTGAATGAAAATTAAGATAATAACATGATAATAATTTAACACGTGAACTCCTTTGAAAAATTAATTATCTACTTTTTAAAGAGTTAAAATATTATAAAATCAACTAATAATATTAGAGATTTGATTCTATGTAACATACAAGTAATACACGAAAACTAATAATTGTACTAATAGACCTTGTAACTGAAGAGAGAAAATCAAATTTGGTTGAGCACTTTCCATTTACGAATAAAAGGTTGAACAACTTAATTTGATTTTATATTTTAATACTCATCCAAAAATGCGGTGCTACTGGAGAAAAGACGAGAGTGGGAAGTGGATTGGGCTTCCGTCAATACTTGGGTTCTATGTACGATTTTAATCTAGTTTAGGCTTTTGACGTTGGTATTGGTTTGGTCCCGAGTTGCATGAGAATGAGTGAAAATGGAAAGTAATGAAACGAGTAAGAATATGCAGTGACTTCCTTGATGTTGGGAACCTAATTTAGGCTTTTGACGTTGTCGCTTATGTGGTGGTGGATGACTTCCTTGATGTTGGGAACCTAATCACCAGGTAAATATACCTTCAATGCCATTAATTCTTTGAAGCTCTCTCTAGTTATTTCTATTTTAATGAGCCAATAAGGATGATTACAAGTCTAACTGCTTCTAGTTGTTTACAATAAGGAATCTAACTCTAAATAATTTTATGGAGAGGGAAGTTCCAAGATTAGATTAGGTGCACATCCAATTGACGTAAGAGTTGAATGATATGCCTCCAGAGGATGGAATGGATGGCTTTCGGTTTCTACAGACTGTGGTCCCTAAAGCATAAATTATGGAAAGCTCTAAGCTTACGTGTAGGGGGGTTCATCGCACTTAATATCCAAACAATGATAATGTAAGCTTCTCATCATTAGCCATGCAGGAGATTGGTATTATGTGACATGATTAAATATGACCTCAGAAAGTAGAAACTTAAAGGCTAGCGATATTCATGTCATGAGGTCGTGCCCATTGGGGAGGGGGGCTGAGCTGGTGGCTGTGGCCGTGGTGGGTCACGTAAACCATGATCTCCGTCGATGAATGAAAACTTGCTTCCTTTCACGTGTGGAGCATCAATGCTGTCCAATCATATCTCACGGGTCAACTTCTTGGCTCCTCCATAGGTGATGCAATCATCCCTCCCTCCTTTTGTTAACTTATGGGTAAAAAGCAATTTCCAAGTCATTTACCCAGTTCTGCATAATTGTATTTGTAGATGATGATGAAGATAGAGATGCAATATCTCTTCACCACTGCCATACACATTTATGAGCAAAAAGAGCGCCTAACCTCCCTCTAAATCATTAACCCTTTTTTTTTTGTCTTTTTTGTTAATCAATTTTCATTTATTGGGGGGTTTGCCATCATTGGCTGTTTCAGAACAAGAGTTATAACCATGCCTCCTCTCACACTTCACCAATTTACTTCCTCTTTGTACTTTTGTACAGAAACCTTTTGCTTTGCACCCCGCCCTAAATGCTTGTGTTGACCGTATCCCAGTTTGAATAGCAGATAGATTGAAACATTACATGTACTTAAAACTCATCCTATAACTCTGTCAATTGTTAAGGATCTAATCTACTTCACACATGTCATATATACTAGTTATAGTTAAACTCTTCCCCCACCTAGAACCACAATCCCTTTTTCCATGTAGTTTCAACTACAATTTTGACTAGAACAAGTGATCAGCAACTATTATAAATCTTACCAGTATATCAAAGTCTAGTTTGAAAATGATGAGAGTACATTCACAAACTTTTCAACCTCAAAATGAAAGACATTCAATTATGTATGGCGGATTCTGGGAAGATTCTACCGTCCCATTACGGCTATAGGTCTGACACTTCAGAGGAGTTCACTCATTCCACTCTCAGAAACAACTTTCGAGTTCAGCAGAGAACTCATTGAAATCTCTTCACTTTCAAAGCCCCACTCAAAGAGACGTAACAAGGTCATGGAAATATTTAACTTGTGGAACATTCCTTTGAAAGTTAAATATAGCAATGAGGCTTCCGAGATTATGCCCACATCAACCTATACACATTTTCCTATATATTAAATTCTTGTTTTAACCAAAAGAATATAGCCGTGTGAACAAGGCAATCCTACAAGCATGTCCTCTTGTGTCCCATTTTTCGCAAACATGATATCCACTTTATGTAAAGTAAGCCTAATCTATCACTCAGAATATTGACAAACTTTGTGTGTTGCAAAATTAATATATTAATCTGCATTTCGTATCTGAGGAAAGTAAGTGACACCCAAAAGTTAATACAACTTCTAGCTGTCTAGAAGTGAAAAATTAGCATAATTTGAGGAAAGCTCAACCACAATATGTTAGTTATATTGAAGGCATAATAACAAGAAGTTACGGTCATAATGGAGCATAATCATGCTCCTACACGATTTTAAGCAAGAGCTTCCTTATAGAGAGAGAGAGAGAGTAAACAAAGGAAACCCCAGGGGTAACATTGTCAATTCAACCATTCAAATAACAAGTCATAATGACAATTACCCTTAAATCAGGAGTAAATGAACGAGGTCCACGAGGGGGCACTGGGAAGCCAGATGACAAGTTTACCCATAGACACATCCAAAAGCACCACTCTGTCAACCATGATGTCTCACGTTATGACACTCATAACCCATGAGGAGCCGAGGCTGGCCCAATTATCACCAAACCCCCTCCTTTTTTCTCATTATCTACGTACAAATTAAACATGGAAACAATGCTTTAACCTATGATTATCATGCTTACTATTATGATTATAATAACATAAAAGGAAAAGGCATCAATTGTTCAAACAGTGAAGTTGTAAGGGTAGATTAGTCACTCACATGACTAGTAGCCTAGTGCAATTTCAGTATAACCCTAACATGGATACTTATAATATAATAATCTACTAACTTGTACAGCCACCTAATATGTCCTAGACATAAAGAATCAAATTTGCCATCTGCACCTACTAAGTAGATGTATGATTTATAAATATGATGCTAGATTGTAGATAATAATTGTTGTCATGTATGACAAATACAAAGAAGAGTGGCAAAGTTAGGCTCTCAATGCACAGTACCGCCACTTTGGATGGGGCATTCAACAGTGCTAAATTACGGCAAAGAACAATAATTACCGACAGTTGCCAAACCAAGAAATGATATTGGAAAGTGAAGAACATAAGAGTCTTAAGTTAGAATAGAAGAAAAGAAGGGGAAAAAAGGGAGGGTTGTGGGGATGGTTGAAGCCAATCCAAAACATCATTGCGAATCTTGGAATGGCCTAGCCCACCATCATTTTTACAAGGGCCTAGGGAAGAAAATCCCATTACTCTTTTCCCTGGAAAAACCAGCGATGCCAAATTTACTACACTACACACCCTAAATGTCCATGAAACCAAGCACACACACACACACACTCACGCTCACTCATCATCATTCACATGACCTCATATCCTTCCCCCCCGTCATCATACATTAAATTGCTTGCCCTCAACCGGCCGCCTTCCATGCTTACACATGCATGATTGTTGCGTCAGGAGAGAGGGGCACGTTCCCTCTCACAACCCATAACCCTTGTCTGTCTCTATCCTCCATGTCTCCTACTCTCTACCACTCCCTCTATATATTAACAGCCTCTTTGTCCCTCACTTCATTCATCCAAGTTCCTTTCAGCTGCCAGTGCTACTGCATCTTCCACTTCTTGTTGTAATCGGTAATCCTCATATATACATACATATAAACCTTCCTCCGTCAGATAAAGCTCTCTGTTCAACCGCCACCTTGAAAAGGTGATCCTTTTTGAAAAGATAAAGAGAGGAAGAGAGGTCCCACTCTCTCTCTCTCTGATCTCTCTTTCTGTTCTGTTTCTTCTTACCTCATGTTACTAAGAAAGGTGGACATGGTCATGTACAAGGCTGCCCTTTTGAGTTAGTTAGAGAGCTTTAGTTGGTTATGTTCTACTCTGATGCATCTAACAAGATAGTTTCGAGTACAAGGCCACTCGTAGAATGTTGGATTTCTTTGCATTGTCTACATCACCTCAATTTGAGGAAGCTGTGCCAGTTTTTTTTTTTTATTTTAACGTTTCTTCTTGAATTTTTCAGTGTTTGTTTCTCCTCACCTTTCTATATTTTTATTATTCAAAACTTTGAGTTTCCTTTTATTAGGAGGTTGCATACATTCTTTTACACCAACATACAAGGCAAGAACTACAAGTGACTTACAATTACACAGAAATGGGTCTTTTAGCGTACGCACAGACAATTTCACTCCGTAGTCAGTCTTGCTAAAAACTTTATCCTTTTCTTTCATGTTTGGAAAACCGAAAGAGGCCGATTTGATGAGTGCAGACTTGGACAACCATTATTCCATCTCCACGTCCTTCACTTCTCTTCCATCGTGCCCACTTGCCTTATATATTTTCTCGTTGTGGTCCAAACACACCAATCATTTCTTTTCCCTCCATTTGTTCTACCTCCTCTGTTACTCTGGCTTCTATCATTCACGGTTAGAACTATACCTGTGTAACCAAGGGACATAGCCAGTAAGTACTGAAGGAAGACGAATCATTTGGCATTCTTATGTGTCTTTTTTGCTATCTAATCCCGTTGGTTCTTCTCTGTTTTCTGTCAAAGTTCATGAGTACCAGTAATTCTGGTAATTGAACATGGACTTGTTTCAAATTCATTCGCTTCTACTTCAGACATTACTCGTGATTTTTTAACCCAGATGAGTTAGATTGTTACGTCAGATACTTTTCAGCATCGTTTTATCTCCTCCTTGCATTTAATTGGATTTGGTCTACCCTTTTATGTTTTCATTTACGCTGATGTGACTTGCTGTAAGGCATATCTACCAAGATAATCTGTTACGTTATACTGAATATGTTGTGAGGGACAACATTAGAATAGCGTCTGTCTTGTCAAATGTTGTGCTCTGATTCTACTTTCTTTTACTTCTGTTTCCAGGGTATTTTTGAAAATATTGTAAGCAGCCATGGATAGAATGAACTCACAACTATACCTGCAGAACTGCTACATAATGAAAGAGAATGAGAGGCTAAGGAAGAAAGCACAGCTTCTCAATCAAGAGAATCAAGCACTACTCTCTGAGCTGAAGGAGAAACTCTCCAAGGCTGACTCCAAAGTCAACAACAATATTCTTGACCTCAACTCCAGTTCCAGTTCCAACACAAATTCTACCTATTCCAGCGCTAATTGAACCAGTTGGATAAGCGTTATGACTCCACTAAACCTTCCTCTCTTTTTTTTTTAAAAAAATCATAGTAGCAACATTACTAGTTTCAGTTTCAGTTCTACAGGACAGTCCTAGTATCTTTCTACCAGGGTGACTTTTAGTTCTATTTGCATGTTTATCATATCTTTCTTTTTGGGGGGTTTAAGAAATGAATATCTCAACAAGGATGTACCAAGATATCTGTTAGAAGAAATATTGTTGTAATTGATATGGTCTGAATTTGCAGGACTCTATCGCCCCTTGCTCTTTTCCTAACAGACTTCCATACACATAGATTCTCATTAACGTGCTAAAGAAATAAGTCTTCTTAATTAACACGAATATAAGATTTCAACTTTTTATTGGACTTCAATCAGCAGCTACTGTTGTCAACATTAATTTCTTGTTTCTTCTTTAAATACGACGAATTAACAGCATAAATATAGTTGAAATTCATCAAATTTAAGTCAAGGATCCAACTCTAACTGCAATATTTGTGGATGTTAATGATGAATAATCTAATTCGGAGAACATATGATAATTTACTTGTTTATTTATCAAGATGTCACATGGAAAGAGCAACAGATGGAGGCTATAAATCCTTATTGAGCTTCCTGGCAAGACTGGATGGGCGATGAAAAGCTCAGCAGTTGTATATTATACAACAATGGTATATTGTTTTTTTTTTTCCCCTTTTTTTCCTATCAAAGAAAGATATGTATTGCTAAAGTTAGAACAGGATTGGTGGATACATAAGAAAAGAAAGGCAACTTTTCATATAGATTCTGGCTGATGGGAGGATCTCTAATCAGACGTAACGTCATCAGAGATTGAGAAGAGGAAGTCAATGAAGGTTTCTTAAGCTTGAAAAGTGGTAACCCACACTACATCAAATCAACTCATGCAACTGACATATTCTCATATCTCATGGGCATATGCTGGTTGACCATCAGCAACAACTGCATCAGATAACATAAAGAATGTCTTATCAAACCCTGCAATTACCAGACTACAACTAAACTCAGTCCGAAAGTCACCAACTCAGCAAGTCTAAAGCATGATGAAATATATCTTCTTCGAAGACTAAGGCCCAGATCATCTGAGTGACTAGATGACTGGCCTTAAACCCACATCGACGAATGATGTCAAACAAGGGGCATGGGTCAAACTAGATGTAAAGGTATACGTATATAGAGTATATGGTCCTGACTTCCAATTCAATCATGCCGTCAATATCATGGGCTACCAATCTATAAAATGATCATCTGATTCGCGGAAGAGGTTTGAGACGATTTTGTAATAATAATAATTATAATAGCTTTAGCGTCGGCTGTCTGAATTTTGAAAAAGTAGCGCCATTCCCCTGCAATGGATATAAAACGCGTCGTTTCGTTTAATGCTAGAACAAAAAATCAACACTGCTGCCGGGGATCGAACCGGGGGTCACCCGATAATCGGGAATACTCAATACTGTACTGCAACGACTCTGATGACCCCTTTGGGCCTCTCTGTTTTAAAAATACAAATGAATTTAAAGGTGAAAACCTATGGCATAAAAGCAGCCTTCCTTTCACATTTATCTGCAGAACTTGGGAAGTTGGCATATTTATCAACTTTTTCTCATTCATGTTGGCGTATCTATCAACTTACTACTACGTCTCCTATTTTCGTCACAACCCTGGTCCGAAGATAGATGAAACCAAAGAAACATGAACTAACATAGAAACATTCACATATGGTACAGGCCACAACGACTTAGGTCCAGGAACAATATCCATTCCAACATCTACAGTTATTTGTTCTGTCGTTGTACAAGTCAGGCCTCGTCATGGGAAAAAGAAGAAAAAGGAACGCTGTCATTCCTGCTACAAACGCCAAGCTCACAATTCCTGAAAAATTGACAAGATGATGGTTACCAACACAACAAATAGAATTCACACAAGGGTTTGTTCGAGTCCAAAGATCTATTAGACGAAGTTGGAAGGATATCACAACCAAAGTACATACGCAAATGTACACAAGTAGCACTTCATATATGGATTCCAAAGTATAGATGTTAATTTCATGACTGGAAAAATAGATGAAAGAAACTATTTGTCACATCAATAACGACTTGTAAGCATGAATTCCAATTTCCAACCATCCGATATCACTTAACAGTCAATTATTTTATACCATTAGCAACCAGAGCAAGGACCAAAATGAATCTGTGAAACACTTGATTGAAATGAGTTTTTGTTTTCACTTGCAACTTTACACGTACCTTTTCTCCTTGCAAACAGCACAGGTAATCCCATAAAATTGCAGAATATATGAGCAATCAAGGGAGCCGTAAGATGTCCTGGTAAATGCATAAAATACAAGGTTAAAGGCAGAAATGTTTCTTAAAAATGGAAGAAGAAATTATCCCAAAACTACTAAATTTCGAATGATCAGGTGGCTCTGCCAAATGCACAGATATCTTAAAAGCCCCGAATCAGTGAGTCGTTCAATCCTATTGATGCTCAGGGCAACAATTCGTTACACGTTAATGATGAGAATGTACTAGTCCTCATTTGCCCAAAAGTTGAAAGCACATGCATTTTTACAAAAACAAGTGTCTCATCATTCAATTATTCTATGATTTTCTTTTCTATTTCTCATTAAAAACCAAAATTTCAGTAAAAGTTCCTGACAAACCCTCACTAAATACCTTTCCTAGCTACATTGGTATGATGACACTGCCGATGCAACTACCCCAACATTTCCAACTTATAGATCGCAAGGTCTTTAGATTCTCAGTTTTCGTATTAGGAATATCCAACCTGAAAGTCCTCTGCTTAATCACAATTACATACCACTGACAATAGAAGAAACTATTAGCAAGAAATAATGCTGTCAGACGGTTTAATCAAGTAGGAGAAAACCTAATACAAATTTGAATGGTCAAAGTTCAAATCCCTTTTGTCAACCAAATTAGAAGGACAATATCCCATGAGCATATATACCAACAATATCTTCCAGACCAGCACTGTAGCTAGCTAATATAGACAGTAATACTCCAACTTTTGTCAACAAGCGATAACTCACCTGTTCGAACAAAAAGGAAAGAAGCATAGGAGCCAAAAATTACAGTGTAGACCAGTTGTAGACCTGGACAGTACATAAAAGTAACTCATTATGAAGTTTACCAAAAAAAAAAAGACTATTAAGCAATCTCAAAACTGATGACAACTTTTTTAAGAATAAAAACATGTCTTGATGGAAATCATTTTTAAACTACAGAAATGAAACCTATCTGACAGGGAGTAAGGAGAAAAGCACCTACAACCATGGAGGCATTAAGCAAGCTATAGTTTTGGTGGCTATATATCTCCATCCAATGGTTTAAATGTGCTGCATAAAATAACCAAGGGTTAAAATGTATTGAAATTCGAAATATATGTCTCACAAAGAAAAATCCAGAGATTCCAGAGGCTGGCAACGTCATTTGTGTCAGTTAATTGTATAAGTTTAACAAGGGAAGAACATAATATTTGTAAAGTGTTGCATTATTAACTTAAAGATTCAACAGTACAAGGGGGAAATGCTGGAAAATGAATGCATTATACCTTCAACTCTTAACTACTTATCAATTTTCTCAAGTATCTATATTCAAATACAACCAACTCCTTTAAGTTGAATATGCTTATTACCATTGTGCTTCGTAGTATCAAGCAACTTACCCAAACTGAAGAAAATGGGGCAGAGAAAGATGACATTGTATATCTTGAATCTTCCACAAAGAAGCAAGGGTATCATACATGCTCTAAATACCAATTCTTCGGTCACTGGTGCCTGTGCATATAAGAATGCCAACATTGTGGACGACAAATAAAACTACAGAATTCAAGCAGGTTCTAGGAGAAGAAAGATTATTTTGCAAGTTGGAACCCTCAAACAATACATGCTTCGATTGTTTTGCAAGTTGGAGCACGTAGTTGCATCAAGCTATGATATATTGTTTAAAAAGAGGAGGCCCAGTTGGGTTATAATATCATGTCAACAATAACTAAAGAACCTTGAAAGGACCAAAACAAAAAAAACTAACCACTACATAATTACGCCAAGCCAAAATGTTGGAAGCAGTAGCTTGCGTCCAGGAAAGGAGATCTTGCAGGGCATCTTTAATACAGCCAAGCGAAAGGTTTCCTCCACGATTCATATGATCCTTCAATGAATCCACCAACAACAACGCCTTCAGGACTAAAGATCCAGTATACATTAACGAAGTCAAGAAGAGAGGAAATGCAACAGCTTGCCACTGTTTCACACATAAAAATCGCAACTTTTAGTATCAAGTCAACCTTTTCCCAATGTGCAGATCATACACAGATATAAAGCAATAACTACCACGAGCAACACTAATAGCTTCTTCAATTCACAAAATGCTTACCATATGGTCCAGGCGAATGCCATAGACGCCAACCAAAGAAGATGCTTCCATGCCCTTTACCTAGCATTAGTAAAACAAGCTCATTACCGAGAAAAGAAAAAGGCAGAACATTATTTTTCAAAGAAAAAAAAGGGCAGAACATTGAAATCCTAGACTGAATGGAACCATAGTAAGTTACGGGGAGAATAAGCGCGCAAAAGAGAAGAGAAACGATCGAGGAAAGGGCGGCGCATATGAAGCGTCGAATCATGAATTCCTTGACAGAAGAAGGTGGGGGGAGGCGTAAGACCAGAGTGGGGGCATAGAGAATCGCCACGTAAACACACGCCATGCCTGTACAGGCAGCGACAGCCACTGGCTTCGACAAGTTCGTATCTTGCTGCTCCATCTTTTGACTTCTCAAACCCCTTATCTTTACCACCGGCGACCTTTTTTAATCCGTGAGCGATGGTCTTCGGATGACTTGCGTCTGGGGTCTTTTAGTTCCTTGTTTGGCAGGGATCGTTCCTTCCGATTCGTTCCTTCCGATATTAGTCTATGCTTGGCATCAATTTTTGTTCTCGTAAGATTGTTGTAAAGAATTGTCATTATCATATTAGCAAATCAATCTACCTATGTAATGTACATTATGAAATTATTCTATTACTAACATTATTTTCTCAAATAACATTTAGGATAGGTGAACCGAGTATTTTAAATTATTTTTTATGGAGTGTTTGGTTAACTAGAATAATTATTCAAGATATATTCTTAATAATAAACTATTCCCTTATTTAGTTGAAGAAAACATACAGAATATATAATCCAAAGAGTTTACTTATTCCTTGAGCTTGAAGAATAAGTAAATCCATCACTCTCTTATCTTTATTTATTCTAAGTTTATTCTAAGTGGTTGGGAATAAAATTGAGGATATGCTAGACAAAAATATTGAATAATAATAATAATAATAATAATAATAATAATAATAATAATAATAATAATAATAATGATGATGATGATGATGATGATGATGATGATAATGATGTAATTAGTAAGGACCACTTGAATATCTGATTTTTTATTAGTTATTCCTTTGTTATTCTAAATTTATATTTTCAAATCAAATATTGAAATTACATTATCATTAGAAATTTTTATGAATAAACCAAACTGAATAATACTCATTTCATTCAATTCCTCTTTATTCTATTCATAAAGAATCATCATTATATTCCTCATCTATTCCAGCAGATGAATCAAACACCTTGTCAGTAATTTAAAATATATATAAACATGGTTACCATATAAAAACAAATTTATAAAATTGATTCAAGCCACTTAAACAAACTCAGGCTAGGAAAGTAATGCACATCATCCGAATTTGTTTTTTAAGGTTTTTTTTATTAAATTTGAATTTATTAAGAACCTGAGTAGCATTCTTAAATTAAAAAAATGAGAAATATAACTTTAAAATTTTCACAATCATTCAATAATTAATTTTAGAGATTAAAGAACTTAAATGTTGACTAATAATCAATCAAATCTTAATGTTATTGTTACCTTCCAATACTTGAAACTCAAACTATTTATGTTTTCAACAAAAAGATGTTGTAAAATAGATCATTTTATCACACGTTCTAAAAATGATTATCAAAGTAATAATTGCAGCATAAATAGGTAAAATAGAGAATTTTAACTTCAATCAATTGGAACATTGCTACTTTTTTTCGTTAATTACAAACTTCTGAAAATATTTTAATTACATGCAAAGCACCTTAAGATATGGTATGAGATATTGAAATTTAAGCATTCCAATCCTAAAGCTCAAACTCTATATACCTTTAAATACATATTAGGTATAATGGACATTAAAGAAAATTATATAATTTTATTTCTTAACTTCTTGATTATAAAGAGCTTAAAATTTTATTATTTTAACTAGATTTGCTTCACAAACGACAAGAATTATCTCAAAGTTAAAGATAGATTCTATTACATATTAGTTGTGATGTAATATATATTACAAGTAATAAGTCTTTTTGACATGCTATTAAATAAACTAGAACTACTACTATAATAGTAGTAAGTCTAGGTCGATCCTACAGAAAGTGTGTGTAAAATTATTGAAATGAAAATAATAGGTGTTTAGGTTTAAGGGGGTTTTGGTTTTAGAAATAAGAAAAAAAAATAACGCTAAACTAACTAACAAAAGCAATTTAAAGAAAACATGAAAAAATGATAAAAGTGGAGAATTCAACAAGGACCCAGCTCTTTGGTTCAATCTTGGCCTATACCCTAATTAAACATATTTCCTTGATTTATTGTTATTTTACCTCTCTTAGAAACTATTAATCGTGGGTTAATAATTAACTCAAGTTTTTCCTTTGGTATTGTTTAATCAACATACAATAATTATTTAAACCTAACTACCGAATAACCTAAGATACAATCTCTAGATTCAATTTGGCAGTAACATTGCAAATTAGGAAAACATATTAATGAAGGCAATAACCACATATGATGTGTCATTTAACTTAGGTTATGTTATCCCAAATGATTACAAATCATTAGTCACTACATATGAATTTCAAATATAACAATTACGGAATATATCGAAATTCTAGCAATAGGTTTGTAAATAAACGATCAAATGAATGCATTCAAATCATATTTTCACAATACCTAATGAGTTCAGTGAAACAATAATAAGAATACGATTATCCATATACAATCAATTAGCATAGGATATCCCAATCAATTTTTGAAGAGAGAAAGAAACAACAAAAATAGTAAAATATATTTAAACCGAGTTGTCAACGTTGATGTCACCTCTGAATCGGCTCGAGATGTTTAATCGTTCATGGGTCGCTCCTGGATGAGAGATGTACCCCTGATCTTCATTAAAACCAAGAGCTACAAAAGTAATTACTTCAGCCCCAAGAAATTGTCCTAGATGAAGATTCCCCTCTCTCTCACTAACGCCTCCACCTTTTTGTCTTATTTTTATTAAAACCTACCCGTCCTCACCATTATTGTTCCTTTTATTTTCAAAAGCAACGCTTCTATTGAACATTTACGTTTCGCACAATGTCTGCATGTGTCTGCATTTTCGCATAACATGCAGACATTTTCTGTGTTTACGCACAATGTCTAAGTGAAACATCTGCGTAAATACATTTTCGCAGTAACGTGGAAATGCAAATGTGATCCTTTCTTGCTTTTATCATGCTGCTACATTTTGCCCTTTCTTCTAGCAACCTCTTGCATGTCATTTTTAGGTCTCTTTGTTGTTGGCGTTCTCTTCCTCTTTTGTTGCCGTTTTGTTCACCTTCAGCTGCTTTCTTTCTGCGTTTTGATCCTTCGTTTTGGTGTTGCCTATTCACATCACTCACATTTTCTTTCCATTAAATATGTTGTCCATTAAATATGCTATCTTGCATGGATGCCATCAAAATCATGTACACCTTTGTATGAAACATGCACCGCCATGAGCTACTTTGATTCATTTTCTTCATGTTTTCATTTTCTTCTCTTCTTATTGTCATTATTTTATTTTTCTTACTCTATGAAGACAAGTATGTTTCTTTGAAAAATAGCCAAAATATCATGCTTTAGACTCACTTTAACTTTTTGGCTTCCGAATTGTGCCTAAGATTATATGAGTCAAAATGAGTATCTTAAGTAATTTCATGTCAATAATCGCTAAGTATTATGAAATAATTAGATAAATAATTAAGCACATATCAATTTCTCACACACTTAGTTTTTGGCTGTCCTCAGGCAAAACATCAAAATTATGCTTATAAACTTAAAAACATTGACTGTTGGAGTTATGAAAGTATAGTGCCCTAGAAAGCAAGTGTATTCACATGTAACTTAACCTTTTTTAGTTATCGATTTGTAATGAGAATATTTATTATTAATAAAACAAAAGAGTTTGATTTTTATGAGCATTATATATCTAGTCATAAGATACCGAGATTCTTTTGGAAGTAATATACATATACATAGAGATGTATGGGAAACATGTATATTATAAGAATATAAAATAATGGATTCACAATTGAATAATCAAGTTGGTCGCTTGATTATGGTTTAGAATGTAGTGTTGCCATTTATCTCTATATAAGTGAAGGAGTTTACTTCAAGAAAATGATGAGTTTCATATCATGATAGTAGTCGACTATTAATAATGGCACTATTAAATGAATCTAGAATCAAGTATTTTTTCAAGAATAAAGTAACCCGTTACTTTAGTCTTAAAACATACATTTTAACATTTTTCTTATTATGGACCACAATCTTGATGAGTTGTGAACTCATATGTGTTTCATTATAATTCTTGATATGATCGAAATGGATTTTTACAGAGTATTAATCCAGTATTTGCATGTTGGAATTATTAATTGAAACATGTATCAGGAAACATTCACTCAAATAAAGAGTTTATAGTGATATCATCACTTCTAAATATTTTATAGAGATTGGTGATTAAACTGGCAGCAGGAGTTTGATGGACTAGCTACCCATTAAATCTTAACACCAAGATGATATCTTGTATGTTAATCACCATATAGAGTAAAATGAGATATTTAGAAGGAAAAAACGATAATTTTACCCTTTGTTGTGCAGATGGCTATAATAAGGTTTATAATAGGGTTTGCAATTGGATATATTATTTGAAATATGTGTTCTCATAATATTTAGTAATTCAAGAGTTTAACTAATTGTCTTTAGTGGAATGACTTTTAGTTAATAAGCTATAATTAATTCTAATGAGATTAAATTAATTCTGGGTTTGTTGGAGCTTGAATTATCTAAGTTCAATAAGATGCTTCACTTGGCTTCAAGGAACGTTATCAAACAAAGTAAGAAATATAAATGGAGGTTTTAAAGCCCATGATTGAATGTTAGGCTTGCACTAATTAATAGTTAATTAGAAGCCCAAATAAACATTTATAAATGGGCTAGACTTTGGTTTAATTTAATTAATTAGATTAATTATATTAAAATAAAATTCTTAAAAAATGAAAGGAAATTTTGGTTTTTAATGGCTGAATGTGTAGTTGCACATTTAACATTGAATTGCTAAATAAAGATAGTATTTATCATGCATTTTCATCATTAAATGAAATAATGATCTTACCATTAAATAGTTTAATGGTTGTCTTTTAATGATGACATATAATGTAACCTTTTTAGCATTCATTTGATTAAAGATGAAACAGTTGTATTTAATGAATGATCTTCCTTCTTTCATCACTAAAACTGAAATTGGCATGTCATTTTAGGTTATTGGTCTTTTCATATAGCCATTTTAAAACAAATGAGAAGAGTCTCATTTAATGGCTTCTTTATGTTTGATTAAAGATTGATGTGATGCATTGGATGCTCTTCCTCTTCTTTCTTTTCATGAATAACTGAAATTAACAAAGTGAAAGAGAGGTATTCTTGCATTTTTGGACTCTCTCTCCTTTCACGCACGTGTTAGCCAAAATTTGCATGAGAAATGTATCATCTTCGACTTCTTTCTTTAAGAAAAATCTCCTCCAAAGTTTTCTTCTCCTTTTCCAACGGACGATCTTGTTAACCAAGTTGTCTAAGAAGAACAAGTAGTAGATCGGATTAGTTGAGGATACAATATCGAGAAGAGGAAACAATAATAAGAAGAAGAGGATACATCACTATAGGGAGGATATATTGCCGAGGATAAGATAGCATAATGAGGAGTTAAAGCTGTAGCAAAAAAGTCGGTAATATTTCTACCATCTTGTTCTTATGTTAAATATTATCCTTATACCGTATCATGTATAGATTGACATGTTGCTTCCATTGTGTTATGATTTCTATTTTTTTTAAATCTACTGTTTAACCAAATCTTGTATGTTTTCTTTTCCGATCCAACAATTGGTATCAGATTCATTTTTATTATGCATGATTTTGGTTCCTATATGTGTGATGCATAGGTTGGCAATTATTTTTTGTATGCTACATATTTTTATATGATAGAAAGATATATGGTATATGTTTTGCTCTTTTGGTTGTCCATAGAATTTATATTTACCATATAAGATTTCTTCATTTGGTTTGTAACAAGGAGGGTGTTCTATCATCACAATGTTTCCTCCTTGGCTTCATTTTTTTGTTTTATTTGATTTTGTAATGTACAAATTGATGTAATGATGAAGATGAAGCAACCATAGATTAAAGAAATGAAGAGGTAATGGTTTCGGTGTATCCTTTTGTGTATTGGCATAGTTTCGGTTTTGTGAAAACTAAAAATGTTGGATTGTTGTTTCTATGAATCAAGTTTCGATTTTTATGTCAAAACAAGTGCTAGATTTTTTTTCAATGAATCAAATATCAGTTTTGATAAAAAACATATTGCTGGTTTTTTGTTTTAATGGAACAAGTTTTGGTTTTAATGAAAACAAGTGCTGGAATTTTTTGTTATGAAAAAGATTCAGTTTTATGAAAATCTAGTGCTAGATTTTTTGTTTTCAAAGTAACAAAATTCGGTTTTATAAATGCCATTACATTTTTTTTATTGAATGGACCGGATCATGTTGGAACCCGACCCGGAGGTCGGATTCCGACTGTTGGATCCGAGACCCAACCACATATAACTTACCACTTATGCTTTCCT
>JANTPM010000005.1:42701559-42716789 GCA_025434745.1 Erythroxylum divaricatum | reverse complement strand
AGCCCTCGAAGTCTAGCTAAGGAATAATAGTTACGGATATTCATTCATTTCTACTTCTCTGTTCTTGTTTTACTGCTTCGTGTATGAGTGTTCTGTTGATACTATTTGGTGATTGGTAGTATAGAGAGTTGTTCTGGTGGTAATCCACTGTTAAAGAAAAGTTGTCTCTAACATTTATCTAGTAGATTACTAGCGCAATGTAGATCTGTAGGAACAGATTTATACTCTGCATCAAGGTGATTTATATGCAGCAGTAGGATTTGGAGGAGTTATGCTTTTTTTTGTTTTTTTTTTCTATTTTTCAAAATGACCTAGGGCAAGCATGAGGACGATCAAGTTTGGTGAACTTTTTGGATTTCCACCTAGTGACTGCCCATATATTTAAGCGACGACAGAACTTGCTGCTAGGGTAAGCGACGACGGAACTTACTGCTAGGGACAAAAGGAAAAACAAATCTTTGTAAACTTCAAATCATGGTTTGCATATCCTGATTAATTAGCAACCTTGTTTAACTCTTTAACAAAATTTGTACAATGCAGGATTACTGAGCATAGTTTATGCTTTTTCAATATGTTTGCCTTTCTATGTAATCAACAACATGACTTTAGAGACAAATGAGACTAATGTTATCTGGATTTTTGGACACTGATCTAAGTGCCCCACAAATTGCAGCAAGAGTAATGCCATTATTGCTTTATTCTGTTCTACTTTTCTATATTCCTTGACCCTATTCTGAGAATAAGGTACAATTCTGGGGGGTAGTTTGTTACAAGGTACTATATAGCATGAAATAACCTATTTGCAGAAGTACCTGATGCGATAAAAGAGACCTAGGAAAAGGGTGAAAAGTGTCCAGGCCACATTGAAGTCAGATTTTGATACATCATTCTGGCGCCAATGGATATGTGATATGGATAAGGGATTTCACTTAGAGAGGTCTTTTTTGTTCTTTTAAGTTTTTTAAATGTTTTCCTTGGAATCTTTGTTTTTATAGTTGGCCTTAATATTTTGATTACTTAGTACTTCTCTCTCAATTCTTTAACCTAAGTAATTTCTTACTTAGTCTAATTACATTCTTGTAATGACTGATTTGATTTATTCTTGTTCTAATTTTTTTCTTGATTTGGGTATTTATTTACTTATTTTATCTTTTATTGTTAATTTTACTATGTTCTATATGTACTATATTAAGTACTGCATTGCATATTCTTACAATTATTTTTATGTATCTATTTATATGTTTCGTTGAAGCTTATCGTTGAAATATACCACGAGCTTAGGAGTCGCAACGAAAATAATTTTTCTCAATTCATGTAGTAACAACGCAACGTATCTTGGTGATGTTGTCCTCATATGCCCTTTGACTAAAGGTTGGCCCTTTGGTATTAGAGTCATTAGTATTATTAGTTGTGATTACATTATTTCGGATGATAGTGAATAAGGAGTTTCCTTCAGCCATGAGTGACTCTAAACTTGGTGACTTTGTTTATCTTTCTTCAACTCTTTCTATTGCCATTCTCCCTTCTAAATGTACTTTTTCTAATAAAATTGAACACCTTGTAGAAATTACTCTTCCTGTAGAAAGTTATGTTTCTAATACTTCATTACCTTTGCTCAGTCATTATAGCATATACTCTCGTGATCGCTCTTGATAAGAATTATAAAGACTATTCTTTTTACACATTGCCCAAAGGTTAAAGAAATTATCCAAAGTTTCTATCTGAAGTAGTATGGTTTAAAAGTTACCCTTGCAGAACAATATGTGAAGTTAAAAATTCTAAAGGAATTCATCACTCTTTAGAGAGTGTAGAATCATACACATCTGCATATTGGTGCTATTTGCCTTATTTTCACCCTCTACGGAAAAAAAGGAATTCCTGTTACAACCATGATATCTCTTCTTGATGTTGCTTATACTACATACCAAAATGTATTTATTGATACCTTATTGACCACCCTTAATAAAGGAAGTGTCATCCTTACCATTGCTTTTGATTTCAATATCAAGTTGAATGATCTCATCTTGACTGAAAAACTTTAGGTCCAAATCCAAAACAAGTTTCTACAGCAATTATGGCCACTTTCATCATGAAATAATTTATCGTTTGTAGAACCATGTTGTAGAGCAAAATTTCCCAAAATTTACCTAAGATGCTTTGTATATGGTAGCAGATAAAGCTTATAACAAGACCACCCTCATCCAAATTACGAAGCAGTTACCTCCAATGGAGCTTGAAAAATGGATGCCTACAGAATAGATCACTAATTACCAAAAAGTGTTCTATGCTTTTCATAGGCATTCCTTTCATACTACTCCTATTCTCATGACACTAAGAGATGGATCATCCATCTACACCAAACCTAATAAAGATCAATTTGGACCCTCCAATACTTGTGACCTTATTTTGATGCTTCAACTAGTGTTCTCACGTGGCTATCATTGTGGAAATTTTGTCTGGAATGTAGACCCATCTATGTGTAACCCATACTTTGAAATATGTTTGAATTATGAATCAGATAGTGATTATTAACTCTATGCAAGAAGAATAAAAAGAAGAAGACAACAATCGGAAAAAAATCCATTGTTGTCAACCTTCTCAACAATTCTCTTTTCGACATGATAATCACGACTCAGATTCTAGACCATGAGTTGGGCTTAAAAACCCAAAACCAAGAGTTTAAAACTTTCGAGAGTTGCTTAAAGTTGTTGGTAAGGAATATATGTTCCTTGATGATCCATTTCCTAATAAACCAGTCCATTATTTCTTCTATTCATGTTACCACTATAACCCTAATTCCTTATATGATGGTAAGATCAAATAAGGAGGAATCCCCTTCACTGGAGAGATATTGATGAACACAATAGGGCTATCTATAGTCTTTATGTTTGTGCTACAGGAATTACTTCTCAAGGAATTATTTTATCAAATCCTGTCAATGAAGTGCTCAATTGACAAACTAATAACGTAGTGACCTAAAATCAAGTTCTTTTAAGAATTGAATCCATGCTTGATGGTCTTAACCAATAGACCAAAGCTACTCAAACAAGAGTTGACACTGTGTCTTCCAAGATTTAAACATTATACAAATCTTTAAAAGATCAGATGATCCAACTCTGTTAATCTTAGAAGACACATTGACACTCATTATTTTGGACCCTATTTCTTAAAGAAAGAGCAAGAACTTCGAAAAGTGAATGAGGTACTTCATATAATCAAAGCAGACATGTAGACAAAGTAGTCCAAGACTGTTTATGGAGCCTATCCCACAACCTTTCCAATAATTCAACCTATTTATTTCCCTTTAACTTATCCTGAAACTACTGATTATGAGAAAGTGTTCAAAATAAATTATCCCTTGATTAAGTGACATATCCATCATACCGCTAGTATATGAAGGTGATGGATTTGAAGGATTTGAAGGTTTGTACTTCGGAGATTTTGTTGACTTGAGTTTAGTAGTGGTAGGATGGATATGCTGCTTAATTAAAGGATAATTCATTTTGAACATTTTCTCATAATTAGCAAATTCAGGATGAGCTAGAGGGGAATAAATATGTTGAATTACTGGAAAGGTTGTAGGATAGGCTCCATAAACAATCTTGGATTATTTTGTCCACATGTACGCTTCTATTATATGAATTACCTCCTTCACTTTTCGAAGTTCTTATTCTTTATTTGTAAAATAAGGTCCAAAGTATTGAGTATCAATGTATCTTCTAAGATTAGCATCAAGTTGGGTCATCTGATCTTTTAAAGATTTGTATAATTTTTGAATATGGGAAGACATGATGTCAACTATTGTTTGAGTATCTTGGGTCTATTTGTTAAGACCATCAAGCTTTGAGTCAAATATTTGAAGGACTTGATTTTGGACCAATGCGTTATTAGTTTGCTAGTTGAGCACTTCATGAATAGGATTTGATAGAATAGTTCCTTGAAAAGTAATTCCTGTAGTACGGACATAAGGGTTAGACATAAACTTGTACATTCGTAAGTATGTTTCTCTAGTGGAGGGAATTCCTCCTCATATGGTTTTACTATTAGAACCTTAAGTCGTGATAGTGAAATTATGCAGGCATTGACGAGCCTTAACTAGTGTTTGATACGCAAAACAACGAAACAATACAAGAACTTATTATAAGGCAAGGACAAAATGGGGTCATGTCAAGCATTGGCTTGCATTGGTGCACATTGGCGGAAATATTCGACGAGATGCAAGATTTGAATGTGAGACCAAAAGAATGTTTGAGACAGACATCAAGTGGAAAGTTAGCTAGATCACACGCATGATGGGAATATGCGAGAATTCCAAGGTGACTTCGCAAGTAAATCAAGCATGGTGAGAGTTTTGGAAGAGTTTCGGACCTTGTACGAGCTGACTTGGCTAAGGCTAAGTTCTTGATGGACTAAGGACTTAGTATATGCTCAAGTGGATGAACCATGATTAATGGAGTTGAAATGGGTAAGCATTGGATCGACTCAGTATGTTATTGGATTAGATGACTCCTCATCAATGGATAGAGATGAGAAGATCTTGGATGATGTGGTAGATAAGATCACAGTAGATGAACATTAGCTCTAAGAGATCAAGATCATATGGAATGATTATCTAAAGATAGAGAAGATCTTTGTATATATGAATAGATCATTCCTAGATAAATATAATCTTTTATCTTGTTATTATGATGTAATTTAATCCTATTAGATAGAGTCCTAATTAAATAGGGTTGTCATTTATTAGTTAGTATGATATAATCTGATAAGGATAAAATATGATAAAATTATGATCTTAACTAGTAGAGTTCTACTATGATTCTAACTTAGTTATCTAGAGGAGCTTATAAATAAATTATTTGAGCCTTGCTCTTTTGAAAGTGAGAGTCAGAGACACTGAAAGAAGGATGAGTGTGGGAGACATTTAGAGATTGAGAGAGCATTCCTTTATATACTTTGAGAGAAGAAATGAAAGTTGACTTTTTAGTTGTATTTTTTGTGTGCTCTTATTGTTGCCATGAATATTCAGTTCTTTTGTAGTTTTCTTACAAGGGTATGATAGAGAAACACTACGAGGGTCGTGAAATGCTCGAGAATGAGTAAGTTGGTTGACGATCATGGGACAAGGCTAAATCTTGCTTTGACAGAGTTAAGTGAGATTTTTGTGCAAAGGAGTTTGCACATCTTGTAGGACAAGTTCGTGCTTAAAGGAAAACCTTAGTAATAACAGGTATCAGAGTCAAATTGATATGGCGGGAGATAGCAATTTGACGGAATATGTCAACCGAATGGAGATACTCATTGAGCCGATTCCTTAAAAGGAAATGCTCAATTCGAGATGTTGGAGGTACAAATCCAAGAGTTGCAACATTAATTAGTGGAGTTGATGAAGGCACAAGAGGAGTTTAGGTTCGAGGTGGCGATTCTAAAGCACGCCATTGTAACACAGGACATTAGACGAGCAGAAAGCACTTTGGTGAATGTGTGAGAGCCACAAGTTTTCGATGGCAAGCGGAGCGCTAAGGAGCTCGAAAATTTCTTGTGAGATATGGAGCACTACTTTGCAGCATCAAAGGTAACTTACTCGGAGAAGGTGTTGATCACGACAATGTACGTAGTGGAGTATGCAAAGCTATGGTGGAGAACAAGAACCTCCAACGACATCAGTGAGGGTAAACCTCCCATCGACACTTGGGAAAAGATGAAGAAGAAGCTAACGGATTAGTTTTTACCTAACAACACTTCATATCTCACAAGGGAAGCTTTGAAGAGGTTAAAGCAAGATAACTTTATGCAGGAGTATGTGAGGAAATTTACATCTTAATGTTGGACGTGTGAAAAATGTTAGAGGAGGACAAATTGTTCAACTTTATAAGCAGCTTGCAAAGTTAGGCATAGATGGAGCTTAGGAGGCCAAACGTGAATGACCTCCCAAGTGCGATAGCAGCTACAGATGCCTTAGTGGATCTCTAAATGCCACCACCAATTTGAACTAGCTACGAGGGCAAGAAAAATGATGGGATGTAGAAGGTAGGTGAATCTTCTCAAGGTAAAAAACAATTAAAATGGGATATTGCTTGTTTCATTTGTGAAGAGTCGCATTTTACTCGAGAATGCCTAGGACAAAAGACGGGTGAGGAGCAAGTAAATTCCATGATCACAAAGGATCAAGGAAAAGGAGAGGAGGACTTAACGGAAGAATTCTACCTCAACAGTTACACTTTATAGGGTGCAATGGACATTGTGAAGGGTCGTTCGAACAAAAGCATGGACAAACCTGATGAAGAGGGAGAGAGATAGGACTTGATGGAAGGAGTCTACCTCAATATATCACACTTTGCTCAAGAATGTCGATAAACGACAGGTAAGGAGCAAGCGAATGTCACGATTGTGAAGGATCAAAGAGAGGGAGAGGAGGACTCGACGGAAGAAATCTATCTCAATAGTCTTGCTATGTTGGGCGCAATGGGCCTTGTGAAAGAGTGTTCGAACAAAAGTAAGGAGAAACTCGATGGAAAGGAAACATGGTATGTGGGAGATGTGCCAATGGTTAAGGAGTCTTTGAGAGAACCATATCTGGAGGAGCATCTACAGATTATTTCTACTAGGGAGTCTATTTCTTTTGGTGGGATGGTTTATTAGACCCTTAAGTCATGATAGTAGAATCGTGCGGGCATTGACGAGCTTTGACTAGTGTTCAACACGCAGATCAACGAAACAAGGAAAGGGACTTGCAAGGAGGTAAGGACGAAATGGAACAATATCAAGTGTTGACATGGATTAGTGCATATTTTCATAAATCTTTGACGAGTTACAAGATTCAGATGTGAGACCAAAAGAAAGTTTAAAAAGGAAATCGAGTGGAAGATTAACTGGATCTCACGCATGACGGGAAAATGCAAGAGTTCCAAGGTGACTTAGCAAGTAGATCAAGAATGCTGCAAGTTTTGAGAGAGTTTCAGACTTTGTACGAGCTGACTTAGCTAAGGCTAAGTTCTTTATAGACTAATGACTTAGTGTGTGCTCAAGTAGACGGACCATGACAAATGGAGTTGCCATGAGTAAACATTGCATTGGATCAGTGTACTATTGGGTTTGGTGACTCATCATCATTGGATAGAGATGAGAAGATCTTAGATGATGTGATAGATAAGATTACAGTGGATGAACATTAGCTTTTAGAGATAAAGATCATGTGAAAGGATTATCTAAAGATCGAGGAGATCTTCGTAGATATGAATAAATCATTCCTAGATTGATGTAATCATTTATCTTGTTATTGTGATGTAACTTAATCCTATCAGATAGAGTCCTAATTGGATGAGGATGTTATCCATTGGTAAGTATGATGTAATCTGATAAGGATAAGATATTAATAAGATTATGATCTTAGCTAGTTGAATTCTATTAGGATTCTAACTTAGTCAGCTAGAGGAGCTTATTAATAGCTCATTTGAGTCTTACCCTTATCAGAGTGAAAGTCAGAGACACTCAGAAAAGGATGAGTGTGAGAGAGCATTCTTTTGTATACTTTAAAGGAAGTAATGAAGGTTAACTTTTTAGTTGTATGTCTTTCTTGTGTTCTTATTGTAGCCATAAATATTTAATTCTTTTTTAATTTTCTTATAAAGATGTGGGAGGGAAACATTGTGAGGGTCGTGAGGCATTTGAGAACGAGTAGGTTGATCGACAATCATAGGACAAGGCTAAATCTTGCTTTAACGGAGTTAAGTGAGATTATCGTGTAAAAGGGTTAATGCATCTTGTGGGACAAGTTTGTACTTGAAGGAAAACTTAACACTTACTACCATACAAGGAATTGAAGTTGGATTGGTAACTCAATAAAAGGAATAAGCCAAGGTTTGTTGGGGATTGGATCATCAAAATAGCATATATTCCTTTCCAACAACTTTAAGCAACTCTTAAAGGTTTTGAGATCTTGGTTCTAGGTTTTTATACCCAACCCATGCTCCAGAATCTGGGTCATAAGCATCATGTTGAGAAGAGAATTATTGAGAAGGTTAATAAAGATGGATTTCTTTCGACTGTTGTCTTCTTCTTTCTCCTTCGAACATAGAGCTTATCATCAATGTTTGATTCATAATTTATAAATATTTCGCAATCTGAGTCGTATATGGATGGGTCTACATCCCAAGAAAAATGTCCACAATGATGGACAATATACACAAGTTATCTATCAGGTTTGAGATAATAGATGGAAGGTCCATTTTTGCCTTCTTTATATGAGAACACTGGTTGAAGCATCAAAATAGGGCCAGATATATTGGAGGGTCCAGGTTGATCTTCATTAGGTCTAGTATAGACAAATTTCACTGATCCATACTTATTATCATGAGAATGTGAGTAGTAGTTCAATGAAAGAAATAGCTATGATGAGCGTGGAACACTTTTTGGTAATTGGTGATCCATTCTATAGGCATCATTTTTTCAAACTCCATCGAAGGTAACTGCTTCAAAATTCGGATGATGTTAGTCTGGTCATGAGCACTATCTGCTACTATATTCGAAGCATCAAAGGTAGAATTTGGGAAATTCAAGTCTACAATATGATTTTGCAAACGATACAGATCATTTGATGATAAAGAGTGACTATAATAGTTGTAAGATCTTGTTCCACTCCGGCAATTTAGATTTAGACTTGAAGTCTCTCAGTCAAGGTAGGATCATCCAACCTAATATTGAAATCAGAAGCAATAGTAAGGATGACACTTCTATTATTAAAGGTGGTCAACAAGGTACTAATTAATATATTTTGGTACGTGGTATAGGTAGTATCAAAAAGAGATATGCTGGTTGTAGCAGGAATTTCTTTTCTTTCGTGAAGGGTGACAATAAGGCGAATAACACTAATATGCAGATGTATATGATTATGCTCTCTCCAAAGAGAGATGAGTTCTTTTGGAATTTCTAACTTCATATATTGTTCTACAATGGTATCTTATAAACAACACTACTCCATACGAGAACTTTAGATGATTCTTTTGACATTTGGGCTATGTGTGGAGAGAATAATCTTTATACTTCTTGTATAAGAATGGTCACGAGAGTATGTACTGTAAGGATTGAGCAAAGGTAATGAAGTATTAAAAATATGATTTTTTGCAGGAAGGTGAGTAATTCGACAAGGCTTTCAATTTTATTAGAAATAGTACGTTTAACATTAGAAGGGTAATTAACAATAAATAAAAACGAATAAGGTCACTAGGTAAAGAGTCACTCATGGCTGAAGGAAAATCCTTTCTCACTATCATCCAGAATAATGTAATCACAGTTAATAACACTAATGAATCTGATACCACATGGGCAACTCTTGGTTAGGGGTCACACAAGAATATCATTAGCAAGGTACGTGACGTCGTTACTATATGAACCCAGAAAGGTAGAGGAATGATGTGTATTACTAGGCCTCCCTAGATCTCGCGTTTCAATGAAAGTCGTACTAGTTATTATTGTTATTAGCTATATTACAAAATTGAAAATTTTATAAGATGAATGTGTAGTTTTATGACCCATGCCCAAGTGTAAATGCAAACTAAGATGTTCTTATATTTTGCTTAATGTTATTTTTCTAGACAGCATTATGATTATGTGACATTTTTTGAAGATTTAAATGATAGTCTAAGTTCAATTAAATATAAAATTTTGATATCACCTTGCTACTGTGAATAAAGGGTTTGTTATGATTTTTGCAACACGAGGGACAACTTTCTCTTAATGGCAATGTTAGAGTTGATGTTACTACATAATGATATTCACACTTTGGCAAACAACATTTAATAACTTGATCAGGGAAAAACTTTCACAAATATAATTCATCCTAAAAAGAATATTATGCATCGTTCCTTATCTTTTCATTCTTAGGCTTACTTATATAATTAGGTATAGTTTTAGTTATTAAATAATTAACAAGGCTTGTATATTAAAAAACTATACCTTTTGTTTGATAGTATAATTTTTATAAAAAGGTGAAATATCTTCATCACTTATCAACTTAAATGTTTTACCATTAAATTTTCAGCTCCTTTTTTTTTATCTCTTATAGCCAAATTAAATTCTTGAAGTAGCAAAATATATCATATTAACATTAGTTTTAGCTTCTTTGTTAAAAGGTATTTTAATGTTGTATGATCATAATACACAAAAACTTTAGAGTTAAGCAAATAACGTCCAAATTTATATAAAGCAAAACAATTACTATAAGCTCTTTCTTAATCATGGAGTAATTATACTTTGTAGCGTCCAATGTCCTTATGAAATAATAGATGACATGACTTTGTTTTCTAATTCTTTGGCATAAAATACCTCCTACTATATAGTTGCTAACATCACATATGTTTTTGAATGGTGAATCTTAATTTGGTAACTGAACAATATATGCACTTGTAAATAATGCTTTGAACTCGTCAAAAGCTCCTCATTCTTCCTAAATTCAAATGGAATATCTTTTTGAAATAATTTTGACAATCAAATAACAATCTCTGAAAAGTTTTTCATAAACATGTGACAAAATTTTACATGTCAAAGAAAAGAGAACTTCCCTAATATCTGTAGGGTAACGTAAGTTCACAATTAACTTAATGTGTACTTTATTAATTTTTATGCTCTTAGATGAAATCATATGTCTTAAAATGACATTTTGATCAACCATGAATTGACATTTTACATGGTTTAATACTATATTTATTTTAATGCATTTTTTAGAACCTTAGATAAATGATTTAAAAAATCATCAAATGAATCTTCATAAATGGTGAAATCATTCATAAATACTTCAATGCAATTCTGAAGATACTAAAAAAAAGATACTTGTCATGCACATTTAAAATGTACTTGGAGCATTACAAAGATCAAAGGATATTTTCTTGAAGGTATACATTCCAAAAGGATAAATAAAGGTAGTCTTTTCTTGATCTTCTTGAGCAATTGCTATTTGATAGTACTTTGAAAAAACATCTAAAAAACAAAAACATGATTTACCAATAAGTCTTGCTATCATTTGATCTATAAAGAACAATGGAAGATGATTCTTTCTAGTAGACAAGTTAAGCTTCCGAAAATCTAAGCACATTTGTCACCTATTTTGCACCATTACTATCACCCCAATTTTCTTTGGCATAACATGAATTAGGCTCACCAACTCACCATCAAAATAAGATAGATTATACACTCATTGCAAAATTGTAGAATCTCTTTCATTACCACCTCTTATTATTAGATCGAGTCTCCTTTGTAGTTCCCTTATTGGATTAACATTTTTCTCTAAAATAATCCTATGCATGCAAATTGTTGGACTTATACCTTTTTATTAACTAAGGTCTAACCAATTGCAATTTTGTACTCTTTTAGAAGTGTTAGTATCCTTTCTTCTTACTCTTTAGTTAACCTTTTTTAGATGATCACATGTAATGACTCTCCCTTAATGAAAATAGACATATTTTTGATGATCAAATAGATTTTCAATTCTAGCTTTGAAGCTTGCAAAATGGAAGGCAACACTTTCTTTTAAGATATAATGATTTCTGCATTTAGATTTTTTGACTCTATTAGCATTTCTTTATTAATTTGCTTATTCACTTCTAATTTTGTAGCACCCCACTCCCGTAAGACTTGGACCCGACATCGATGGTGATATCTGAGTCCGTACTCTACGATGGTGGCGTGATACATCACTCAGCCAAATCACAGTATAATTTTTTTTAAAAAAACATACATACACTTACGTTATATATGTTGCGGAAAACAAATCTTACAAAACATGACCAGTAAATAAAGTGATGGCCACGAGGGTCCTCTTATAAATACACCATAATATAACACCAAGGTCCTCACACTAATGCCAACGCAACTGATCCCGTCCTCTTTACTTTGGCAACATCATGGACTTGAGGAAGCAACATGGGAACCTGAAGAAACCATGAAGGCTCAGTATCCGCAACTATTCGGATCAGGTAAAATTTCGAGGACAAAATTTCTTAAGGATGGAAGATTTGTAACACCCCATGCTAGGGGTTACATTATTAAGGAAATTCAGTACATTTTATGCTTTGCATATTTGAATACTTGCTTATTTATGCATAAGCATTTTGGACATATACAATTTTTGTGCATGTAATCATGACAATTCTGGGTGTAGTTGGTTTTAGAATTTTGATTAAGGTGAGAATTGCGGTTTATTAGTGATGAAAATTTATTTGAAAATTATTGGCATTATTTTGGAATTTTTGGGAATTTTAGGAATTTCTGGAAATTTTGGATTATCAAGAGAAATAGACCAATGGCTTAATGACATGTAACACTCTATGTGCATGACAAATGACTCATATGAAATGAGCCATGTGTCAAGTTGGTAGCAATAAACGTGATAATAACACACTGATAATAACACACATGGGTACTTGTGCTGGAGAGGAAAAATCACAGAAGCCTTGTTGTTCTTCGGCCTATGTGGGTGTTCTTTGAAAAAAAATCACTAAATCTTCTTCACTGGAACACTAGTTTTTGGATTCCTACATTAGTATTGTACTTTACAATACAAAGAAGTTGGTCCAGCTGTTAGTTGTCCTAATCTCTCTAGTCATGCTCCTTAACCATCACTGAAACCTTGGTGATTTTTTGAAAAACAGGGTTAGTAAGTTTTAGTTTTCTGAGTTTTATGAATGATTCTGATGATATGTATTGAAAATAAGTACATGCATTAGTTGGATGATGTCTTATATATTGAGAATAAACACATGCATGAGTTATATCAGTTGAATGGTTCAGCGAAAGTGATGATGAGATGGTTTAGTAATATTGTACAATGGAAAGGTAGAGGTGTAATACCGATTGCATGTAGCTTTAAAGAAACTTAGTGAAGTAGAAAGGTTTTGGATTAGTGGAGTGGTTGTGATGAATGAGTGTTAATGAAAAAAATGTAGTAAGGATGAAAAGTTACAATAGAGAGAGGAAGAAGATGACCAAAGGCAATGAAGTTTGTCGTAGCCAACTTTTGAGCTCGCCGCGGCAAAGTTTCCTGACAATTTGCATATATTTTGGTATTTTAGACATAACTTTCTCTGTAGTTATTCAAATGGAGTGATTTTTAATTTAGAGTAAATTAGAGACATAAGGCTACAAATTTTATGAAGAGATTAAAATCTAATTCTGTCTCTAAGAATTTCATAATCTGATTGGCAGTTGAGATAAGAATTCTGTTGAAGCTTAAGAACAACCTGAAATCTTTTGAGTATAACTTCCAGTATACTAAACCAAATTGGACGAATTTGGTATCATTGGAAACCTTATAAAAATAAGGACAACTTTCTAGAAGGAAGTATTACCTAATTTCCTCAACTACCTGATGTGAATAATTGAACAAGGTGGACCTGAAAGTTGAGTATGAAATAAATCTGGATTGAGGAATTGAGTTTGGTTTCATATGAACGATAATGTGTGGATATTAAGGATAAGAAACCCAGATTTTTTTCATGAACATGCATCGTACATATTCAGTATACATGAGTGTGCATAATGGAATTCATAATTGTGTACATTAGTAATATATGTTTGTAATGAATGTTTTAGAGGAACTCTTAGAGCGACCGATTCCAGATATTGTCGGGACTTCGAGGCAATAGGCAATAAGGGAGCTTTTGTAAGTAATCTTAGACGGTATTTTGTGTAAGTAATTTAGATGGTCAAATTTGATAGTTTTTCTTTGATTGTTTTGTTGCTACTATTTTTGGTCCATTGAATGATTTGCAAAGCTGTCAGATGATATGTTGAATTGTTGAATTTTGGAATGAAAGCCATGATTGGCTAATTATGTTGAACATGAAATAAATTCGTTTGGTTTTAAAACTATCAAGTCCTGATCGTGGGTAAATAGGCATGCCTAGAAGGGTCTGCAGCTGCTCCTATTATTGACACCTCGGTGTCTCCTATATCAACACTTTGGTGTCTCCTGATATCGAGACATATGTCTCTCCTGCTGATACCAATTATGGTATCTCCTGTATAAGTCCCGTTACCCGCTTCTGTAAATGGATTTAGCAGTCATCTGGTTTTGTATTCTGGTATCTGTTTGATTCTGACATAAGCTAAATTATGTTATGATTCTGAAGGGTTTATAACCTCCTGTGTTATGCAGTTCTGTTAATTATAAAATCTGTTCTGAAATGCATTATGTCTGATTTATTGTTAAAGAAATCATTTAATATAGATTAGTTATTACTCACTAAGCTATATGCTTAGCACGGTGGATTTGCCCCGTGTAGGTTCAGAGTGAAGATTATAAGGACTGGGACGAGTCAACCGCAATGGCCAATGGAGTCTGAGTCTTGTTTTGAAAATAATGTAATTGTTGTTTGACTTTTGGGCTTGTATCTAATATGTATATGTAGATTTGTTTGTAAGTTTGTAACAACGATACTTCAGTTTGGTTTGCATTTTTGGAACAAATTTGTATTAAGCTTTTGTGATATAATGTATGTGTGTTTAAGATTCTGGAAATGCATGTATGAAATGTTTCGTATAATTTGGAAATGTTTATTTTTGAATGCTATTCTTCCGTGAAATGTTTTGGTTTGTTTGTACTGTCTTGTGTGGCATCCACATTTCCTCCCAGGGGGTATTAGGGTGTTACATTATAGATTCATTTTCACATAAATTTGATTCAACTTCAGTTGATTCAGGTATAGTCATCATGATCTTCGCTAATTCAGATCAATTAACAAATTTCTCCGATTCTTCTAAAGATTATTCAAACATTTCAGAGGATTATTCAAATATGTTAGAATGCTCAGGTATATATTTTCCAAATTTGTTTGGAATAGATGTTAGTGGAAAAGTTGCAATAAAATCTTATTAAGGAGCTTTATCTTTTCCATTGGATGGAGAATGTTGGATTTTTTATGGTGAAGAAGATGGAGCTTTAATCCACAAAGGTTTTTTCCATAGATCAACAAGTTTGGTATATAAAGGTGATGGATCATAAATTGTCAATTTTAAACTTTGTAGTTTTAGTAAGTTTGGGTTTGGTGTTAGGATGAATATGCTGCCTAATTAAATATAATTCATTTTAAACACTTTCTCATAGTTAGTGGGTTTAGGATAGGTTAGGGATGAATAGATGGCTTGTATAACTAAAAAGATGTAAGATAAGCTCCATAAATAGTCTTAGACTGTTCTATTTGCATGTCAACTTCCATTCTTTGTTGTGCTTCTTTCGCTAT
>JANTPM010000005.1:42646087-42657702 GCA_025434745.1 Erythroxylum divaricatum | reverse complement strand
GATTTCGTTTCGCTTTGAAATCTGTTCGTTTGGTTCGATTAGTTATTGCTTCCGCTTTCATTTGCTTCCGTTTCGATCCTGTATTCGATTCGCATTTGCTTTGTTTCCGCTTGCTTTGTAATTCGAGTTCGCTTTTACTATTCCCTTTTGCATTCGATTTTACATTTCGCTTCCGCAATTTAATTTCGATGCGAAATTTCCGTTTCCACTTCGGTTGTTTCGTTTCCTCCGTTCTTTCGCTTTTTCGGTTGGGATCCGATTTCTGGATCGGGTCCCAACACTCCGGATCGAGTTCTAACATTTATAATTTTAAAAGCTTAGGCATTGAATTATTATTTTTTAAATATTGGACACTTTAAAATATGTTGTATTTTTATTTATTTTATCCTTCTATTGAACTTATTTTTCACATACAAACTTATTAATATCATCAAAGATAAAATATTAACACTAATCTAATATAAGTAAAAAAAATTGGACCCCTTCTTTTTACTCTATGAAATTTTGCAAAAGGACTTATACTTGAAGAGATTTACCAGACTATAAAAGGAGTTTATAACACCTTATTTATTAATCATTAGTAAAATATTTAATTTGTTGTCAATGTTTTCTAGATGGTCCAAGTTAACTCTTAGTAATTATAAACATCTATTTCATTGTAAAATTTCTATAAGATAATTATCGTTGATTTTCAACTTTTTGAGTCATTTATGGCATAAAATATAGATATTTTATACTTTTTATTTTTATAAATTAGTATTTGTTGTTTTTAAGTATATATTAGATATGTTTTCGGATGACTGTAGGGGTTCAAATTTAGATTAGTTTAAAAATTCTAATAGATCTTGGAGAATATATTAAACTCAAATTTGAGCTTAATTGTTTTAAAAAGGGTTCTCTCCATCGACTTTTTAAGGATGATTTTTTATATTTTCTACTAGTGTTTAGAAATACAAATCGAATCAAGTGATGGATGTAGTCTCGTCAAAATTGCTTCATAATTTGGTCTGAATATGTGAAGATATGTGTTATAATATTTTGAGCATTATTTGTAATTGAAAATTTTTGGTTATTTGTGGAATTTAATAATGACAAGTATTCAACCTTATGTGGGATTATTAGGAAATGAGATTTATTTAGGATAAAATCCTAGTCAAGATAAGATTTAATTGGAATAAAATCACCATATTTTGATTAAGATAAGATGTATATTTTTGGACTCTATTTAACAAACTATTTCGATAGTTTTATTTATCTAAATAGTTGAATTTTTTGGTCACTTTATCTATAATGGACAACTATTTTTCTCTGGCCATTGCGTGAATTTTTTAGATGCATAAAAATGATTACAATATGATGATTTGACAACTGTAATTTTACGTATCTAAAACTATTTTCGGTGGCTAATTTTGTGGCAATCCTATAAATATTTGAATTTGTGTTTTACTCCATTGGTTTCGTGAATTTTTTGGTCCATCTAGATATAGTTTTTGAGTTAAAAACATTTAGGAGATGTGTGATTTTTCAGTTGTAATTTCGATGATCTTGCGTTATCTTTTGTTGTTGATTTTTGGTGATCTGGGTAATATTTTGTGGCTATGTACTATATGAATTAACTAGGATTTTTGGACAGTTGTTTGATGAATTCTTTAAGAGGAACAACATGCAGATTTTTAGTATTGAATGCAATTGTATTTTTGTAGGGTTTCAGTGGTGAAACAATGATTCAATTGATTGACATATAATAGCTACTTTTTCTCTATTTTTATAAACATTACAGTATCTTTCCATCATTATTGGGCAGCTGTGTTTTCTATTTATTGGTTGATTTTTTGGGATGTCTTGGTGTGGTTTTTGGTTGAAAATGTCCACCAGTTTTTATGGGTTTGCAGCTATTTTGTTTTAACATTTTGGTAATGAAATGTTAATGTTTTTGTTGAGTTTTCATGGCTATTGTGTGTGGGATATCTCAGTGATATTATGGAAGGTTCACAACAGAATTTCTTGGTTGACAAGTTCCCGATCTTTCATTGAAGAAGATGGATTTTTAGGTCTTATCTCAAGTGTCCTTATTTATGCCCTTTATTGTTTCAATTACTTGAGTTATTTTATTTTCATTCTTATTATCAAATTTTGTTATGAAAATCCTTTTTTGAGGATAGCACGAGGTGATCGTATTATTAGGAGTGAAATACTTTCATGGAAACGAGGGATAGTGTCAAGGGTACGGTGAGTCGGCTTTGTAATATCTTGACTAAAACTATTGTTGTTCTTTAGTGAAAGTGATTAAGCATGGTGAGGGTTTCGTAGATGTAGATAAGATGTGCTGAATTGCGTTACTGAATCTCGAGTATTGATTTATTTATTTTGCATTTAATTTTTCGTTTTTCGTTTGTTTTAGCAAATTTACAGTTGTTAACGCGGTTGTTTTATATCAAGCAACCATATATACAATTTAAAGCAACTATGGTTGAAACAGGATGTTTGCGGAACCACATCCTTTTCAAATTTTCAATTAGTATAAGAGATGGTTACCTAATTAGAAGTTGGTAATTCAAGTTGAAGCAGACCTGTGTTGTGCAATTTTGGCTACAAGAGAAAGAGCATCAATCATTAAACCACTGTTGTTAAAAATATTCAGTTTTCATATGATTATGAAATATCAAACTAATCACCATTTTTGTTTCAGAAAATAACTACTCTGAAGGATTATCAAGATACTTACTTGATATAGCTCCAAGAATTGCAGAAACTCAAAAAGTCCTAAGCTTCAAACGACTCACATACACCATTATGGAAGTTAACAAGTTTCGGCTTTTCTTATGACGAAAGGAAGAAAACTGAAGTTGGAAGTATAAAGAGGTAGATGGAAATCAAAGTTTTTCTTTGGTGGAGTTTTGATGAAAAACTCTGTATAAAAGAGGAAACTTTGAAGAAGAAGCTACAAAGAAGAAGATGAAGACAAGCACAGTAACTTGTCTTTTAAGGTTAAGAAAACTTAACTTTAGACTTGGACACTTGCCCACTTCTTGGGCTCTTAGCTAATTTCCTAACCAACAAGTTCTTATTGAACTAGTTCCCTAACTCTCATCCTTTCATTTCCAATTATCTCCAAAGTTCGCAATGCCATCTTCTGACAATTTTCTTCAATATCATTACACTCATTTCTATTTTCCATACATCAATTTGCTTGCCAAGTGACATTTTTCCTAGTACAATAATATCCAAAATTTTCGAAAATTATTCCTAAAATTTACCAAAATTCAAAATTAACAAATACACTCACCAATTAAATTTTCAATACAACAAATTCACAATTCTCAATAATATCACACCACAATTCAATTATACCCGGAATGTTAATGAATGTATATACAATCATTTTAAATGTGTGCAAAATATTCAAATTTACATGCGTGTATCCTAACAATATGCATAAGCATAAAAGTGTATTTTTCTTAATCTCTCATTGATCTCCCATGTACCGTACTTTTGGGTTCTAACTCTTAACATGAGAACAGGATGTTACATGAAGGATAAGTAAAATAGTCTTGAATGGTGATTCGAGATATGAAAGAGTGCTTTGGGATTATATTGCGATATGATAGTGGTAGAAAACGTTGCATAGAATGGATTAGAAATAAGTGTTTTTGGCTAGCAATTTGGCCTTTAACTTCCCAAACTTTCATTAATGCATGTTATTCATAATCATTAACTTCCATTAATGCATGCTATTCATGACCATTAACTTCCCATAACTCTCCATTAGTGATGGGGATTATGGAAGGCCAAATGGTCTGAAAAAAAGAGATAATTTTCATGCATCTTGTCTAAGACACAAGTGAAAGAAAGGTTATTTTCTCATATACACACTCTTTTTCTCTCTCACTCTCACAAGAGTTCTTATATTTGATAGCACAAAGAAATAATTCTAGTCATCTCCTAGTGAGGTTTCATCCTTTTATCTTCATGTGGACTTTTATTAGAGATGGTCTACGTTGATCGATGTGGTTTATGATAACCCAATATAGAGAAGATTAAAGAACAAAGGAGATAATCTAAAAGGTATATAAACATCTTACATTTCATGTTTTTGTTTTCTATATCTATATGCATGAGTAGATCTTTTTTTTAGGTTCCATTTTATTTTCCGCTGTGGATATTTGATATGTATTATATATGAGATGCATGATCAGAACCTTACAAGAAATTCTTAGGATAGTCACTTTAGCTCATATTTGATCTTAGGTACATTTTAGAAGTGAAGGAGCTAAAATGACTTGAAAATATGTCCATTGAAGCCATCTTCTTAATTTTCATATTCTACTGATTCATAGAGCATGAATAAGAAGAGGATAAAAAGCAAGAGAAGACAATTAAATGCCAAGAAAGATGAGACATATGCTTGAAATACAAAGAAGAAGAAGATTAGAGCAAGAAGAAGATAAGAAAATGAAAAGAAATGAAGAATGAACCATTAAAATATATCATGGAAAAATTGCACAACTGTGAGTATATGTCACAGCTGTGTAACAAGATGCATGGGTGTAAGTTATTCCTCACGCCCATACAATATGGTGATTTCCATAAACCAAAGATGATGCAGGGTGACAATTGCTTCCACGGTTCTTCTCACACCAATGTCCATACATGCTTCTTGATAACCCTCCTATGCATCTTCTCATGCTTTTAGCCATTTGTCGTGCTTTCACGTTGATAGCTCCCATTTACTTGCCATTTTTCTCACGGTGATGCCATGTCATGCTTCTTTGTTGTCAGTCATCTGATCGTGGTTTTTGTGTGTGTATATTCTAATGACTAACCTCGATAATCTACAAATGCACTGGTCATTCAGATAGTACCGAAGGTTCAATCCCACAATGAGGGATAATCTAGTCCTAAATCTAAGGCCAACACAATTCACAAAAAGTCAAAAGATAGCAAAACTAAATCAAGAATTCAATTTAATCATGCAATTCAATCCAAGAATCAATTACGCAAACATTAACAATTTAGCTATTGCAACATACTTAAGAGTTAACCTAAAGAAACTATCAATAGAGAGAAAGAGAAATTTACCTATCTTTAACGCTAATCTAGTCGATTATGATCTATCGGATTATTGGTTCTAGCTCTTTCTTGAGGTATAACCTTTATCCCTAAATTATACATATTAATCTAGACTCAAGTGTTAAATTGTTTACCCTTTTTAATTACACACACACATTAATAATTCTTTGGCTATTCAAACTCTGTAACTACTCCTATGTACATTTTTATGAAAAGTCAAGCGATTACAAGTTCGATAGGTTTTTATTCGAAAAACACATTTTTTATTTACTTTTTGTGAACATGGACTTAGTCTTTTTGCGCGGAGGCAAACATTGGTGATGAATGTCGATTTGGTTACTCAACTAAAATATGTTTTTTATTAAGTTGCTTGATTGGAGTGTCAATATAGTCTTTTTACACGAAAGTGCACATTTGTGATGCATGTCGATCTGGTTACTCAGCTACATTATATTCTACTGGCTACTAGCTATATTCATAATTCAAAGGCTAACGTAATAATTATTTATTTAAAATTAACAAACATGATTTTTTAATTACCTACCCTGTTACTTTAGCTACTTATTTTCATGAAAAATACTAGCAAAGCTACTTAAGTCGAAAGGCCTCAAATTATGAATAAATGTGACAATTTAGAGGTTAAGTTGCATATTTAGCCAAAGACCCCAATTTACTAATTTTGTGAGCTAATGATTCTTCACAACCTAATGGACTATGTTCAAAATTAAATCAATTTCAATCCATCTAAGTTATTGACATATTCACACAATTTACAAAATGCAACCTAACAAACTATTATACAATATGTAACATTACATTCAAAGAAAAACACTTAACCCTCCGCACATATAATATGCAAAATGCAAAGATTAGTAGTTTAATTGAAAATGTCATTCGCAAAGGTTAGTAGTTTAATTGAAAATGAAAGATGGCATTGTGACAATAGAGGTGAACAATTCTTTCAAGGTTGTTCCCCCAAATTTCCCCAGATTTGTAAATAGAGGATAAGGTAATTTGGCTTAAACTTCCTTTTGGCTTATTTACAAACAGATCTTGTATGGATATGATAAGGAATCATGCAATAACTATGAACTAGGATTCTCTTGTGTGGAACAAGCTTCTTGTTCCTATATTCTCATTTACTTTGTGACTTGCATTAAATAAAGGCTCACTATTTTAGGCAAAACAAGAGGCATCAATAATCTGAAATGTATATTATGTTTCTCAAATTAAGAAATCAATGCATATCTTCTGTTTAATTACCTTAATTCATATATGGTTTAGAGGAATGTTATTGGCCTTTGTATCCTAGATCTACAGATCAAAGGCTTGCTGGCAATAATCTGGTGACTACGTTTCCTTTTTAGGGGGTCATAAAGACAAGAGGTTATTGTATAGCTTGGTTCTTAAGAGCATAGTTTATAGTGTTTGGTGGGAAAGGAACCAAAAGGTCTTCAAGGGCAAGTTCAACTCTCCAAATCATGTAAATGAATGCAATATTAGATGTATTAGAGAGTTGTTTATAGCTAGAAGAAAAGGCTTATCACTTTCTCCACTTTTAAAATTAAATTGATCCTCTAATGACTCCTAGCGAGTTACCATCGTCCTAACATGTTATACATGTGGTGCCTTAATAAGCTTTAATAGCCTTGAATTGTATTTGGTGTTTTATTTTGTACATTCCATATAAACTTTTTTATTTACTTTTTTAGAAAAAGAAGAAAATATTGTAATATTATATCTTTATAAAGGATAAATTATTTATCTACTCTTTATATTTCTATTATAATATAATTAAATTTGCTTAAGTGACAAGTGATTAACTAAACTTAACCATGAATCCACTATTTAGAGGTATCCAAACTTTATTTGCAATGAGAATAGAGTTAAGAATAATGGCATTAACAATTTTTTTCACTAAAACATCACTGGAAATAACTTTACCAAATATTATCGAACTTGATCATTAGAATCAGTGTCTGAATTAAAGTGGCAAAGCCTGTTCTACTTCATCATCTTAGTATAACCTTGGTACAAAGGAGTAATATCTCAAACATTTCTTGAAAAAAAAATTTGGATACAACAACTAGTCACAATCCTCTTGGGATTTAGAATGTCGATGTTCAATTCTTTCTCTCCAAAAAATTTTATTGACATATAGATATCGATAACAAATAATACACCCAAATTTGCTCTTTTCTAAACAACTTTTCCTAAAGAATATAGTCATCTTAACACAATGCCTAAATAATATTGTCCTAATTAATAAAGTTAAATTAAGTGAATGATCGTCCATTATTTCGTTCGTATTAATTGTGTTTTTTTTACATTAAGAGAATAAGTTAGAAAAGCTTAGTGGAGACTAAGTACTAAAAGAAAAAAAGGGAAAGAATCTGATGGAAAACTATGATGTATATTATATGTGCTTGTGTATTAATCTTGATATGAATTTCTGATTTACGGAAACGAAGTGCATGCTCATTAATAGTGTTTTTGATTTCTTGGTGCTGGGTTTAATTCATGAGTATGAATTTACTTCCACCATTTTCAAAACTTGGAATGATCACCTTATCAATAAGTGGGAAACAATCATCACTCATATCCTGTGTAGTCCTTTTCCCTTCACTGGAATGCAAACTCAAAGAAGTTCATGCCCATTATGATACAGTGTCACCATCATTCTAATCTACGATAAAACAATACAAAAACTCTATAGAGCTTTATATGTCCAAATTAGCATGCCATGTTGAGAATAAGAACATAATCTTAATCATGGACCGTCAATTAATATGTCTCCAGCATTTTAATTCTATACATGATTAAGCATAATCACCTGAGATTGATACTAATATTCATTATGCTCAAATAGCATTATGAATTCATAGGACCCTGCAGCTTTCTAAACAATGTTGAATTAGACATATGTTCCCCTATCTTGGAAGTAATCTATTATTTTGGAAAAAAGGGAGAAAAGAATAATTCAAAGGGCATATTAGCCCGTGTAAGGCTTTGACTACTAATGTTAAGACATTCAACAGCCAAAAACATCAAACAACATACAAGTCAATTATTTTAATATTAAGGTTCATCATTATAGTTTCTATGCTCATAAGTCAATTCCAATCTTATGTCAAAAGATCTCAATCATGTATTTGTATAAATAAGATCTTCTAACACATGATTAAAACTGGATTATGGGAACAAATACCGTCTAGTTTTTCCTATTTAAGAATGAAATTTAATAAAACTTTTTCATTTAAGGAACAAACTATCTGAAATGCTCTTGAATGTCAAAAATAAAATGTAATGATGGCGCCACATGGTGACCAAAACACATACGGTGATGGCACTTTGATCTATAAAAGCCATTCAAACCCAACATAGCCCACTAACAAAGGTCTAAGTGAGTAAGAACAAAAATGTCTTCCAAATTGACTATTCTGTTAGTTGTCTTCCCTGCAGTAATCCTCCTGACATTGGCCTCGAACCTCGACCCAATTCAAGACTTTTGCATAGCAGACCCAAATGCTGGTCTTGTAAGAACTGCAAGGCTCATTACTCTTCCATGCAAAAATTCCTCCAAAGTAACCACTGACGACTTCATCTTCTCCGGCATGACAGTCCCTGGAAACTTCTCTGACATTGGCCCGGCCGCCATTCCTGTCAACCCAACAAACTTCCCTAGCCTCAACACACTAGGCATGTCCTTTGTACGAGCTGACCTCAAAGTTGGCGCCATCAATCCACCACATTTCCACCCAAGAGCCACAGAGATCACCTATGTTGTGCAAGGAAGTGTTTATTTAGGTTTTGTTGATTCTAACAACCGAGTTTTTGTAACCACCCACTCCCGTAAGACCCAGACCCTACATCAATGGTAATGTCCGAGTCCGTGCCTTACAAGGGTGGCGTGATACATCACTCAGTCAAATCATAGTATAAAAATTTTCCTTTAACACATACATACTTAGATATATGTACGTTGTGGAAAACAAGACTTACAAAACATGACCGGTAAATAAGGTGATGACCATGAGGGTCCTCAATACAAACATCATAAAATATACCAAAATCCTCACACTAATGCAGACGCAATTGATTATGTCCTCTTCTATCACTCTGCGATCACTATACGCCCGTTGCCTAACGGGGTATTCTTCTGAGTCCTGAAAAATAATAGCAAAATTTAGATAAGTTTTTGTAAACTCAATGAGTGACCATCGTCGATAGTCCGCTCACTTATGTACCGAAACAATTTATAACAAATATTCACATCTCTGTCTATTTGGTCTCATTTTACTATTCGCATAGATCTCACTTTATATCATAATACACTTTCTCAAAATTGCCCATTTACACGATTACAGAAATCCATATTCCAACATCCCATTTTTAATACAAACATATTTCATTCGTTTACCATTTATTATTATTTGGCTGTAACTGAGGGCCTAAACTGTCCCATCGAAGGGCTCAATGATATCTGACCCTTATCTAATGCTGGATAAGGGGCTCACTATACGTTGAGCCTAAGGCTCTAAATCATTCATGAGCTCGAATCTCATTTTCATACGTTGAGCTAAAAGCTCTAATCGGTAGCGACTCTGGTCAACATCTCTAATATTGCATACAACGCTAAGCATATAACAATTTGTCATTCATTCTATAATTAGATATACCCCATGACTGTTATTACACCAGTGTATGACATTTTGCCTGTCATTCTATCAAACATATCAAATCAAATGCAGTATGTAACACTTTTTCAATTTATTTCAGAGTTGTGATTGAGCGTCTGTACTGTCCCTATAAGGGCACATCAAGCGTTAAGCCATAGGCTCTGGAACTGTCCCATCAAGGGCTCATTAATCATTGAGCTTGTAGCTCTAAAACTGTCCTATCAAGGGTTCATTAATCGTTGAGCTTGTAGCTCTAAAACTGTCCCATCAAGAGCTCATTAATCATTAAGCTTGTAGCTCTAAAACTGTCCCATCAAGGGCTCATTAATCGTTGAGCTTGTATCTCTAAAACTGTCCCATCAAGGGCTCATTAATCGTTGAGCTTGTAGCTCTAAAACTGTCCCATCAAGGGCTCATTAATCATCAAGCCAGAGGTTTGGAAACTGTCCCATTCAGAGCTCATTAATCATCGAGCCAGAGGCTCGGAAACTGTCCCATTAAGGGCTCATTAATCGTTGAGCTGGTAGCTCTGAAACTGTGGGGCTCAAGGCCCAATTATAACGTTGAGCTAAAAAGCTCTAATCAGTGGCTGCTTCGGTCACAACTATAATTAACTGATTTTGCGTTCATGAATGAACGGCATGTGCCACTATTCAATCACTTTATTCATGTATTCCTATATCATAATTAGGTAATCGATTCACAATTTGTCACATCAAAAACACATTCATAATTTCACTTGCTCATAACATTTCTATATCAAATCACTTCAATGCTCCGGACCTTCTGTCCGGAGTTCACAATCAACACTGTCCCACCATTATACTCCACAGAATTAAAATCACTGAATAATTTGAGAATCGTCTAGGTCACTCACTTGGCTTCCGCGCTAACGCCTGAAAGTCTCGGCAATATTGGTGGGATGACTTTCCAAAAGTACCTCTATCACAAGTCAAACACTCTAATTTACACATTGCCCAATCAGAAATAAAAACTCATGTAGCAATTTACAACAAATACGTATCATGCACTTCCGTGACATTCTCGGCACTATGGTAAAAAATTTTCCCGTCAATAACATCCCGAGATATCAGAACTCAATTGATACTCAAATTAGTCAATTCGTTTCAGAAATCCAAAAGTTAATGTCCAACATATAACCATATTTTACACTCAACTTCTATCCCAAATTTAATACCTTTAAGGACGGATTCAACACTTTCCTCTTTCATAACGAGGAGACCCAAGTCTCTAGTTCATAACAAATCAGAAATATCTCCTTTGACAGTCTGTACAAAAAGTTATGGTTTAAAAACTAAAGCATGCTCATTCAGGAAAAGGGGTCCTCGCCGCGGCGAAGGTTTGAGCTCGCCACGGCGAGGGCATAAATGTGCGCTGCGACGTGCTCCCTTATTTGAGCTGTGGCGTGCGCCCTTGCGCGCACCGCGATGTGCCGACCTGCGTGTGCCACGATGTGAGCATGAGCACGCCGCGACGTGCGAGCCCGATCTCCTCCATAATTCAGATTTTCCAAACATTTCAAACCAATTCTTCCAATCTATTGAACATATAATTCATCTAAACACTTAAACACCACTCACACATCATTTTCCAGCCCATTTTCAAACCAATTTCATTCACAAACCATCAAAAATTAGTTAGGATCGCAAACCCTAAAAATCCAACATATCAGTAACCTATTCTTTAGCTATAATCACTCAAAACATGAATCAATCAATGAATTAAGAAGAAAGAGGAAGAAAGAGTCTTAAACTTACTTGATTTGGCCCACAAAATCCTTAAACTCTTCATGATTTCGTCGAAAATCAAACCTTTCTCTTCTCTTCTTCTCTCCCACGGCATCTC
>JANTPM010000005.1:42564458-42578507 GCA_025434745.1 Erythroxylum divaricatum | reverse complement strand
ACTGAGACATTTCATTTCATGAATACATGAAACATAATGATTGTTGTGAACCGAGTAGTCACCGATCAGAGCTTAAAGCTCAACGAGTAAAAATGAGTTTTGAGCTCAAAAGTGAATCAAAGTCTCAGGCTCAACGTTTAATGAGCCCTGTATCCCAAAAGCAAATAAGGGACAGTTATCAATGAGCCCTATATGGGACTGTTTAAACACTCGTTCACAAAAAAATAACAAATGAAATTTGGGTCTCATGTGCACTGCATATGCATAATATGAGTGATTATATCTATTGAATGTGAAGTGTAAAATGTTGTGAATGTGATTATCTATTATGTGACTGGGTGAGCCATCAATGATGGTCACTCATTGAGTTCACAAAACTCACCCAAAATTTGTAAATATTTTTCATGACTCAGAAGAATACCCCATTAAGCAAACGAGAATATACTAACTACGACATGCAAGTAAGAGTTAGAGGTTGGGATCAGTTGACGTCTACATTTGTATTTTCCTATTTTTGTATAAATTTGTACATTCAGAAATGATTGTACAAATGTGTTTACGTTGTAATGTAAAGACATTATGTCTAAGCATTTTGTATTTATAATGGGCCTCAAGTGAGTAGTGAATCTCTGATGAGTTGTGTAACTGAAATGTTTATGAATGAAATAAAGCAGGCTCAAATTAATTTTTGATTTCGGCATGTTTGGATTAAAAAAAATTATACTAAGTTTTTGATTGGCTAAGTGACCTAGCATGCCACCCTCGTGGTGCACGGACCCGAATATCACCCATCGATGTCGAGTTCGAGTCTTATGAAAGTGGGGTGTTACAAAACAGGATTGTAGTCCAACCCAAAATTATCAATAAAAATTATATCCAATTATTTCAAATCTCTCTCTGAATTCCTAAATCTCTCTTTTTCTTTACAGTATTTCTTTCCAAGTTTATTTTCTAAGATAAGTCCTAAAAATCTATCAGATTATGCCACGCTTCACGCCATTTCTTGCAAGTAGTAGATGGAATCACTCCTTCTCTTTAGTTGAGACAAAATGTTTCCCATGACTTCAACAAGAAGTTGTTGCATATCCAAATCAAAACAAGTAGCAAATGACAATGACAGAGATACCAACTGGTCTAAAAATCAAATTCCTAGGTCTTCATCCTCTTGCTTTGCTCTATTTTCAACTTGAGAATTTTGCTTGCCGGAGTCTTCTTCTCCTAGTTTCTTCAACTTCTCTTCTAGAAGCTGAGTCGACGATGAGCGGAGGACAAGCAACTCAGAGAATATCGGAATTGATGAAAAAGGACGGCCTAGATTGTTTCTCCCCATCTACTCTTTTTTCCTTGTTTTCAAAAAGTATGCTATAACTCATGTAAGCTTTTATTAGTGTTATTTTTTTAAAATTATCTTTTGAAAATCAGGTTTAGTTTAATCTTAAGCTTGGTAGCCTCTTAACTAATCTTGAGACTAGTAACAGAATTTTTATTGTGTACACAATATAAGATGATGATTACTAGCACTAATGCAAAATTAATACAATTCTTATTTTTTATTGAAACTCTTTATTTTTCTAGAAAGAAACTATTTTTAATTTTTATTGAATAAAGATAAAGAAATTAAGGGTGGAAACTCTACGTACCATAGACATCCATGGTTATGCGCATTTAGGCCCAATAAGGTTCTTCTCACTCTACTTTTCAAGCCTTTTAAATTTTATTTTCACAAGATTTTTCCGTCAAAAATAAATTTAAAAAAAGAAATAAACAACTCGTCGATTAATTGGAAAGAAAAGAAACGAAAAATAAAACCTGAGACTCGGAGCAACCTCCGTTTGGACTTTAGCTGCTGCATTAGCTCTTGCTACGCTCCATTTTCGCTCAGGTGCTCTCTCTCTCTCTCTCTCTCTTTTGGTGAAGCAGTTTCATGATTTGATTGGACTTGTAGTTGCTATTCTTCTAAATCTTTTGGGTAGACCTTTTGAGTGTTTGATTTCATTTCAATTTCGCGTTTCTTTTGCCAACTTACTTTCTTATTTCACGTGGCATTTCTACGCTTTTCAAGTCTCAATGTCTAATTTGTTTCTGGCCTACTTGGGTGCGCTTCGGTTAATTTCGTGCGAGATCGCTCATTTCTCTCTTTGTCTTTATTTCTACGCTTGGGAGAAATAATGGGTCTGAGTTTGTTCTTTTTGTTCCTACATGTATACTACTTGCTAATGTTTTCTGTTCCGCTCTTTGTTTACGTTGAACACTTATTAGGAGACAATTTCCTCGTATTTTTGCTGCATATAAGTCGGTTGTTGTGAGTAAGGTGGCCATTTTCCAAGATGGCAGCTTGTGCGTCGCCGTATTGCATTCCTTCTGAGACTAGGAACCCCATGGGGATGTTGACTGTCTTGGGTGGAAAAGTGTCACTGGAGAACTACTTGGGAAGAGTTAGTTCTCTTAAGATTTCTGAAGATAGGAACAGATTTCTGGGTGCCAACCAAAAGTCTAGCTTTTCTGTGCACAAGTGTTCAGCGAATTCCCACAGTGTTAGCCCATATCAGAACAAGGACCCTTTTTTGAATCTTCATCCTGAAATATCGATGCTTAGAGGTGAGGGCAACAACACAGTGAACCCCCCAAGGAAGGACACTTCGAGTGGAAATGTCTCTGACAGCCTGATGGATGAATCTAATCCGACTAATTACAATGAGGCTAAGATCAAAGTTATTGGTGTTGGAGGTGGTGGGTCTAATGCAGTCAACCGCATGATTGAGAGTTCAATGAAGGGTGTGGAGTTTTGGATTGTCAATACAGATATCCAAGCCATGAAGCTGTCTCCAGTTTTTCAAGAAAATCGTTTGCAAATTGGTCAGGAGTTAACAAGAGGTCTAGGAGCTGGTGGTAACCCCGAGATTGGTATGAATGCTGCCAAAGAGAGCAGAACTGCAATAGAAGAGGCACTTTACGGTGCTGACATGGTCTTTGTGACTGTAAGTTTTAAATTTCCGTTTATTTCATAATTTTCCAACAATGATTTTATGTGTCATCCATTTTTAAACTATATGAAGTAGAATTTGAACCTAAAAACATGTAATCTATGTTTTATATGCTATTCACAAGTTTCTTTTATCTTGGAATGGTTGTCAATCAAGATGAGATGGATTGATTATGTTAAGTCTTTTAGAGGGATCATCTTTATTAGCCTTGGAAGTCAGTAGTGTCATTTTCATTTATGCTCCAACTTCTTTTTAATTATGGGAATACCAATATCACGTCTTGCTGATAAAAAGCATGAGGACTTGTACTTATTTAGACAAAATGACGTAGGGTTGTAACTTACTTTTTTCCTATGCTGTTAATATATGATGTTTCTCTCTATAACAATCCTTGTTTTCTTTTGTTTCTCATCCTTTCTTTTTGTTGCTTGTAAGTAGCTATAAGTTGTGATAGTGCTATTTTAAAGACTTCCATTTGCAGGCTGGAATGGGAGGAGGAACTGGCACTGGTGGGGCTCCTGTAATTGCAGGTGTCGCAAAGTCAATGGGCATACTGACTGTTGGTATTGTCACAACCCCTTTTTCTTTCGAGGGTCGCAGGAGGGCTGTTCAGGCCCAAGAAGGAATTGCATCTTTAAGAGAGAACGTTGACACACTTATTGTCATACCAAATGACAAGTTATTGACTGCCGTCTCTGAGTCTACACCTGTAACAGAAGCATTTAACCTGGCTGATGACATTTTGAGACAGGGTGTTCGTGGCATCTCTGATATTATCACAGTATGTAATATATTAGATAGTGTGACAGCATGAATTGCTCTTCTTTAATTTATTTTATGAACATTTAATTCTTACCTCCACTCTTGTTCATCTTTTGGCCCCTGATAATCTTTACTTGAAAAATATGTTGATGAGCTTAGTAAAATGGTGTATATCGTTTCAGAAAGATACAGGGCTTTCTGGGAAGCATAAAAAACCTTAATATGTAAGAATTTCCTAAACTTATATATGTTAAAACTATAGAAGGTTTGTGCTGCTGATAGGCAATATCACTTCATCAATTATACATTCGGATAATAAGTTTGTTTGGGGTCTGATATATTATGCAGATTATCAGTCATGAACTTCATCGTGGTGTGTGGATTGCAGATTCCTGGACTGGTGAATGTGGATTTTGCTGATGTTCGAGCTATAATGGCAAATGCAGGATCTTCATTGATGGGGATTGGAACTGCAACTGGTAATTTTTGAGCTGTTTATAGCAAGATGTATAGGTGCTAAAATGATATCCGTTGTGTATCATTACATTCAATTTCCGTTCAACTTAATATCAGTCTTTCTACTTCAAGCATCAAAATAATATATAATCAAGATTACAGAGTATGTTGGGCTAAATACTTAAGAGGGTTGCAAGATTGTGTTGTAAATAAAATCTAATGTGGATAAGCACATTTACATGCTTTCGCACACTGTTAAAAATGATATTTTCCTCAGTAGTCTAATTAAAAAATCTTAGCATGTTCCTTTCATATATTGGTATCAAATCACTTGTTCTTAGATTATTGGGTATCAATATTTTGATTGCCTGAAGATTAACCTTTGTAATACTGTAGTCCGTAGTTCATGTTTGCATTGTGATCATTTACAGGGAAATGAACTTTTTGGTGCTTGTGCATTTACAGGGAAGACAAGGGCAAGAGACGCTGCGTTAAATGCAATTCAGTCACCGTTATTAGACATCGGTATAGAGAGAGCAACTGGAATTGTATGGAACATTACTGGTGGAAGTGATCTGACGTTATTTGAGGTACCTTACTACCTTTAGCAACTGTAGACCTAGCTTTTTATACCTCGACCTTGTATGATAGCTGACACATATTAGGTAATACAAAACATGCTTTCTAGAAGCTGCTTTATTTGAAGGAGAGTGTATATCTTGAGCTATTGTTTTAATTGTCTTCATGCCAGTTATTTTTGTATTGGTTCTATCAACTTATGTCATTAAATACAAGTTATTCGATTCATTGCCTTGTTGTTAAAAATGCCTTCTTTTGCTTTATTTAGAGGATCACGATTTGTTGATTGGTTGTGTTGTACACTAAACATATATCAAGAAAAAATAGGGCTGTCCTCGTAGGCAAATGTTTGATTTAATCCTAGTTGCATTTTGGCCTACTTGATGCTGCCCTACCAACTATGTTTCTATTCTTTGCAAAGGTAAACTAGGAAATAAGGAGAAAAAGTAAAACTTCTGTCTTGACCTAAAAACAATTGCACATTATGTTGATAACATTCTGTTATGGATAATTATAGAAGAAACTGCTAGATTGTAACCATATCTTCATTTTGTAAAGTTACTTAAACGAGGACTTTCTGGTCTTAGTGTAGTTTTCTTTTTCCTCACATATTTCTTCTTATTCATAGTTTAATTCATGCAGGTGAATACTGCGGCTGAGGTCATATATGACCTTGTAGATCCCACTGCTAACTTGATATTTGGAGCAGTGATAGATCCCTCACTCACTGGTCAAGTAAGTTGGTTATTCTAACTGCAATATTGTAAATTTTGAGATCTTGTTTATATCTGCAGGCTACAGCTTTAGACCTGTTAATGGATGTAAGAAGCCAGTATAATTGTGCCTACTTTCCTTAAACATAGATATAAATATAAATGCCTTGCGTTGTTCACCTTTTCACAAGATCATGGGGGATGTGATTCCTCATTTTCTCCCTTCCTTTCACACATACCACATACCAACACAAACACTGTTGAGATGATGCCTTAGGCTTTTAATGTTCTTTTACCTAGAAAGATTACTTATCAATTATCAATTACATGTTTGCATCTCGAGATGGCTAATTTTGAAACCTCTTTGGATTACAAGCGTGGTCTGGTTAACAAATAGCATAGTCCAGGTTCTAGTATCTCAGATTTTCACATTGATTAAGCAAATTCTTAGACGGCCAGGTTTGTCTGACTTGAATTGGCATTATGTATTTTAAGATATGATTTCTTCTCCAGGTTAGTATAACTTTGATAGCCACTGGTTTCAAACGCCAAGAAGAAAATGAAGGCAGGCCCCTGCAGGTTCGCAATCCACCCTGGCCCCACACTGCATCTCTCTCTCTCTCTATCTCTCTAAATACATATATATATACACACACACACACATGCACATGAGCCATGCTCATTGTATCTATTTATATATTGCCACTAAAAACATTTAGTTGTGGATCCATCACAATCATCAATCATTCTAAGTAAAAGTTTGCGTTGTTGTCAAATTGCAGGCAAACCAATTAGCATCAGGGGACACCTCCTATGGATTAAACCGACGGCCTACCACCTCTTTCACTGAAGGTGGTTCTGTGGAGATCCCTGAGTTCCTCAAGAAGAAAGGTCGATCTCGATATCCAAGAGCTTGAATAAATTTTGACAAATGCTCCCACATATCAAGCCTAAGACTCTTCTTTCAGGATTTTATGGTATATAACGGTAGGTATTAGTTTCTTTGTGGTATCCCATGTGATTTTAGATTATGAGACGATAAAAGAGTGTATGCTTGAATAGGATATACAATGGTCTAATAAAATGTAGATTGGTATTCAGTTGTATACTACTGACCAGATGAAAAATATTATATGTTGCCAGTCCCCGCATAATTACGATAGTTTCAAAAGTTTTTATCATGCACCTCTAAATGCTCTACATAGAAATAACACATCAGCTTTGTACAGTTTTGAGACGGCAAATAGTTACCTTTCGTTGATATTGGGGCACCTTGAGACTGATTTCTTCCATGAGTGATCGCTGAACTTCTGGGATTGCCAGCCAGACAAATGAAATTCATTAAGTTACTGAAGTCACATGATAGAAGGTTCAAGCAATAGAAAGAAATTCTTTTTTTTTTCTTTTTTGGTTTTTTGATAATACAGAGATTCTTTCCGGTGTCTGTGATAGCATTGCATGCCCTCTTAGTCACAAATTGATTGTATGCCACTTAAAAACTTTTGAATAGCAAGTTTCATTATGTTTTGGTCTGACTAAACTGAAAACTTCCATTTAAGATGGTCGATTCGATTTTGGGTGTATTGGCAAATAGATTCTTTGTTTTCTTTAATCAATCTTTACTTTATTTCATTCCATCTCATTTATACATTTCTTTTTATTCCATTTAAATGTATAGATAAGATAGGATAGAACAGAGTAGGAATTGGTTAAAAGTAACAGAAGATCTCATCCCGATGCTATATTCAATTTGCATTAGTGGCGATGCTTACCTCTACCATAATCCGTTTTTACAGCTTTTCAATAATTTGGTTTCTTTTCATTCTTCCAAGTTTTTATTATTGATTGTAAAGCTTTTCTTCTTTCAATATCTCGAGAATGAACAGTGAGCTTGGATGGTATTGCAATTATTCATTCACAATGGTAATTGTAGGCTCACTATAACATAAAAAAGGTTACATGATTGAGAAACTTCTATAAATAGGTTAATTGAATGTAAAAATAATATCGTATCAATTAGACAGATCCACGTGAAACATGAGCCCACCATACCTCGGGAGGGCCTAATATAGTCCAACTTGCTTCCATTACAATTTAAGCCTGCCACTAACACAACACAAAACTCAACCTTATTGCACAAATCTCGGAGAGTAAGGTCATAGAGGCTGTTTTTGTAAATTGTGAAAATCAAACCAATCTTTTTATTAATAATAATAATAATAATAATAAAAGATACGTAAATGTGTGGTTTGAAATGAAACATTTAGAACATCAAAAGTGCAGATAAATTGGTAAAGAATTTTTTTGTTTAAGTGAGGTCGTGAGTTTAAACTATATTTAAAGAAGAAACCGAAACAACCAAGCGCCAGCCGATACCAACGGCCGCACAATCAGTGGGTAACTCCTACTTGAAATTTAAAATTTTGTTATAATTTTATATATTAAAAATCTCTTTTCCTAAAAAGAAGAAGAAGAAGAAAACTTGAAACACCAACCTCACGATCCTCCAAAAATAAAAGCAGGAAATCCCTTCTCCGCTCCTTTTCCGATGCTTTTTGTGTTACTAACAAAAAACATCAACTTGACCACATATGTGGAATCCCAATTCCTAAAACGTCACACGTAGACTTGTCACTTACCATACATAACAAGCATTTACGAGGTGACGTGTAAACTGACTTCCCACCCGTTCTCTCTTCTTTTTTTATTCCCTCCCACTCTCACACATACACTCCGTACATCATCCAAAAACAGAAGCAAGCAAGCAGCTGAGCCAACCGTGGTCAGATGGAGAAGAGAAAGAGCATCGTCGCCTGTTCTCTTGTAAAAGAAAATCCCACCAAGTTAAAGCCTTTTGAAGCTTCACTCAAAGCTCGTCCTTCAGAAGATGATAATCATGGGGACACATCTACTCTTGGAAACAACAGACCTTCTGATGCCCATCACTCCAAAGGTGAAGGAACAGTTTTGCGTTGTCCTCACCAAGACGCCATGAACATCCATGACATGCATGAGAAGCCAGGTGATCCCGAGACAATATTGGACGAAGATGATTGTGGACGTGAGAGACTGAAGAGACACAGGATAGAGATGGCGGGGAGGGTGTGGATTCCTGATATCTGGGGTCAAGAGGAGCTTCTCAAGGATTGGATCGATTGCTCTGCTTTCGATTCTTCTTTAGTGCCTGGTGGGATTATGTCTGCTCGAGCAGCTCTCGTTGAAGGGGGAAGGAGAGCAAACTCTGGTGGATTACGGATACAATACAGGTGTTGAGTGCTTTTTTTTCTTTTTCTTTTCCAATGATCTTTTCATTGCTCTAGTCAAGAAATATTACTGGAGACTACTCGAGAAATATGTGATCATTGGTCGTGGTTTTCATACACAAATTCGGCAACTTGCCGAGCGGTCCTTGTTTCAGTGTTGATGCATGCCGTTGCTTGCGAGAAGAAATCGAATATGCATTACAGGTGCAACATTACTTAAAACTGAAACGAAGAATTAAGCTAATTATATATGTACAGGTAAGTAATTCGTATTTTATCAGTTTCCTAATCTCGATTAGAAGGCAATTAAAATGCTGTATAGAAGCTTTGGTTATCAGAATCATCGGTGGAGGAAAGGCTGTAGATGGCTTGGAAACTGGAATGCATTGCGCTCAGTCTCAAACCTTTCAGATAGAACATGTGGTGCGAACTGTTCGGTTCATTGTAGAAAAACTCAAATTTCTGATTAATCAGGTGGCATTAGGACGAGGTCGTGACGGAGGAGAGAATAGTATAAAGATCACATGCAAAAGCTCAAAATTGTTAAACAGTGGATTTCTTGTAGATGGAGTAACTCAGAAGTCTATACTTGACATTTCAAATCATCTCACATTTCCCTTGTACAACTGTTGAATCTCATCTCGCAAGCTGGCCTGGAAGGGCATTTCTACACCTTTATCAAATTATACACATCATGATAACTTGATGAAAAAAAGAAAAGAAAAACTCAAAAGGTTTTATCAGCCTACAGTTTCCAGCTCCCATATCTTTATCTTTCCATCATCACCTGCAGAGGCAAGTAGACGATTCTCCTGACAATTTAAGAAAAAAAAAACGGTAACGATCAAACAACTGAGTAAGGATTCAACGCATACTAGAGGTTCATTATGTCAATTGTCATGAACCTATGGCAAATGGGGTCATCATTCACACAAGGACACTCCAAACGTAAACTTGCTCAATTATTGGAAACCCGATAAACAGGTTGCATACATTTGGAACTGTAGATTTGAGTTAAAACTAATGTTTGCCGTAAGAAAAATTCATATGCATGTCTTTGATTTCACTTATTTCAGACAGAACTCTTACCCCTGGGCTCCACTGCACTGAATTTATATCCATGCTATGAGCTTTTTCCTTCTTCAGGAGCAGTTTATATGATGGATTGCCATCCTGTGACAAACATGATTTACTTAGTACATATTAACTCAATAAACTGAGTATGGAGTCGAGAAAGTTAGGAGATCGAGGATTTTAAGTCTTGCACGATCGTGTACTTCATGAATCCATTTATTTATAGTTTTCCCTCTTAATCCTTTACATGCATCAAGATCATGAATGATAACCTGTTAAAGATAAGCCTCTGACAAGCAGTGTGATCTCTTGTTTAAAACAAAAAAAAATACAGCTTACCAGGATTCATTGAAGAGTTCATACAGATCTTGGCACGTAGCTTACACAAATATCAAAATTGACAAAGTGAGATCCATGCGGCCAATCTCCATATTTCTTGCCACAACCATATTAATTACATATGCCATTTTAATATTAGCAACTGTATTATACCTCATTTTTTTAAAAAAAAAAAAGTGTATTATACCTCTACTTTTCAGGCAACACACAAATAAGCAAACAAAATAGAACACAAGAAGGATGTGCTTGATATATACAAGGGTGTCTCGATCCGTGATTGACATGCCCAAAATGCAAAACAAAATGTTTACTCCTATTGCGTCAATAATGGCTTGAACCAATGGTTAAAATGAACTTGGACAAAGGAGATACATACCAAACCATCTTTGCTCTCCACAAAGAACCGGATAGCATCATCAGCTGCTCCACTGGCTATTATACCCTCCCTGGTCACAACCAGACAGCATACATCTAATTTAGGATCAGACAGTAGGTGAAACATCAAGGCAATGCAAGCAACATCAGAGTTATAGATTTAAACTTGAACGACAAATTTAAGAAGCCACTATAAAGACAAAGTTAAACTTCAACAAATGGCAAGTTAATATCAACAAGTACGCCTTTTATCTCTCCTGTTTCTATCTCAGAATCATTCCGGTTAACTTAACAAAATGCAAAATGACAATTCATACAAATTGTGGTTCTTCTGCAATCTCTCACGCATACACCATGCCTATCCGATTGCAACTGATGAACCATATACAGAAAACAGTTTTGAGAAACATCAAGACAACATTAAACCTCTTCTTTAAGGACCATAGTGCTAACCAGGGCCCAGGGTGCAGGTAGCTCATACATTTCAGACAAGGAAGAAAAATGACATTCGATTACAATTGTGTACAAACACAGGCCAGAATACTTGAGACGATTTGTTATTGGATCTTACTGACTTGTAAACATGAAAATGATGTTGAGCAGAGAAAACAAATAGAAGTATCAAATATGAAGTCAGAAAACAAATCATCCTAGCAGATAACAATTCATGAACCGCAATTTGCAAAATTAAAACATAAAGCAAGGAAGGATTGTGATCAATTTGAGAACTGAAAGAAAAATGAAAAGCCATAGTAACAGAAAACCAAATTGTAGCTACCTTGACCAATGAACTGAGAAAATAGTCCGATCATGATAACCAGTGAGAGTGCAGAGATGATTCCTGCAAAGAAATCATTGGGTCACTTCAATCTTATTAATTCAGCACCTGAATTAATAATAAGTAGATAATTTTCCTAATAAATCTCAATTTATTTACAAAAGGATACTGATTATTCTGCATGAGACCATCATAATACACAATTTACTATTCTAGGATCAGTTTCAGTGATTGGCACACTCTTAACTTAATTCAGAAAGCAGCCCTATGGTAAAAATTAGAATGTATGTTCACTAATCTTCAAAGCTTGAATATAGTTTCAGCTATACAAAATTCCAAGAACATGTGTAAGCAGATCCAATATACATTTTAAGTGCATGTTTCTCACCAAGGTATGTGCTCATCAGCAGATTGCATCCTTCCAATATCTGTCCCCCACACCTTCAGTGTAAGATCATCGCTGCAAAAGAAATGCAGCCTCCCTTAGTTCAGTTTCCCATATCCCTGATGTTTTTTCTTTGTGATATAAACCGTGTCATTCTAACAAACAGATATTATAGGTCAGCAATTATAATTTTCCTTTAACGTACCTACAGGTGACCATTTTGTCCCCTTCAGCATTAAAAGATAGTGCCCAGACAGTAGAAGAGTGACCACTGAGAAGAACAGAAGTTGTGTATTAGTCAAATTTAAAATATCTCAATAAGAAATGTGGATAAGCCAACAAGTACATTATAAATAGAAAAAGGAAAAATAACTCTCAGATCAACATTGATCATCACTGATTATAGAACAAAGCAAAATAACAGACAAGTCCATAACAGATTAAAAGGAACTTGCTGAAAAGAGAAAGGACAAAAAAGGGAAAAAGAGTGAGTGAGAGAGAGAGAGAGTTACTTGTTAGATTCACCTAAGGTTTGAATACAGTGCCAATCACCTGTACCATCCTCCGCCCAAACCTGTAAATAACAAACTACCACTAAAATTTGCATATTGCTTCCATCTTATTGCCATATAGCAGGTATAAAAATCTTTAGTAATTATACAATTAAAAAATGAGAAAGACAGTTTAGGGTGGGCAATACCTTAACAGTGTTATCATAGCTGCAAGAGAATAAGATATCCAAAGTCGGATGCCACTTAACCATTTTGACATCTTGTGTATGCCCTTGTAACACAGAGGCACACTCAAACTCATTTCCTGGCATCACTTCCCAAATCCAGACAGTTTTATCTCGACTACATGTAGCAAGCAGAGACCCAGATGAGTTCCATGACACACTTTTGACTTCATTTTCATGACCCTATTTCCACCAAAAGAAAAAAATGGAAAAAGAAACAACAGAAAAAGGACTTATGTAATTCATTTTTGTTCTGGAATTGCTTTAACAACAATCAGAACTGAAGTTACAAATAATCTTCAGTTTACGACAGTAGTACCTCTAAGGTAGACACGCATTCAAAGTCACCCCCAATATTCTCCCAAATGGCGGTTGTGGCATCAAAGCTGGCAGTAGCCAACAATTTCCCAGTGGGCGACCAGGCACAAGATCTAACAGTTCTGGTGTGCGTCTCTTCTAGTACTGCCTGCAAAACATCATGTCACAGTAAAATATCGTACGAAACAGCCGCCATACACATCAATACAACCCGCATCAATTATCAGAAATCCTAATAATCGGAAATTAAAATATGAGACATCAATACTAGGATAAGCCAGCAGATGAGCTAACAACAGCTTCAGACAAAGGCAAAATTGTAAAAAAGCAATGATCAAGCCAAAAGTATACCATAAAACGATCAAAAGCGTCAACTTTCATCGGTGAAGAAATAGACATAAGAAGCCAACGAAGCGTGACCCATAAACAATAAGCAAAAATCAAGTCTTGTAAAAGACTTATATTATGCAAAATAACCATGGGGAAATTAGAAAATAAAGAAAAAGGAAAAACCTTGCAGTCCCAAGTACGAGAGATGTGACTCCGCTCCCAGATTCGGACAGTCTTGTCGCCGCTGCAAGAAGCGAAGACCGGAGGAACGCCGGAAGCGACGGTGGCCGGATTCCAGGCAAGACTCCACACCCTGTCAGTGTGACCCTGCAGTGTCTGAACCTCCCTCAGCTCCAAGTTCCTGTCGTACAAATCCATTCCACACCGAATCTACCAAAGCTTCGAACCCAAATCTTATTCCTGTTGTCTTTAGCAATCGCAGCCAGCAAGAGCAACACAACTCCAAGATACAAAACTTGATCGCAGCAGGCAATTTGGACTTGTTTTTTTACTAAAATAAATTTATAAAATATATGATACTAAATTGCTAATACAAGTTTGTTAATATTAATCAAAAACTAAACAGTTAAAAGAGAGCGTAGGACACGGACAGGACCCGTGGCCTCCTCGTGTCCTCCTAAAGATTCCTTTTTCCCCAACATTTTGCACCGCAAGTTCCAAATTTGCAAAGTTGGATAACAGTAGCAAGAAAAAAGTTACATTACCAGAGAAATAGGAGAATTAGTGCTTATTGTATTGGTTTTGCAACGGTAGAGACAAATCAATTTTCGCATTCAACGTCTATAGCTCTTTGTTTCTATTTTTATTTTTAATTTTCTGTTTTTATAAAAAGTAGCTTTTATTTCTTATTTTTTTAATTTGATTTATTATTATTTAAATATATATTATTTAATTATTTATTTTTAATAAAAATTATGAATAATTTAATTCAACATT
>JANTPM010000005.1:42540946-42554180 GCA_025434745.1 Erythroxylum divaricatum | reverse complement strand
CAAAATATCAAAGAGACAGAACATAAATCGGACTAAATTTGCTTAATATGCTAACCCCTAATTTGGGGTGTTACAAGCGCAATCTGGGAATGTGCGTAGATGGGACTGCAACTATCCATCATCACGTGACCCCTATTTACTCTTTTTTATTACTCGTACACACGCGACCTCAACGCCCACCATGCGCCCCCGCCGTCGCCAATACCGGACATTTACAACATCATCCCCATTCACGATCTCCTCACCGAGCCCGACCACCGTTTCCTCCGGTACCCGGAGGTGTCTGCTGCCTCGGCCGCCCTACGCGCCGTTGGCAACACCGCATGTGAACTGGGACCGAGACTATGACTTGATGGTTTGGTTGGGTCTGCTATTCGGGTTTTAAAGAGACAACGGGAGCAACCAAAGAGAGCATTTTTGTATGTTATTACATTTAGTTATGGAAGACTTGAACAATAAGAATGATTACAATGATTGTATGGAAGTAAGTGAAAAAGATGGTGTATGGAATGATACTATAGAGATATATTTAATCTCCTTGATGATTGAAGAAGTGAAGAAAGGAAATCAAACAACTACTACTTTTTCGAAATATGGTTGGAAGAATATTAAAGAAGGAATTCAAACAAAGTTCAATAAAGAGTATACTGATATTCAATTGAAGAATAAGTATAATGGACTAAGGGTCAGATTGAAGAATTTCAAGAACTTACTCAAAGAAACAGGAATCAGTTACAACTCTTCTACTAGTGAAATTAATGCTACAAATGAATGTTGGGAAAATTTATTTAAGGTAAAATATGTCTTTTGTTTTGCTAATATATCATATTATATAATATTCATTCTCATTTATCTTTTTCATCATTATAGGTGCATAAAATGACTCACAGATTCAAGAAAAAAAAGATGTAAGAAATTTTTATACTTGTGTCATATTTTTGGAGATACTACTGCAACTGGTGTGCATGCACATCTATCAACTAAATCTCCATCGAATAGTACAGAAAAAGAGCATGAAAATGATATTGATGAAGATTACTCATATAATGAAAACGAAGATAAAGATAAAAGTTCTCCGTCTACGAGAAAGAAGTCTCCTAAGAACAAGATGGCAAAGAAGACACATTCTAATACTATAGAAGAAGCCTTACTTATATTTAGTGAATAATAAAAAAGGAAGAATGATTTACTTGAGAAAAAATTTGAGAAAAACATCATCCACTTTAGAGAATAGATCTCAATATTCTAACATAATGATGGAATGTCTGAATTCTTTAGATGAATTGGGTGTTGATGGTGTGCAATATGGAAAAACTGTAATGGTTTTACATAATTCTCCACTTTATAGGAATTTTTTTTGAAGATGACACAAACAAGGAAGCTAGATTGGATTATGTCCCTTTAGTTATATTTTCATGTTATTGCATATCAAATTTTTATTGATTTGACACTTTTATATTAAGCACTATTTTATATTTTGAAAATTTTTTGTTTGTCCATTATATGAATAGTTGACTTAATTTTAAGTTTATATTTTGTATGAATATTTTTTCTATATTTAATTAAATATACTTGATTGAATATTTTATTAATTATTTAATGTTGACATTGTAGATACATGAATTTCTTATCAGATTTCGAATCAGATTCTAATAATGAACTGAAAAAGGTAATCATTATTTCTATAGCTGCAGGAGAGAACAAATATTTTTATTTACAGAAGCAATCATGTAAAACTTCTGCTCTATCAAGTCATGATTGGATATTAGAGCTTTTGAATGAAAATCCTACTTGGATTTATGAAAACTTAAGAATGAGAAAGACAATTTTCTTAAGCTTATGTGATGAGTTGAAGAGTTTAGGAGGCTTAAAGGCAACAAATCATTTGATTATGGAGGAATAAGTAGCAATTTTCTTGATGATTATAAGGCATAGTGAGACAACTAGAGTCAATGCAAAACATTTTCAACATTCGATCTGGACAATTTCGAAGTACTTTTGAAAAGTCTTATATGTAGTTAATTGTCTTGCAAAAAAAGTCGTTACTCCACCATCTTTTACTAATACACCTCCTGAAATTCAACATAATTCAAAAGTCTTTCCATATTTTCAGGTACATTAATATATTTAATTACTATTTTAATTATGTTCTTATGATTAAATTTTATTTTAATATATTTTTTAATTTTTAGGATTGTATAGAAGTAATAGATGGTACACATACTGATGCATATGTTCCGATCGATAAACAAATACCATACAGGGGCAAAAGAATTAACCCAACCTAAAATATTATGTATTGTTGCTCATTTGATTGCGTTTTACATATATAATGACTGGATGGGAAGGTATTGCAAATGACTCTTGAGTTCTTTCGGAAACAGTGACAAATCCAACGAATTAATTTCCTATACCTCCACAAGGTATTATATTATTTTAAATAAACATAGTAATTATGATTCATTTTAAATATCTTTTGTTAATATTATATTCTTTCTATATTAGGTAAGTACTCTTTGGTTGACTTGAACTACACTAATATACCTGGATTTCTTTCACCATATCGAGGTGAAAGATATCATTTGCAAGATCATAAAGGAAGAGGAAGACCTCAAAATTCACAAGAATTATTTAACTACAGGCATTCTTCATTAACAAATATTATTGAAAGATGTTTTGGCGTTTTAAAAGCAAGATTCCCTATATTTAAAAACATGCCGAGTTATGATATGAAGAAACAAAAATACATCGTTATTGCTTGTTATGTTATAAACAACTATATTAGAATGTGTGGACAAAGCGATGAATTATTTGAAAGTTGTGCTGAAAACGAAAAACAAATTAGCGGAAGTGAAAATGAAGATGCAAATTCTTAAATGGAATATAATATCACTCCCACACAACTTCGAGATATGTTTAGAAAATGAGATGAAATTACTAGACAAATATGGAGTGATTATATTATTTCTAATTGATTTATGTCTCTTTTTGTAAATGATAGTACTATTATATTTTCAAAAAATATAGTATGATGGACATATTATATTTTTTTGATAATTATGATGGACATATTTTATTGATTAAAACGACTTAATATAATTTCTAATTTATGTAATTTTATTATATACAATTAATGTGTAATTTTTTAATAATATTTGATCTGCACATATTTAATTTTAGCTATAATGATAATTAATTAATTTAAAAATATAATTTATTATATTATAATTATTACACATAATAGTATAATTATAAAAAATAGAAACATGATAATTAAACCAAACATGTTTTTGTTTTCAGTTTTTTATTAGAAATTTTAACCAAATAAATTTTTGTTTCTAATTTTTATATCACAATCTCAACTAAAAAAAGTTTTTATTTTATTTTTAAATAGAAATTAAAAATGAGAAACAGAAACTACAAACCATAGCAGTAAACCAGAAGCGAACCAAACGGGCTAGTTTTTCTGGTTTTTCCCCCCTTAATCCTCCGTAATTCGTTGGACCAAACCAGATTACGAATGGTAAATCGTTGTCGTTTCATAGTACAGGTTCAAATGACCAAAATAGCCTCGTTTTCCATCCTCTTCTTCTGATTTGGCTCTCTTTCTGCTCCAAACTTTCTTGGACCTCTGTAACACCCACGAATTTGTGCCTAATATCTCTTTTCTATAAAACCCTAATTTCATGTTATATAAAATTTCTCACGTCTGAAGATTCTGTCCTTGTAGTCTTTGTTTCGTTGTTTGGAAAGTTAAGATTGAATTGGGGTTGGGAGAAATTCTCATTTGGTGAATCTTGGGGTCGGTGGCTTCGCTTTCCATTGACATTTAACATTTAAATTTGAAAGCTTTATGTGTTTTTGAGGGAGACAAAGTAATGGCATCGAGCTTGCACCAATGGGAATCAGACCCGTTGTTCTCTGCAGCAGAAGTTGTTCAGGACTCTGCTGATAGGTCAGATTGGGCATCACAATCTCAGATTCTTGGAACATTTTTCCTTAGCCTGAATCTAGGCTTAAAATTTTTGGCTCTTATCTGCTCAATGAGAATGAAAATTATAATTTTCTCTTTGATTGGTTAGTAGGTTTTTGTTTGGCATTATTTATTTAGTTAATAGTTTGTTCGGTCATTTGATTAATGCGTTCAAACTGAAAATGTCAGAATCCTATGTGCTTTGATATCTTTTCTATTGAATGATCTTGAATTAAGGTTGAAATTTCCTTTTTTTGTCGTAAACCAGTGTCTTACGTCCGTTTACTTGTGATTCTTTTATAATGTTTAGGATGGAATCAGTTTTTCGACTTCTTGAGCATGAGCAAAGTCTTGTTCATGGTGACCATCCTGATCCAAGACTTCTTACTTCGATAGAATATCATAAGCGTGATCTTGCCACAATCCTTGAAACTGCAAAATGGCAGGTACTCCGTGGGGTTAATGCTCTTCCTTTTTGTTTTGTTCTTTTAATTAGCTGATTGTGTTTGTTTTGACAAATCAGTTGGAGGATTTTGAAAGAGCTGTCTGCTTATCAACTGTGGACAAATCTCGAGCAAGTGAAGATGTGATTTCTAGGCATAGGCAGTTCATTAGAGCCATCAAGGAACATATTACTCATGTGGAGGAAAGTATACAGGACCAGTCTGTGGTAGATTTCACTAGAAACTTTGCACGCATTGATTTGAGTGAACGTGATAGGGACTTATTGCAATTGTTTCTTACTGGGGAGGATAACTTTAAGCACATGAATCATCATGATTTTGAAGATAGTAACATGTTGAGAAGATTTTTGGATCCAACCTCAGCATCTTGTTTGAAAGATGAAGAAAGTGTTGATCATGACAGCAGAGTGTTAGAGGTGGAAAAAATGAACGGACATGCGCATACAGATGATGATCATAATTGCATAATGGAAGACAACTTGAGGAAGGGTTCTTATTACTCAACAAGATTAGGCCGTGATGTGGTGGACTCTCTTCAACACTTTTCTTGTAACAGGAATGGTGATGATGATCACTTTGATGTGGAAGCTAATGAAGCTGCACGTAAAAGTTTCATCAATGAAAACAACACTAGTAGGCTCTGGAACAGAATCAACCTTCATGGTTCATTTAGCAATTCTTGGATACCATGTCAGAATAGGGCCATTAGGAGCTATACAAAGAGGTTGAAAGATGGAGAAGAACAGCGACGAGATTCCTCGACCTACCTCCCACAGGTACAATTTCTTTTTCTTTTTTTTATATGATCAAGGGCTTTATTTCCCTTAAGATGATATTGTTGAAGCAAAATGATAAAAAGAGCACCAACACAGCCGGTTAATCAACATGGCATGACTATTCCACTCAGGAGCATTTAATTTAATTGTTATTTCTAATCTAACAGGAACAAATGCTTGTCTTACTTTTTGTTTATTCAATTGGATGGAGATGCTTATTAGTGGCCTTCCTTTTGATAGGGCCAGCATATAGGACTATGGTTCAGCTCAGGGAATGGAAGCATCCGAGGGTTATTATCCAGATTTACAGCAAAAGTAATGCATTGCTGTGTCCAGCTTGGAGCTAGATATCAGAGACGTCCCTGTCATATTCAATTCAATCGACACTCAACACGAATAATCTGCATAACAGTCCTCACGCTCTTATGTTTGGGTATGTCTTCTCATTAACTTTCAATCATCTTCTGTTCTTTTTCCTTTTATTTTCGTCTGAAGTTGGTAAGTTTTGACAAATATTTACCCCAATATAACATTAATATAATGGAGGGCGAGTTTTGGAGCAATCGGTAAGGTTATATCTTTATGACCAAAAAGTCAAGCTCGTCTCTGTTTTTATTTATTCAAGTATAGGTGGTTGTAATGAAAAGAGTTTGTCATGGGTTCAGGTATACTGGTGTCCAAAATTGCTTGAAAAATCCCGTTCCGGAGAGCTCCACCGGTCCATTTCTCAGAATTACTGACCACATTTGGAATTCTGCCGCACATTTGGCTCCAGATAAAGCATCTTGGATGTTCATAATGGTTTTGGATTAGCACGGTATTATGTAGCCATAGTGGTTTGCTTTGCAACCCGGAATTGCAGATTGATCCCCACAATTTGTAAAGCTTATGTCAAACGTATCGTCACTTATACAATCCCACAAGTAACAAGAATTTAAACAACAAACCAACTCCATGCAAACTGCGTGCAAATACAGGGAGTGGCTTGAAAAATAAATTTTCACATAGTAATCCCTTTTACTTTGCCAGTGTGGAGACTGCAATCAGGATTTGAACTTTGTCTTGCAACTCCTAATAATTTGTCTGATTTCACCTCAGCATATAAATAGATGACTGTGAGGACAGATACCTTTGCATCCAGTTAGAAAATCCAGCCAGTAATGTACTAGTATTTACAAGCCATCATCACTGTTGAGAAGTTGAACCACCCTAAACTGCAGCTGCGCTACAAATTTCTCCGCACATCTCAGACGTTAGAGTCCTGATCATACTATACATCTTCCCAGAAATGACAAAATAAGGTGCTTCAAACTGACTGCCACTCAATTGCGGTGAACTAAAGGTATATGTCATGGTATTCTTAAGGAATAACGCCGCATTTCAAAATCCTGCAAGCAGACATGATAGTTAGGAAAAGCAAGATGGTAATTATATCTGCCAGCCAAAAATGGTGTGAGATGATAAGAACAGGATAGTTTGAAAATTGTGTTTTTTTCATCTCTGTGTATTCACATACACATGAACATGGAGAGATGTAAAAAGTTCACAAACGTCACCTTCTCAATCTGACTTCTCGAGCTCTCTGAATCTTCTGTCCCAATCTTGGGCTTCAAAGTCTTGCTCGGTGAAGTCTCTGTCTGTGCTGTAGACTATGCGATCCTGCCCTATGACTGTCTTCTGTGCCATATCTCGAGCACTTAAAAGCTGGACAAATTCCAAAAGTGAAAGATGTTACTGAAGTTATTTAAAAACACATCTAGTATAGTAATCCGGTGTATTTACTTTAGTCCAGATATTGAGGTGTACTATATAACATCAAAGATATGTCAAAAATCAGAGCTAGTGTATATAAGCTAATCCAAGGATAAACGTGAAAATAATATACTATCACCAATATTAATAGTTTTTTCACAATAGTATCAGCACTTAACTTGAGGTGCAAAATAATCATAAACAAATTCACCCATATACACATGAAAATTGGAATCTCCTACAAGTAGACAGGGTAGTTCATAATCGTCCGGTCAAAAGAAAGGATCAGCTAGTATGAAACAACATTCACTCTTCATTATCAACCGCACAGAAAAACAAACTAAAACAAAAGAGAGGCTACCTTCCGCCTAAGTGAAAGATCAGGCACTTCAAGTGCCCGAGCATATTGTTCTCTTGCTTTATTCCTCTTTTCAATTTCAGTATTCTTGTTGAGAGTAAAGAACCACCGAATCAAAGGAATTGCAAAGAAAGAACCAGCATATATCTGTGAATTTCGTCATCAAAACAAAATGAGACCAATGCACATTATGTATATCCAACTGATATCTTGGGAAAAGAACTTGTAGTTAAAACATAGTTGACAACACACCATACTTCCAACTACAACTTTTTGACAATGATAAAATGGAATAGATGCTTAAACTGTTTATTGAGCTTTCATAGTGGGAAAATCGATTTACATTCTTAAGAAGAGCAACAGGGAGTTCAGACCAAGAGACAACTCTATCCTATATCAAATTTAAATGACTTCTCACAATGCAATATTAACAGGAACATGTAGGCCAAGAATACTCCAAAATCTGTAGGAGGTAAAACAAAGAAGCTATGCCTTGATAACCACTTTCCACAAGATAGTGGTGGAAAAAATATCAAATTCAGCTAATCAGAATTGAAGAAGGGCAATTAACCCTCACCTGAAGTAAAGGAAAAATTCCAGTAACAAAATTAATGAATCCACTGTTTGTCAGAGCAACATCCCTTCAAAACAAGATGACATGGAGACATTAGAGAGACGAAAATGTAAACAACCCAAAAAAAAGTAATAATTCCGGAAGAATGTACTTTAACATGGCTCCAAGGATAATAACTCCAAAAAGATTAATCCCACCCAATCCAACAACCATTGCTCTTTCCGATGCACCAATCTTACTGCAAAATAACAGCCACTAAAATTGGAGAATCAAATTATGTTATTTAAAACAGTGAATAATCAAGCGAATAAATAACCTGAACTGCCATTTCTTTTCCCTAAGAAACTTCTCAACTCCAATCCAATCTGCCCATCTTCTCCCCACATATTCCTTTTTTCCAATTCTTTGAGAAGAACCAGTCCTTTGAAGAGAAGGGAATCGATAAACAATATTTCCCTACATGATAAGTAATTAGCTGAAATTTGAAAATCAAATTAGCTCAACCAAGATAAGAGCTGTCAAAATTCTTACTTTTGCAGGACATCTCTTTACAATGCCATAAGTATTGTTAAACAATTAGTTCTATTCCTAAAAATACTCATAAACGTACAAAAATACGCATAAACATACAAAAATACACATCCAAATCTTACATTGGTCAAAATTAGTTTCCTACCTCTTCATCAATTTCGGGTTGACCATCAAAGCGTAGAAGTACTGGTAAAATATAAGATTCGTCATTCTGACACAAAGAACAAAAAAGCACTGTAATATGGAGTTTTAAAAAAAAAGGCAGCATAAAAGCAAGGTTACAATCATATTGGTATCATCTTCAAGCGGTCAAAATCCAGAGATTATGTTATTGGCTCAAGAAGAACACAAATGCTAATACATCAGAGTTTCAGACAAATATATAAGGAATGATGTGATGAATCTCAAAGTGGACCTTTTATATTGTCTTTTCTCAAATTTTTTTGCATGTAAGAACTCCTTATAATATCCTATACGAGGTATGAATTTAAACCAAATAACTGTTAAAAAATTTAACCTCATAACTAACCTGTTAGCAAGACAATCAGAACAGCAGGAAACATTAACATTAATTAATCTCATAAAGAAGGTATACCATATCTTCCTTGGTAGTTTGTATGTCAAGATAGGGTGCAAGTTCTTCAGCTGTGACAACACCACCATTGGAGGCAATGTATTGCCCAATCTGCAAATGATTATAAAGGGAAAAGCTAAAAGTCCATCTTGACGGAAAGAACAGCATAAGTTGTGATCATGGTAATTATTATTTATTTATTTATCTGTTATTACATGCTATTAAATAAATTGCAAGCTGTAATAACAGATAAATAAATAAATAATAATTACCATGATCACAACTTACACAACAGCTTTCTAAGATGTTGCCATAAACTACACCAATTGCAAGTCACAAAGGCAAATTACTACCAAAAAAGTGAGACAAAGCTCACAACTTAAGAACAACTTTATAAATGTTACCATAACCTTCAACAAGATAAAATACTACTTTGTTAATCTTACCCACTTGCGGGGTAGAATTCTCCCAGTTAAACAATACACCAGTTAGCAGTATATATATGCACACTAAAGTGATTCAAGTGAATGCTCAACCACTTAAAAAAGGTGGAAAATAATTTTTTAACATCTCCTATTTTGATTGTTTCTTATTCAAACCTTCCTATTACTTCAAATGTGCCAATGAAAACCTTTGTTATCAAAATTTTCCAAAAAGAGGAATTCAATAGAAAAAAATATTAAAAGAATGGAAAACTAACAAAAGTTATTCTTTTTCTAATGCCTAATCAAGTTGATGGAAAGAAATTGATTCTTTTTTAATAGTAATATGAACGAAATAGAACAAATTGAATTGAAAGAACTGAATTGAGAACTTGTAGTAAGTACGATGGTTGAGAATTGGATTAAAGGACAAAAATGACATATTCACGTTAACTAGAGTTGACAGCTAACTTGATTAAAATCGATGTAGTTCTTCCTGACACATAAAAATTACTGAGTGAACAAATCAAATAAATGGAATCGAACAATTAGAACGGCCAAGCAAGGTCTTGCAAAGCACAAAAGAAGTTTAGTTTAGAAGCAAGATCAGTAAAAGCTTTTGTGAATTAAAAATAAAAAAGACAACTGCAGATGCAGAAAATGAAAACAACCAATAAGCTGAAAAAACTGTTGTAAGTAACGGACCACTGAATTCAGTGCTGAAATATTACCAACTTCCACCTCTCTTCTTCAATTCCTTGATTTGGATCACCATCCCCAAACACAAAGGAGAACACCTGAAAGACATTCACAATTTTCATTGTACATTCAAAATTTAATGATAACCACTGCATGAACCAAGCTTTTTTGAGCTATTCACTTACAGATTCTATGAAGTTCATCTTCTCACCCCGATCTGTTTGCATTTGACGCCTTCTATAGTAATATGGATCCCAGTACCTAAAAAAATGATAGGAAATATTGATTTAAGGCTTCTCTTGATTTTGGAATGAAAATGCTATACACAGGAGAGTATTACATGCAATTCACATCTACATAACAGTATAGCACTCTGACTTTTAGCAAAGGGGACGCAGAAACCAGTCTAATAAGACAAATGTTGCAACTAACTTTCAAAGCATCCACAATGAAAGATTTTCTATCCCTGAATGTGAGCTTATAAGGGGCTACATGTAGGGAGCATAAAATATGAAACCCAACATGGAACATCAATTTAACTCATTTCTTTTTTATTTGTCATCTAATTGACTTCCATCAATACCTGTATAAATAACAATGTTGTTTCAACCCAAATCAATTGCAGTCAACTGTTATTGACCATCTTTTCCAAGTTAATAATGCCTAGACATATAAGACAGCATAATTCAGCCACATATTCACTTAGAATAATTTTGTCAGTTTATAGAAAATACCAAAATAAATCAGTAGGTGTAAAGTAAAAGGTGAATCCTGAATCATATGATCTGCCACGCCTTCCACGATTATCTTCATCACTGTTCAAGAGATTAGAGTCAATATTTTGTTCCAGGAAAGGTACCAAGACACAAGCTGTTTCCAATGTAAGGCAGCGTTTACCTTCTACTTGAAAGAAGAGCAATTATTGTAGTGTAAACTAGAACTATTGATGCAATCAGAGCCGTCCCAAAAGAAACCCTGATAAGATACTCTGCTGCAGACTTTAACAAACAAAGAGTAACATATTACAATCAAAGTGGAAGATAACATTTTTATTTTTCTAGAATACAAAACCCACATGATATGCAACTGAGATAAGTACCTTTGCCTTGTCAACCAGAGGCTCAATCTTCATCCTCAATGACTTCGCAGCAAGCTTTGAACGATAATCCTTTGGGAAAACATAAAGAACATCCCCTTCGTCCGAAACCTGTTAAAATAATAAAGACAATCACTCATAACTCACGGACTTTAGTGCAAATAAAATCAACAAGCTACAACAAATGCTATAAATGCCACAAGAAGAAAAAAATATAATTCATTAATTAAAAGCAAAACCTTCATTTTGGTTGGATCATCTTTTATTTTATCAGTTTCAACAGTTTTTGAATGCCTAGACTTTTCAACATAAAAAGTGGATGCTTTTGCTGAATGTGCTACTTGAATGCACATATATCCTCTTGATTCAATCACGAAAGTGAGATGATTTGAATTTCTTGAGACTGAGCTAGAACTTTGTTATGTATCCCATAAAACAGTTCAATACCTACCTTAGCAATAGCAGATTATTTCTCGAAGGACTTGAAATTCCATATCCCTCATACATCGACTTCAGCTAAATTTACTAATTATTATCTACTCCAATTGATCAGAAAAAGCGGTGGTGGCGGTGGGGGGTTGTTTCTTCAAACAAACAAGACACACATACACATGTCAATTTACTGAGCACGCATTCGCTCCGATTCAAGTGAAATTGGCTCCTTTACTCGTCCACTTTCAAAAGAAGTTTTCTTATTGTCACAACAATTTGTCAATATGTTACCTCCAAGAAACCATCAGTATCAGCAGCAAGAGCCTGGAGAGCCTTTTGAGCTTCATTCAACTTAAGCCCAGCTCTGCTTGCGACATCCCCAATCGTAACCCTCTCACCATAGGAATCAACTGCCTCCATAGTCCGGTTCCTCGTCTCCGTTGGCAACTTATCGGTCTCCACCGCACCTCTAGGTCGAACTGCGGTTGTGGTGACATCAATGCTGGCCCTCACAGTGGTCTTCGGAAACCTTATGCCAGAAGGCTTCCAAGTAGGAAGCTTTTGGGTTCTAGGAAGCCAGTAGGGAGGCTGAAGGTGAATTGGGGGCTTTGGAGTAAAGAAAGAAGGGGAATTTCGGAGGTGGGTCTTGGAGGATATAGTAAAGCAGCAGGATAAAGAGGCCATCTGGGTCTCTATTTCTTCGGTTTTTGGTTCAGAAAGTTCAGGTCGTGGCCATCTAAGAGCCAGAGAAGAGTGATTTTAGTTGCTGCTACCAAGTGTATGTGAAGTTTGTGTACCTTCTACAGTGTAACTATCTGTGTGTGAGTGGTTTAGAATTGGAGATTATGGATTCTTTCTTTGCTATTTTAAACTCATCTTTCCATTTACAGACACTGAAGGTGTTAAATTACGGGTATGCCCTCAAAATGTCTTAGTGAGAAGTTAAACATTATTTTATAGCTTCGCTTGATCAGCTCTCCTGCCTCTCGGTTGTAATTGTATAGGGTATGACGTCATCTGATCCTACAAAATAGTCCTGTAAGCTAAGGAGCAACGGGTACATACCGCAAAGTTAAAGATTCAAGTAAATGAAAATAGTCTTTTTGTAGGTAAAATTACGTACATTATAATTCTCCGTAAACTTCTGCAAAGCAGAAAACATCATAAGCAGACGTTTACTTTGTTTGTTTTTTTTTGTTAATAAAGGAAATACAACAAAAACAATTAAACAAACACCCTAACTAACATAAAAATCTGCGACATAAGACTGCGTACTGATCTCGTTGTAGTTGAGCCATAATTGTAAACGGAGGCTTCTATAGGGGGTGGACTCCTGGGCTTGATATTGCTGCGATAGAGGCTAGCCTATTCGCACATTGGTTCTTTTCGCGATACATGTGTTGCAGCTTCACCTCCCATGTGCGGTGGAGTAGCCCACGAGTATCTGCCACCAAGAAAGAGTATTCAGTCGACGAAATAGTAGAAGAGGAAAGAATATTGATCACCTCAAGTGAATCAACTTCTACGATCACTCGTTGATATCCGATCTCCCATGTTAGAGTAAGGCTAGAGTGGACTCAGTG
>JANTPM010000005.1:42478074-42489480 GCA_025434745.1 Erythroxylum divaricatum | reverse complement strand
GTTCTATGTCTGGGTGAGCCATCGATGATGGTCACTCACTGAGTTCGCAAAACTCACCCAAAATTTGCAATTATTTTCAGGACCCAGAAGAATACATCGTTAGGCAACGGGCGTATAGCAACCGCCTGTGAGTGAGAGAAGAGGTCGGGATCAGTTCGTGTCTACATTAGTGTCTGATAAATTATGTATAAAATTATATTTGCTGAATTCTTGTACAAATGATTAGGTCAATTTGTAAAGTCAACGGGCTGAATTAAATTGAATTTATGAAAAGGGCCCCCGTGGTCATTGTACTTACTGGTGATTGTGTATGTTAATTGATTTCCGCATAGTGTATGTTTGTGTTTTCAAAAAAAATATATATACTGAGTTTTGACTGAGTGATGTAGCACGTCACCCTCGTAGGGCACAGACTCGGATATCACCATCGATGTCGGGTTCGGGTCATGCGGGAGTGGGGTGTTACATACTCTCTCATAAACTATTTGCATATCCCAATGTTATCCAACATACCTTAGATAAAGGAAAAGATTTGTTGGTAATGATATTTTCTATCCTTATCAATCAATTAGAGTTGGAGATTTTTGATTTCAACACCAATAAGGTGGGAGATTAAGTCTTAAGTAGATTGTGCTTCCCAATAATGAGAAGCATCTCAAAGACAAAGAGTGAATAACAATTTGATGCATTACAAAACATCATATGTCACAAGCGTGTTATATGTTGCTTCATACTTACTTTATAGTTCATGGTTGATATTTTTTTGGTAGCATGCTCATTGTTTATTTATAATAAACATGAAAAACTAGAGATTGAACTATCAAATCAACAATTAACTATGGGTTAAAAGAATATATATATATATATATACCTATAAATTGTCTTTTTGTATATTGTCGATATTTCTACGATACCGACTAATGATCATGAGCTCAAAGAGAGTTGTTGATGATTTTGAACTCTTTTTTTTTAAGATAACTAGCTAGCCCTAAATAGTGATGATGGTGATGAAACTATTTCTAAACCTACATAGTGGTAGTTAATTTCTGACTTAGAATTATATTGACCTTTTTCTTTTTCTTTTTTTGGTTGAGGCTAATGTATTTAAAATTTTTAACTATAAATGCATAGTTTTTCTACATATATGTTTTTAGTAATATATTTATTATTCACATAGACATGGTTTTTATTGCTTACTATTTCTTTCCAAGATCTTGTGAGTTCGGATTTTTGCAAAAGAGTCAATCTAATATTTAGTAAAACTACTATTGAGACTATTTTGGGTGACTTGATTTGATACTTCTTTAGTTTGAAATTTTGCAGATATTGTGAGTTTACCATTATGCATTTTGCATGTATAATTTTTTTGAGACTTTTTAAGTTTGTCATTGAATATTTTACAAGCCTATTGTTTGGTGTTTTGTAAGTCTGATGTGTTAGGACTCTATGATTATATCATTTTGACATTTTACTAGTCTAATATTTTAAGTCTTTTGAGTTTATCACTTGTTGTCTTACAATTATGACTTTTTGAGACTCTTTGAGTCTGCCGTTTGGTATTTTGTGATTCTAACATTTTAAAGCTTTTTAAATATGTCATTTGACATTTATAAATCTAACATTTTCAGACTCCTTGAGTATGTAGTTTGGCATTTTGCAAGTTTGACATTTTAAGACTTTTTGAGTTTGCTATTAAAATTTAACGAGTTTGATGTCTAAGACTCTTAAAGTCTATCATTTGATGCTTTATGAGAAAGATGTTTCAAGACTATAAGTTTGTTATTTGGAATTTTTCAAGTCTAAAGTTTTGAGACTCTATAAGTCCATCATTTGCCGTTTTTCAAGTATGAAGTGTTCAAACTTTATAATTATATCATATAATAATTTACATATTTTGAGACTTTATCATTTTGAAGCTTTTTTATGTGACATTTTAAGAAACTTTGAGTCTGTTATTTTGTGACCAAAGGTTATGAAGTGTATCCTTACACAAACTTGAAGCCAAACTTCCTTAATTGAAAATAATTATTGTACAAGCTTAAGAATAGTAAGGTTTGAAGTGTTGGTCATTCCAAGTTCTAGGAATTTTTCAACCATTGAACCTTTTGAATTTGTATATATTAGGTCTAAAAATATCTCATATTTGAAATAGGCTTATTTAATTCAGAGTTAGCTTTCCTCTAGCCTCCAGTCTATCAATTATACATGGTCTCCTTAAAACTTGTTAACCTTTTTTAATAATATGTTGTCTACTCCTTTTCTAGCTGAAATTTTTGATATGTTGCTTGTATATGAAATTCTTCAGGTCTACCTTATGTCTTTTTTTTCTTTAATTAGTTTTAGTTTCTTTAGTAAAAATGGTTTATTAACCTCAGGTTTATTGTTTTGATGTGAGGAGAAGGAAATTTTAACTCCACAAGTATTAAGGATCTACTTCATATGCTAAACTAAACAGAGTTTCTCCTATTGTCATTCTTGAGGTTATTCAATAACTCTAGAGGATGCCTTATAGCTCCTTTACCTAAATTACTTTATCTTGATCAATTTTAATTTTTTGCCTTATAAAATGGTTCTATTATAACCTTTAACAGACTATTAGTCTATGCGTGCATGACAAGTATGAAGAATTGTTTGTTGCTATATGATTTATAAAACTTCTTTAAGTTTAAACACATGAAGTAAGATTATTATACATGATTGTGTATAATGGAATACCATATATGTATATAATATGACCCATAAAAAATAACTTAGAATATATATACTCTACCATGCAAATAGTATTTAAGATGAGATAGGAGAATACATGCAACAAATTAGTGAAGAAATCCAAGTTCATCTTATATATTTCTTGATATAATCAATAGCATATCGCATAAGTGATGGCCAAAAGTATCCTTCTTGTAATACCTTATATGATAAGGTTAAACATCTTTAAAGTGATTTATATGACTCTTTATGACATTCTTTTAATATCTTTCCTATCTAAGGTAGTGTGACACTTTAAATACAACTAAGTATTTAAGTTCTTATAAATTTGATTATTAATGATAGAATTTTATGGATTTGTAAATAAGTTTTTTAAAACCATCCTTATTTAAAAATAATTCCATTTTGCTTTATCTCATTTTGAACTTTCTTAATGTACATAGGCTTTAACTTGATTTCTATAAATGCATTATAGGTTTTATTCCTTTTGCTTTGTACATTAACAATTGATATTCCAGATTGTTCTACTATTTAGAGACATGTTCTACCTAAATTTTCATATCTTATGTTATTTGTCTTATATAAGTTGAAGTTCTTTACATAATCTCTTCTTTGGTAACAAAGAGCACATTAGTTATGAATCTGATTTGATATCAATAAAAAAATTAAATATGCTTTTATTTTAATCATGCATGTTAGTACCTCATACTCTACTTCATTATTAAAGTCCTTAAACTCAAGCTTTTAACAATATTTGATACTTTTTTAAAATGAACCTCAAATAACCATACCGAGTCTACTTCAATTCTCACCTAACACTCCATCAACATTCATCATTCAAACAAGCAAATATTCTAGGGTAGCATCATCCAAATTTGATTTCCTCATGGGGAGAGTGTATTAAACCATGAAGTTTGCTAGTAGTTAAGATATGGTTTATGTTTAAAGGGTAAATATGACCTTAAATTTGCTAAGCACTACTAATCACTTTACCATCCTTCATGAAATTTTTGGCTTGTATAAAATTTGTTACAATGGCAAGTTTGTTACAACATTAATGAGAAAAGCTTAGAAGTATGATCATAATTTTCCAACCAAAGTGACAATAGTTATAATTGCTTTCTCCTTAGAAGTGTATCTGGTTTTTAATCCTTGGAGTATTTTCATCACTCCATTCAAATATTTTACTTTGTTTGAGTATTTTCAAGAATAAGAGATAACATTCTATAAGGTTGAAAATAAAATTAGACAAACTTATTAATTTACCTGTTAAGCTCTATGCCACCTTTAAGGGTTATGGTGAATTTATGTTGATAATAGCATTAAACCTTTTAGTGATTTGTTTTAATATGCCTCTAGCTCACAATAAAGCCTAAAAACTATTTGCTAGAAGTTCCAAATATGCACTTTTTTCAAGGTTTAGCTTTATATCATATTTCTTTAATATGTTAAATAATTCTTATAAATTTTCGATGTGATCCTTTCTTTTGACCTTCATATTGTCAATGTAAACTCTATATTTTGATAAATTTGTGAATAAAAAATTGAATTGACAAGCCTCTAATAGGTTGCCCTAAATTCTTAAGTCTAGATGCCAACATCTTATAATAGTATGTTTCATTATACCTAATAAGTGATATTTTCCTCATCATCTTCACAAATTATAATTTATTTGTAATATGAGTACACATCCATAAAACATAACCATTTGTGACATGTTATTTCATCTATAAGATGAGGATATTTATTTTCCAAAGAAATTAATCATCCTTAAAGTAAATCTTATTCAATTTTGTAAAGTCAACATTGGCGAGCCAATCTAGATGCAATGGCCTCTTTATTATGTTGGCAATCCAATTTGGACACACTACTTCCTTGTTAAACCCTGCATTCAAAATCTTTTGCACCTCCTTTTACACTATCTATCATCATTTTTTTACAAAGAATATTTTCTTTTGCTTTATTGGCTTGAAGTTAGGTCTCATATTTGACATGTGAGCTATTATATATGACTTTATTCCCTTCATATATGTTGGGGAACATACAGAGATGTCTTGCCGGTCTTTTAAAAATTGTATCATCTTTATGCATTATCTTTGTCCGTATTGGTTTCAATTTACAATACTTTGCTATTTTTTGAAACTAATATTTTTCCATACTATGCATTTTCAATTTTAATGTCTTAAATTCCTTCCACTTCTAGCCCTACTATCATTCTCTGTGAGCCTAGAATTTATTTTACTCATCTATTAATATAATTTCTTCCTTTTTAATGAAGCTATATAGCACTATCTTGATGTTTAATGATCACTTAATACTTTCCTTATGCCTTTTTCTACTAAGAACTTTATGAGAAATTGATATTGATAATAGGATGACTATTTTTTTTTAAACCAAAGGTATGTCAAAAATAATATTATAAGCAACTGGTCTACGTATGATGTGGAAATTGATCATTTTAGTGGTCTGCTTGGGATTCTCATCGAAGCTATTGTGACTTGAGTCTTATTTCCTTTTAAGATTAAAAAATCATATTAATAGAGCTATTATTATCCTCTAAGATTCATTTTAACTTGAAATCTTTAAGATTCACTTTGATAACCACTGCATCTTTATAAGGGTTACATTATCTTAACACTTCCCCTGCTTTAAATATTTCTAATCAGTATATTTTGATTTTTGTGTTTATCAAAATGTTCACTTGGTTATCCCTAGCAAACCTTTTTAAGTGAGACTTATTGTAATTATTGTCCCCTTCAACAACAATATTGATTAATTAAGTGGGTCTTTCATTTCTTCTCCTTTGTTCTGGCTTCTTACATTTATGCCTTATTGTTACATAATCTTAGCCTCGTGATTAATGTCTTGAAGAGCAACTATCGTCATTTATCCTAAGAAATTGACCCAAATGTCCTTATTGTGGTCATATCATATTTGTAGTCTTACTATAATTTGCAGTAGTTTTCAATTGATCACTTCTTTGGTTGCATTTCTCTAAGAGAGTTTGCTAGATCCAATTTTTTTATAAATTCTAAGATGTGATTCATGGACTTAGTTAGCAAATTATAGGTTCTAAAGATAAAGCCTAGTTAGTTCTCCTATTTAAAGGGAATAATCTCATTTATGCTTGCCCTCTAAGCATGTCCTCCTTTATAGACATTATGTGGTCATGCTTCCTTTAAAAGATTTGTTAACCTATTTTTTATTTTCACTATATATTGTTCTCTACATCTAAGGTTTTTTTTAATTCTTTATAAACATGTTTGGTCTATTGTATTATATATAACTCAACTTCCTCCAAATCGATGTACCTTTTAGTCTAGTCTTATACTTCCTCGAAGGTATATGACTTATCCAGCTGTAGAAATTTCCACAAAATTTGGTATTATTTTAACCCTTACTAATAAGTGAAAATTGTAATAGAGGTATTAAGATTAAGTATTTATGTAACTTTCATGTTGGATTGTGTAATCTCAGAGGGTTTCTTAAACAAAATCTTTGATTTATGAGGTCAATGTTAATTACTAGCAATGTGAGTCTCAAATTAATTATTTAATTGTCTGAAGCTAATTATTCAAATTATAAGAAATGTTTGATATCAATCTCTTTTTTAGCCTACCAAAGTAGTCAAGGAAGCTCGATATTTTATTACATTTGATGCCCATATAGGTCAATCATTGTCTTAAACTGTATAATATGATCACACAAATCTATCATGTCATTATAGGATTCCAATGGTGTTAACTTGAATGTTGATTGTAATGGCTCAATAGTATGGTTCTAGCGAAATGGTTATCAAAATTAACATTGTTATGCTTTTTGTATTGCTTTTATGACACGTTAAGTGAAGTAGGTTTGCAATGATGTGTTGTGGATGGAATTGTGATAATATTTTGATGTATAAACCTTTTTAGACTTGGGGGTCCAATATGGTATGCCTAATCTATTTTCATTTTTATTTGTTGAGTCCTATGAAGAGGTTCATACATGGGCTTATGGGTTCATCTAGTGCGAGATTAGACTAAAGAGTTACAATTATAATTAATAATTAATTTGACTTTTCTCGATTGATGTAATGAGGCTTACGTAGTTAACGTGAAAAGGTATTTATAGTGGGGGAGGTAAGGGTTTAAAGAAAATTATAATGGAGAAGAAGAGGAGAAAGTGTTGTTGGTTCCATTTATTGTTAGGAATATGATTTGCAAGCTTGTGAACTCTAATTGCACATTTTTTAAGATCAACAAATCATACTCATAATAGGTTTAAATGATAAGTGATAACCAATTAATTGACTATACATTTTTTTGGAACAAAGTAAAATAAAATCCATTACACCAAAAACTGTTGTAGAACAATTACACCCGGGCATACCCAAGGAAATCATCTAGCAATCATTCTAGGCAAGATATTTAAGCACTTACACCACCTCTTAATTTTCCTATTACATAGAAAAATCAACACATTAAACCTACGCTTCAGCTAGTTAATAATAACCTTAACACAGCTATTAACTGAAGCCCCTTTCTGGTTAAAAACAATTTGTTTTCTAAACCACCAAATATAATAAACAATAGCAGAAAAACTAGTTACTCTCATCATACAAATGCAGGACTTCTTTTTAGTTCTTATGTTAAGCCATTTCAACCAAGACATTAGGTTACCATCAATGTAAGAAACTCTAAGCCAGTTCATTACTCTATGTAGAACAAACTAGGAAAAAACACATTTCAAGAATAAGTGATCCACGTTTTGAATATGTTGCCTATAAAAATCTGAAATCCATGGAAGGCCATGAGTCATGCCCAACCTTTGCATTCTAGCACATGTATATAGCTGTCTTTTTTAGCAAGCCATAAAAGAAAAGAATATCTTAGGATATGAAAACCACTAGATACTCTGGGTGATTGGGGAAATTAGACCTTCTTTCGAAACATATCATAAGCAGCACCAATACTTGATTTTTTTCTCATATTATCAAAAAAATTACATAAGTCTGAGGATATAACTGCAACAATTCATCTCTAACTTTCAACAAACTTTTCTAGAACTACATATCACTAGTTCTACTATTAAAATACCAAATAGAGTGATGTTTGAGAATATTTATATGAGCCCATTTCTGCTAAATTAAAGCAGAATTTGAACATAGCTCAGATAAATGTTGAATCATTGCACCTTTATTCCAAGCAAGCAATTCCTTAAAACCAGGACCTCCTTCCTCTCTAGGAAGAGTAAAAGTTTTCCAACTCATAAGACTTTTCATACTAGCATCAACATCGCTCCATAAGTAATGTCTACAAATTGATTAAATATTGGTAATTACAAACTTAGGAATGACAAAGACAAAACACCAAAAGTTATTAATATCATAAAGCACAGATATAACCAATTCCATTCTATTGGTATAAGATAAGGAATGAGCATCCCATTGCTTGATTCTATTAGTCATTTTATCAATCGATATAGCATAATCAGAAATTTTAAGTCTATTGGAATTGAGAGGAATACCCAAGTACTAGACAAAAAGTCTTCCCTTCTCAAAGTTGAGCAGAGTAAGAATTAAATCTTTCAAATCATCAGTGACAACCCCAAATAAAATTTGACTTTTTTGTCATAGTAGCATGAAGGCCAAAATAGGCAACAAATTGATCAAACAAAATCTTCGATCTAGTAACAAAATAAACATCAGTTTTATAAAAGACCAAAAGATTATCTGCAAAGCTCAATTAAGTTGCATTTAGGATGATAATGAAATTCCCTATTGCTCTTAACCACCTTAAAAGTTCTAGTCAAATACTTCATAGCCAACACCAAAAAGATAAGGGGACATGGGATCTTTTTGTCCCAAACCTTTAGCTCCAGAGAAATAGCCTTCAAAACTACCATTAACCAAGATAGAAATTTTAGTAGTTCTAACACAGCTCATAATCTAATGTACAAATCTCTAGGGAAATTCAAAACCAATAAGTAAATCTTCAAGAAATGCCCAACTAATCAAATTATAAGCTTTTGAATGTCAATTTTGAAAGCACACAAAGGGGAAATATTACCCCAACTATAATGTTTCAAAATATCTTGACTAACCAAAATATTATGCAACATAGGTCTACTTGCAGCAAAACTCCTTGATTTGGATCAATCAAATCCTTAATCATCTTTTTCAGTCAAAATTTTAGTGGTTCCCTTATATAAGACATTACAACAAGAGATAAGGTGAAAATCCTTCATGTAACTTATATTTTTAACCTTAGGAATCAAAGAAACAATAGCAGCATTTACCTAAACAAGAAGTTTTCTTGAATCGAAGAACTCTGTATCATCCTCCTGACAATATCCCAGCTTCGTTTGGAAAAATAAGCATTATAACCATCAGGACCAAGCACTTTATCATTATCAATGCTGGAAAAAACTCTTTTGATATCTTCATCAGAAAGCAAACCAAGCAATGTCATAGCTTGAGACTGAGAAAGAATAGGACCCCTAGTATAGACATCTTATTGACAAAAGTAGAACCTTTAACAATGTAAAATAAGTTCTTACAGAAATTAACAACATGGCTACAATATCATTTGTTGGGCCCCATTTTTGGAACCCAACTCTTGCACTGAAAATTATAAGACTTGAGCATGCGTATTACCTTATAGGATTGTTTCAATGAACCCTCATTAACCATCATCCCATATGGATGGTGTTCTCACACCAGTCAATTGTAAAAAATGAACTCATTTCTCCTATTTCTGAACAAATTTTGGGAAACCTCAAATTAGAATTTCAATTAGTTTTCTTCAAAACATTTGTTCTCCATTATCTTAAGTTTCTAAGGACACCAAAATCATACAATTTGGTGTAAAAATCTAAAAGTTATAGCCCACTCATCTTTGGATTGTTAATAAACTAAAATAGCACACTATACTCAAAGTCCATCCAGAAATTGAAAGTCTTAAATTCCGAATAAAAATTCAATCTCTTCATAGGATTTGTAGCTCTATGTCTCTAGTTTATTTAAAAATAAGAATCATCTCATTTAGAGCTCTAAAGATCAAGATATCATACAAATACTAAAGTATGTTCATTGAAAATGTCCAGTTCATATTCTTCCAATTGATACCCTCATTTTGATTCGATCAATCTTTCTCGAATTAATAACAAAAGCTATTAATTTTTATGGAGAGATAGAGGAACGTGTTAGGAATCCAATTCTTTAAAAATGAGGTCATTTGAAGGTCAGAAGAAAAAGTTATGATCAAAAGAGTGAGAGGTGTTCAGGTCTGGGAACACCAACGAGGTCGCGACCACGACTTGACACGGAAATCAACAAAATCGTGATCGCGATCGCGACTTGCTTCCCTTCTTCTTTTTACGCCTTTCTTCTTTCGACATCCCAACTTCTAAACTCCATAAATGTTGATCTAGAGCTCCAAATTTTTCAAACTTTATATCAATGGAAGGATCAAAGAAAGATTTACAACTTCTATGAAACACCTAAAAACAATTTCTATCTCTATAAGGGTCAAAATTTCAAAACAATATGGCTGTCTGAAAGTTCATCCTAAACACCATCACAAACTTATAATGGTCATATCTTCCAACTCCATTGTCCAAAAATTTCATACTTTATATCAATGGAAATTTAGAAGAAAGATCTACAACTTTGTCTAATTCAGCCTAGACCAATATAGTTTTTCCCTTGGAGTCAGTATATAATTTTTACCCTTATGAAAGACTTGAAAAATTATCTCAATTTCACTTCCTCTCAAGCAACATCATTCTTAGCCATCCAACTACAGTTCATCATTCATTCATATTTTCTTATCCATAGCATATCACTGATATGCAACAACAATCCATATTCAAAATTTATCTTCTTAATTTGATAACTTTCCCAAATATACCGGATTCCAACTTAAACTCATCCTTAAATTAATTCATATTTCAACTCCACCCCATCCATACACAAATTCCTATTCCATTAGCATCGTAAAATAAGAGTTTACAAAGCTTTAATGGCCTTTCTAAGCCACATTACCTCATCAATATTCAAATCCGAATTACAAAAGATACAAAATCCCATAATTCTCGAAATACAAAAGATACAACAATAATTTTCTCATCATATAACTAAAGCCTTGTTTTACATAAATTAACTTCAAATCACCCGATCTCTTACTCAACACCTGGAGATGGGATGGAAAGGAGCTTAAAAGCTCGTGGGTAACAAGTTTATAACTAATAATAAACAAAATCATTTAAAATATTCATTGTCGTAGAAAATTCTTATTGAATCATAAAACACATAGTTCTCAAACAAATTCACAATTCTAGTTCAAAACTCGTAACAAACATCATCATATAAACATAGCATATACATTTAACCATCAAAGCATAACACTCAATTTTGCATCATTCATAACAAATCAAATATGCAATGCACAAACAAATGGCTCGAGAGTTCTGTGAAACAAAATAGAGAAACCGAAGTTTACTCTATGAACTAAACGAGTCTACTTTTCGAATCTCGTGGGCCACAAGCAGGTAGCTGGGAGAAGGTTTTATGTCGACGTGCATGTGACTACAAAACGGTTCCTCTCTCGCCTAAACACAATCAAATTTATGCTCAATTCATTTCCATACATTTTCATATTCTCATGCTTTTTCCTCTTTTTCTTTATACAAAATGCCATGACACATTTCAATGGC
>JANTPM010000005.1:42455890-42467213 GCA_025434745.1 Erythroxylum divaricatum | reverse complement strand
TCTCTCTCTCTCTCTCTCACACACACACACACACACACTAAACTTGATTCATGAAAAAAAGACATGTATATCTTTTTGATGCAGCTAAAAGAATGTGTTTTGTATCTTATAGAGCTTGAAACTTAGATCCAGATTGTAGATATCACATTAACTAGGAATAGCAAGACATCACTACTTAAGTATGGCCTAGGTTTCATAGGCATGGAATGATAGGGTATTCGAAAAGAACAAATAGCAGTTGATAGATGTAAGAACAACGGCAATATTAACAAGTAACATTGACTGATCATTACTTCAACCATTAATGCCTATTAATCTCTATGACAAAGAAGAGAAAAGATTACCAGAAAAGTATTCCACAATAAGTCTTTTAACCCATAAGAGAACATCCGCAACTTAACTTAGCCATCTCTGGGAGTGTTCCCATAGATACCGACGATTAAAAAATTAGTCACTGAGAACAAGAAGTTCCAATGCTAAGTTATAAATGTCAAGTACTGGACAAGGAAGGGTACCGGCACTGATACATCAAGAATAATTTTGTTGTATTCTTCTGTATTTCAACGAACTCCTTTATTCAACAACCTGAGCCCAGTACTAGTAGCAGTATTCAGTCAAATCTGTAATCTACAATAATATAAACAAAGGTTTGTATATTTCCAAGATTATTTCTCATATGCTTCGGTTCTTCCTTTCTGCTTTATATTGAATATTGTGTCAAGAGCTTTACTGTTGTCTACAAACTCTGCTTTAGATTTTTCCTTTTCGTTTTGTTTTTCCCTGTCTCGACTTCGTTAGTGTAATGTTTTCTTTTACTTTGCTGTTATTGGCTAATTAATTTCTGTAAGACAAGTAATTATTGCACTAAATTATATTTAATGGACAAAATAAATAAATAAGATAATGAATACAGACCGCCATTTGGAAGTTCGATCCGGATTTAAAGCATAATGCCTGTTCGATACAAAAATAGGACAAGCTGAAAATAGGTTTAACGTATGAGTTGTATTGGATGAAATCCACATGCTAATTGAAACTAAGAGAACTGTAGGCTATAATGCTCTCAAAAAGTTAGTGGACAAAAAGATGAATATACTGCTTTGAATTAGATAATAAATGAATTTCAACCTTTCAATAGCAACAGATTTAGAAATCGTGTTCTATGCAACAAGTCATCCTATAAATATATGTGTGTGTCTGTGATTCCAAGAAGTCAGTTTTGTTAGCAAGGAAAATGGCTGCTCGCATTTCCTTCTCTGCCTTCTTTGTCTCGTTCTTGCTCTCTGTGGCTTGTGCACATGATCAAGAAGGAGGTAGTCTGAACTCTGAATTTCGGTTCCTCTCTCGGTTTAAAGAGTGTTCTTTTCAAATGCATGCATTATGAATTTGCTTTGACAATATTTATGATCTTCCATGCCCTGCCTGATGCTAAAGCTTCAGCTTTTCTGCTGCCTGATGCTAAAGCTTCAGCTTTTCTGCAATTTTCTTTTCATGGATTTCCTTCTTTTACAGGATCCAGTCAAGTCATATGTATGCAATTGATAGATCTGAGTTTAACCACAGGGATGATTCATAGATTAATTGGATTGAATCTTGACTGTGTTTGTTTTTCTTTTGATTGGCAGTGAAATTCACTTATAGTTCTCCAAATGGCCCTGACAAGTGGGGAAGCCTGAGCCAAGGTTACCATGCGTGTTCAGATGGGAAATCACAATCTCCTATCGACATTAAAACGCGTGAAGCTGTGAAAAACAACGGAGATGCCTTCTGTAACAGGAACTATAGTCCTTCAAATGCAACTCTTGTTAGCCATTGTAACGCTATTGGGGTTTGTTTCCTCCCTCTACCTCTTTATTTATCTTTCTTTTTCTATTTTTCATTTTCATTAATTACGTGGTATTATATTATTCATATATCTAGATTTATATAATACATTTACAAATAAGATTGATCATAAATGATAATATATATTCCCTATCAATATAGATATTGATTTCTCTTGATAATTTTTACTAAGCAATATGAAATTCTTCGTTTACTCAGCTTGATCTAAATAAAAAAAATGATACTTATATAAAATACTAACCAATGAAATACACTATAAATCTTTGAAGTAATAAAAAATACTTAATTTAATTGACTTGAGTTTCTTCAAAAATGCACTGTTACATTTTTCTTAAAAGGTTAATATCTTTTAATTTTGAGTTTTATAGATATTAATATCTTAAAATTCATCATTTAACCCTTTTAATAGTTTTGTAAGTTATGGTAACTCTTAAGTTTTAAGCATTTATTGCATTTAATGGTTTTATAAGTTTTAATGATCTTTTTAAATTTAAACACTTATTATTTTTTAATTGTTTCGTAAGTTTTAAGGACTCCTTCATTTAAGTTTTAAAATTTTATTTTGTTTAATGATTTTATGAGTTTTAATATCCATTTTAATTTTTTAAAAATTATATATAGTTCTTTTAATGGTTTTTTTAAATTGTAATGACTCATTATAAGTTTTAAACATTGTTGTATGTATTCTTTTAGAACTATTAGGTTCTGTCTGTATACTGTCAGTATATAAAGAGGAAACCGTATCTAATAGTATCCAATAGTTGTAAAAGAATACATACAGTATTATATCTATTTTTAAGTTGATTTTAAATTTTTTTACATTAAATTTCATTCTTTTATTTATTTTCTTTTGAGAATATAAAATTTTGATATATAATTATGAAAATTCTACTAATGATCAATTATTTAAATTATAATGTTGTAAATCTTAATATGTTCTAAATTTATTTAAATATGTAATTACAATTTCAAAATCAAAGAGAATTTGCATACTTATTTTCTGTTCTATTTTTTATTATTCGTATACCTATGAACTATATTTATAATATTAACATTTCAAATATTACATTAAAAAATTTTTGCACTTATATAATAGGAAATAACAGAACTTAATTAAGGAGTTCCTACAATATTATTTGATTGTTTGTATACTTGTAAATATTTTAATATTGAAAATAATTTTTTATAAATTATACACACGAGTTGTGCTTTTTTTTTTTTTACTAGTATATGTTATATATTGAGACATTAGAGACAACAATCAAATTAACCTTGAAATTAAACATTTAAGATTCCAACAGTGAAGATTCTTAGAGAAAAGATTTGTGACTCAATTAATAATTACTGCTAGGATTATACATGGTGGAGACTACATTCATGAGAAGGAATTAGATTAACAAGCACCAATAGAGGTGTTATAAGCATTTACAAGATATAACAATTTAAAAAGTTAAAAATTATAGCAAAAATTAATCTAACTAGCAAATTGAGCTCATCTAGATATTGCAATATAACATATGTTTAGAAGAATTAATCTCATTTAGCTGCAAGTGATATTTGATAATCTTAACTTCAAATTGCAATCCAGATCGATATACATACAGAATTAGCATCATCATCAATAGTTCTTTCCATTCTTCTTATTAATATAGCTAAATCTAGTACTATAATAGGAGTGATAAATATACAAGTATCCTATTAAGATTAAGAAGGAGAAATTTACTCTTTCATGCCATTATGTGATAAGATGAAACATGTTTATTAATAAAATCCAAATTTTGGATCGAACAAACTAAAGTTCAGCACATGAGAATCTGCAAAGATTAAGCCAAAACCAAGACTTACTGTTTCAAGGGTGGTGGAATTTACCTTGTAGCCTGCTCTGAGACACATAGAAAATCAGGATGACAAAAGATAAAATGAGAAAGTGACACAATTTTATTGTCAACTGTCAATAAATCACAGCACTTCTGCTAATAAATTTTGCTTTGTGCAGGTGAAAATTGTTGGCTCTGGTGGAGGCTTGTCAATAGATGGCAAGCAGTTTACCTTGAAGCAATTTCATTGGCATACTCCTTCTGAACACCTCATAGATGGAGTCCAGTATGATATACATATATTTTCTCTCTTTATTTTCAGCTTTCCCTGTCTACTACATAACTGCACATCGGTGCATGTTGTTGGAAAGGAACATGCTCAAACTAGAAATTCACTTGTCTCTTTACTCTTCTAAACTGAAATTTTGCAGATAAAGAAATACGAGTGTGTCTTCTATTAATAAACCATAAATCTCGACCTTTTTAAAAAAAAAAATACAAAAGCATGTATAGAATATTAGTCATACGTTACTATGCACTTCTGCAGATATGATGCGGAGCTTCACATAGTTCATCAGTCAGATGATGGGCAGTGCTATGCAGTTGTAGGAATCGTCTTCAAATACGGTCCCCCTGACCCTTTGATTTCCAAGGTACGATACGACTACTGCTACCACTACATATCAACACACTCTATATGCCCTAGTTCAGGAGTGCCCTTGGTAGGATTCTGATTAAATAAAAAAGGCTCTTGCATAATTACGATCAAAATAACTTTTAAAAAAGGGGAATTTTTAACGATGTAGTTAAATAATTTTGTTTTCATATATACAAAGTTCTATAGATTATAAACATATTGGAGAGACTATATAGTGATTTCGTCTACTTTCTTAGGTCCAACATGAAAGTTAAGTAATTATCCAATTCTGTCAGTAAATTTTTAAACGTAGAGTAGTTGAAATGCATATAAGACAAAGAAGGGCACATAAGGCCGAGTCCAAATCTTCTGTTTAATATTATGGTGTTTTATTATATTCAATAAATCTCAATCATTTATTTATGTGGATCCCGTGTAGGTCCTACGTGGATCCCGCATGAGTCTGGCAAAATAAATGACTGAGACTTCTTGAGACAGAATAAGATAGGGTAATATTGAACAGAGGATCTTGTCCCTATAAGGTCGGCCTGGACAAGGGCACATAAATAGTAAAATAATGTTTTTTATTATTATAAAAATTAAAATAAAATAAAATAAAGTTCACTTTTAATTTTATAAAGATAGAAAAGGCTCTTTTTTTTTGTTTCTTGTAATATTTATAATAATCCAAAAATAGGTTAAAATAGAGGCTATATATAAAATATTAAAAACGGCCTGCTTGCAGCTCCAACAAGGATTAGAGGAACTGGGCAAGGGAAATTGCAGACCAGACCTTGAAGGCCCTCACGTCACCTTGGACAATCTGTATGATACTGTCCTCGAAAAAACATCGCAGAGTTATTACAGATACCTTGGTTCTCTCACCACCCCTCCTTGCAGCGAGAACGTTGTATGGACCGTCCTTGGCGAGGTAAAACCTATGCACCATGCCTTTCTTCTTTGTCTTTCCAAATATTCATCAATCTGTCCTGTTGCAACATAAAGATGCATAATGAAGCTGAAAGGGAATCATTTATATATGCTCAATAAATGTGTAGGTAAGTACGATCTCCAAGGAGCAAGTAGAATTACTAAAATCTACTCTGGAGGTTGAGAGCAAGTCCAACTCAAGGCCTGCGCAGGCGTTGAATGGTAGACAAGTTTCGGTATACTCTAAAGCAAACTGATGTAGATTCATCGTTTGCTCTTGCTCCTCCTGTGGTCAAAAACAGAAGGAATCATTAACCAACTTTGTGTTTGTTCTCATCATTAACCAATTCTCTATTTGTTCTCTTCCAAATATTGATGTTTAACGTATATTGTTCATTATTGTATACCCAGCATTCTTTTTATTTTTGCGTCTCAAGCTTTTATTCATACTAAATGTGATCTGAATTGTCAAAAAATGCACCCAAAATAGGAATTCCAAATTTAAATTTTTGAAACAAAAGCAAGATGAATTACATATTTAAGAGAGAAAGGAAAGTAAAAGCTGAAGAGTTAGGGAAAACAATAAAGTGGAAGTATTTCATTTTGAAGATATTTGAGGTATAAGATGTGGAGGAACTGTTAAAATTCAAGTACCAGATATTAATATTATAGGACAAGAATTGAAGCAAGATAAAAATTGCACTCAACCAAAAACTTCTATTTATGCCCCAGTTACTTAAAATAATACAACTTAAGTTCTTTTATAACGGGTCTTTTGGTTTAACATAAACTAGTACAAATAAGTTCTAGAAATCTAATATTGCACACAAATGAACTGTCATATGTAGAGGCACCAGAGATGGAATATTTTGATTGGTTTGTCTAATAGTTAAATGATTTTGGCACCTTCTATTGTTTATATTTTTCCAAATGTTTTGTCACTATTTATTAGAATTAATTACAAAAAATCTCAAACTTTTTTAAATTTTTAAGTAATAATTTAAACAATAAAAATGACAATTAAATATTTAAATTTTCAAGAACAATATCTAACAATTTAGAATTGACAATATTTGAAAACTCACACTTTTTTTTTGGGTACATGTTCGACTGTCTCGATTGCTTTCATTTATATTTCCTCTTGGATTATGTTCTGTCCCAAATAAAAGTAAATGCACTTCCATATAGTTTATCCTTGCATGAAATATTAAATTCTTTTCTAAGAATAGAACTGACACATTATTACAATACAACAGGTGATGTAAATCCCCCAATTATTAATTGTACTAACCAAGTACACTGCCATAACTGTTGCTCTATATTTCACTTCACTAATTGATAGTTTAACTTTTGGTTATGTTTTACTACTAAAACGAAGTTGTTGATCAAAGTGTATTAAAACCCTCGGTATAATCAACTTCACAAAAACCTTTCAAATCATAAGACTCTCCTGTCTTGTAAAGTAAACCATGACCAACTATTTTTATTGACTGACATACCCATAATTTGCTTCACAATTGCTAAATATGAATTATTTGGGTTTTACATCTATTAACTAAAAACTCCTATTGTATTGGACATGTCAGGTCGAGTTAAATGAGACTGTATTCTAGTTGTCTATACATCATTATGTCTTTCAATTCTGTTCATTCAGATGAGCATAGCTTCCATTCATTCTGTATTGATGTTGACATCCACTTATAATCAAACATTCCGAATTTTGCTAATAAATCTCTATTATATATTTTCTCATACACAAAAATTATATGACAAATTTTCCCAACTCTTACAATTGGAAATGGACGTCTATTAGTATTTTCTTGAATTTCTTGAATCATCTCCACTAATGATCAATCATCAATGCACATTAGCACAACTGTTAGTTTTCTTTCTCGATCCTTCACGAACGACTAGAATAAACGTAAGCCATTAAATATCAACCTGCATCACTCGATCAATAATCTTTCTATACCAAGCTCTAAGGGCCTGTTTTAGCTCACGTTCAATTTGCACATATAATTTAAGAAATTTATGTCTTCAAATCCTCTTGGTTGCTCCATGTAGATTTTTATATCTAGCTCTCCATGCAAAAAATGTATTTTTGATGTCTATTTGTCAAATATTTCATTCCTTGCTAGCTATAAGTGTTAACAAAATATGTATTATAGTAATATTTGACATTGGACCAAAAGTTTTATGGAGAAAACACATGAGCTATAAGGTTAATACAAGTAAACATGCATAGACAAGCAGATACTCTTTTAGACTTCCTGACAACAAATAGATTTGTACTTTGTTTTCCATATATCTTCATTGCCATAACTAAGACATACCTCTTATAAACATTTGTTTGATCATACCTCTGCATTTGTACTTCAGTTATTCTAATTGTCTTTATCGATAAAAAAACAAAGATTGGGCGAAGTTGAGGTAGAGAGAACCGATGAATTGAAGCTGTTTTTAGGATACATGTCTTTGTTGAACTGAAAACATGATCGTGCAAATGGTGGACACGATCACGCATGTGACTATGTATGTCCTTGTGATTGTACACGAGTCGATTAACAAGTGTCAAGGTCTGACATTTTCATAAGAAGATGGACACTCCCGTGTAGAGATAGACATGCTTATGTCCCTAAACTATGTGAGTTTCAATGACCATGTATATTTGCGACTGTCAAGTATTAAAGTAGTTTTGGAGGACGTGATCATCAAACATGCCCGAATATGTGATTGTGTCTAGCGTAAAAAAAAAACTATAATTTTTATATGAGGTTTACAAGCATACATGATGGACATCATTAATATAGATAGAAGAGACATCAAAAAAGGCAAAAATCAAAGAGTGAGAGAGAAAAGGAGACTTTTTATTTCATAATTGGTATACTTCAACTATAAGTTATCTTTGGGGATTAATGTTTTGGGATTATTTTGAGAGTAGTATTGATTGGGATATCAATTTGTACTTTACTCTAAAACCTTCTTGGAATACTTGTAGTTGTATTGAGGTGGTGTTTTGAGTTAGTGTCAATAGCTTAGAACTTAAACTCTTGTAAGCTTGCTATTTGATTTAATGGATTTATTTGTTACTTTGGCTAGTGAATTGTCTCTCTATATTGGAGGTTATTCGTTGTATATTTGGTGTTCTATTTATTTTTCTTCATCTATGTTGTTTAGGTTCATTGCTTATAATGTATGGGTTGCTTAAAATTGGTTAATTATGCTTGTTGATATTTTGGGTGGTATTGTTCGAACACAGTAATTGGTATCAGAACCATAGTTATGGAGAGTATAAACAACTTTATGGTCAAATTAACATCAACCAATTACTTGATATGGAGATCCGTGATAGAATATCTTTTGTATTACAAAGATCTTTATGACCCAATTAATGCAGACAAAAGTACAAAAGATGATGTTAAATCTAAACCGGAAAAAATGGTAGCTAATGAGTGGGAAAAGATAAAGCAAAAAAAAAACGTTAGGCATTATTAGATAGTGAATTAATATTAATATATTCAATCATGTTTCCTAAAAGACCAACCTATTTGAATTGTGGAAGAAATTGGAGGGTCTTTACAAGAGAAAGACCACGCACAACAAGGCCTCCCTACTTAAGAGTCTTGTGAATTTGAAATTGAAGACTAAAAAATTAGTGTTTGAGCATCTTAGTAATTTTTAAGACATTATCAACAAGTTAACAACCATGAAGATCATTCTTAATGATAAACAGAAAGCTTCTTGTGAATTTGAAATTGAAGACTAAAAAATTAGTGTTTGAGCATCTTAGTAATTTTTAAGACATTATCAACAACTTAACAACCATGAAGATCATTCTTAATGATAAACATAAACCTTTGTTCTTGTTGAGTTCCTTGCCAGACAGTTATGAGACCTTAGTTGTGACCATCAACAACTCCCCTCCAGATGGTTTGCTTTCTTTAGATGTGATCAAAATGAACATGTTCAATAAAGAGATCAGAAGAAAGGAAATACGTGTTGACAACGTGCAAGCTCTTATGATAAAAAGTAGAGGAAGTAGTAAGAGCAAAGATTCCAAGGGATGTAGCAAGTTTAAGAACTTATGAAAGTTTATATATGTCAATACTACACCAAACTAAGAAATTCTACTATAAATGGAAGAGAGGCCAAAAGAAGCCAAAATCACTAGAAAGATGGAGGTGACAAAAACACTAAATCAACAACTTCAAGCATAGATGATATGGAGTAGCCAGAAGGGTTCAAAGTCCGAGAAAAAAGGACCTAGTTTACAAATTGAAGAAGACTTTATGGGCTTAAATAGGCACCAAGGCAATGGTGTTGAAAGTTTGATTCATTTATGCTATTAATGGTTATAAACGAACTTTAATTGACCTTTGTATGTATTTCAAGAAGTTTATTGGTAGTAAATTCATTATTTTTATCCTTTATGTTAATGATATGTTGATAGTGGGATAAGACGGTTGAAAGAGGACTTATATAAAAGATTTGAGTCCCACAAAACATATTTTGGTAATAAAACCATTTGTGATAGGAAGAATAGAAAGTTGTGATTGTCACAAGAAAATATATTGAACGGTTGCTTAAAAAGCTTAATATGAAGCGTATTAAACAGGTTAGTACATCATTATTAATTTGCTCATTTCAAGTTGAGAAAATGATCTTATCCTACTACTAAAAAAGAGAAAGACACTATGTCTTCTATTTTATACTCCTTTGTTGTTGGTTCTTTGATGTATTCAATAGTATGCAATAAACCAAATATCGCATAGGTTGTTGGATGAATAAGTCAGCTTTTGTCTAATCTGATAAAGGTTTACTAGGAAGTGAGGAACTAGATCTTTAGATACTTATAAGGCACTTCTAGATAGAGTTTATGCTTTAGTGGTGGTGAGCCAATTTTATAAGGGTATAAAGATGAGAATACAGGTGGAGATCTAGATAACAAAAAGTCCACTTCAGGTTATTTGTAAAGGAAAGTCATTTCTTAAAAATCTAAGATATAGAAATGTATAGCCTTATCTGTCACTAAAATAGATTATTGTAGTTGTAGAAGCAGGAAAGGAGATGCTTTGGTTAAAGTAATCCCTCAAGAATTGGATGTGAAACAAGATAAGTATCTAGTATTTTGTAATAATCAAAGTGTTATGGATTTAAGCAAGAATTTCGTGTATCATTCCCAATAATAATAACAATACCCCTTTAGAGATGTTATTTTTCAATAGACTCATATGTCCATGTATCATGCTCTCACTAAGAATATTGATGTCAGTTATCATTAGTTTTGATATGTGGTTAAGGATTAATTAATGAAATTGAAGAAGATTCACATGGATAAGAATAATGAAAAAGTGGGTTTGTTTGTTTTATTTATATTTTAATTTTCAAATTTAGTTAAAAAAAACCTCTTTGTATGAGTTTTTTTTATTTCTTCCGATTTCCATAATTTATGAAAACCATAAAAATAATTTTTATATTTTTGTAATATGATTTAGTGTAAACTAAAATATATATGATTTAATTATTTAATATTAATTATTAATAATAATTATGAATAATTTAATTTAGAATTAAATCATTCATAATTCTAATTTTAAATTAAAATTTTAAAATAATTTTAATTTAATAATTATTAATGAATATGATTTAAATTTTTAAATATATTCAAAATATATAAAATTTTAAAGAAAATTATTTTAAATATTAAAAATAAAAATTAATTTTATAAATGAAAACTATATATTTTAATAAATATTTAACTTTTTACTGATAAAACTAATTTATTTTTAAATTTTATCTAACATATAATTACTATGAATAATAAAAAATATAACTATATTTACATTACCAACTAAAAAAGTTTTTTTGTCTATTTTAAAAAATTTAAAACCAAAGAAATAAAATAGAAATAAAAACAAACGACCTCAAGCATTAACTTGAAAATACTCTTAATCGGGTGAGTTTTGCACAAAATTCAATGTAACACCCAAATACCCCCTGGGAGGATACATAGATGTCACCCAAGACAGGACAAACAAATCAAAACGTTTCACACATGCATTTTTAAAAACTAAACGTAACACACATATAATAC
>JANTPM010000005.1:42426337-42448265 GCA_025434745.1 Erythroxylum divaricatum | reverse complement strand
AACTCGAATTAGTATTGTCGCCAGATCTTTTAGGAAACCCTATCCCCTCTTGGGGGCATGCGGGAGTCAAACCTGTGATCTCAGGGTTTTGTTGCGTTGAGACGTATGCCTCTTATCACTGAGCTACGTAGCCCGGTGATGTGAGGCATGCGTTTCAACACAACAAAACCCTGAAGTCACAGGTTCAAGCGACGAGATTCGCGCCTAACGATCAAAGGGGACAATATTAATTCGAGTTGGGTCGGCACTTACGACAAGATTCGTGGCCCAGCCAAACCAATAATATTTAAGAAATCTGAGTCTATCATATTTATTTAATTTTTGTAATTATCTTTTATTCATAAATGGATATATGTTCATAAAATAGGATAGGTATGGATTAATGAAAACAAATAGTATGTTCCAAGGGATGCGAGCTCTTTGCCAGGCTGAGAGTGGGGAGGGTTGACCTTTAAAGAAGAAGCAGGCCCTGAAATTAAGGTGGATGTGTTGTAACTTCTGGGAGTTTTGTGGAGATTGCGTAGGAACAGCCATCATGTGGCGTGTCTGTGTGTATCAGATCAATAATTTTGCAGACGAGGCGTCCGGCCAACTTTTCTCGTTTGTGCTGTGGACTAAGATCCAACCATATCATGACAATCTGACAGATAATGTGGAGGATCCATCTCATTTACACTGTTTCTTTCCAAGTCATAGCTATATAATCTTTAGCTCAGATTTGGACTCTGAAACTTGACGTCTATCTTAACTTAAACATATTTATTAAACGGACCGAAATTTTAGGTTTAATTTTATATAAAAAGAAAATTCGTAATGTTTAGTATTACTTCATTGGAATGAATTTATAAAGGTCTTTAACATTAGATATATAGTAAAAATTTTAATGAACTTACAATCATGTTGCTTAATAAGCTCTAAAAAGCCTATCGATTCCTTTTAGCTCTATTATTTATGAATATTGTTTAATGATCCCTTTCTTAATTACAAAACGTTGTGACTAGTAATTTGTTTATTCTTTTTTTTTTAATCCCAACTCCTTCACCTTTATATCAATTTTCATTTGTTTATTTGTAATTTTCCAATTCATAATTCATAAGTATCCTTTTTTTATAATTTTTCTCAAAGGTCTTTCGTCAAGTACCTAACATACAAGGCCTTATTATATTGTTTGAGTTATTTTTTTCAAAAATGTCTATTCAATATTTGAAGATAACCAATCTTAAAGTACTCAATTTTTTGATATTTTTTCAATTCATTGACAATTTTTCAAATTTTTAATTGAATAACAACCTTTTAAAATATTAACAATTCAATTCAAAATATTAAATTTTACTAAAGTGGTTGATAGATGGATATTCACATGATATTTAGTAGATACGTCACATCATCAAAAAATAATCTTTAAATTGAATTATTAAAGTTTTAAAAAGTTGACAACTCAATTAAAAATTTTAAAAATTTAAGCATTGAATTTAAACTTGTTATAACTCTAGAATAATTATCATATGTTATTATAATATATTTTTAAAATATACGTTTTATAAATAAATTCAGGTTAAATAATTTATTTTAATTAGGGTATTGAAGTATAACCCTAAAATTAGTAAACAGCTAAAATAAATATTTTTGGAATATTCAACCTAATTAATATAATTTTCTAGCAAAGTTAACATCAGCAATAATATATATAAACAGAAGTATAAATAGATTTATGATAATTCAACTTTTCATAGTATATAAGTATAAGTAAGCTCGTCAAACAATCTGTTGTGGTCTTTTAATAATTTAATTATTATTTATAGTAAGAAAAAAGAAAAGTGCGTGAGGTAGGATTCTAAATTATTCAAATTCAAACTAATCCCTGCTCAAGCTGAATAGATTCCTTACAAGAAGCAAAACTTCAAATTTTAAATAGTTGCATATATGAGAAGAGTTTGAATCCGCGACCTCACTTAAATCAGAAAAACTTCTTACTAACTGACTTGCGTCCTGCGATTAACATGCCTTACTAATTCATTGTTCCATTTATACAAACGTTGAATGAGAATTAGGAACTAGTATAAGAAACATTATCGGACTTCTTGTTCATTAATTATGTGAACTACGAAGAAACCATAGCTAACTTAGACTTGGGTTTCAACGATTCAATAAATGCTTCGAGCCTTCTAAATACTATATCACTTGTTAAGTAGTTAAGAAGTCCACAATTACTGCACTGTTTCTGTCGCATTATCTACTCGGTCAAAGCACAGTGTCGTGGCATAGGACTTTATCTTTGCCAACGATGATGTCCCACTCCCCACTAAAAGTCAAGCCGCCTCGTTAGCCGGTGCTCTTATACGAGTCGTAAATCGGCAAAAATAAACAAAAAGGGACCATGGAAGCGGAGGAGACCAATCTGCTTAAGCAACCCCCACTGAATCAGAAACAGAATCCAAGGAGAACGAGAAACATTATAGTAGTATAAATTTACTTTCTCAATAGGACACCAGGCAATCAATCACTGAACAGTAAGGTTCCACAATTCATCAACAGAGTTAGAATCTTTAGAGACATGACGTACACGAACATACCATAGGAAAGTAGAAACGTAAGACAATCATTTAACGACTTGGGTGATCTCTAAAGTCTTTAATTTTAAAGGTACTCAAACTAGCATCTAATACAATTTTAAAGCTCGCTAAAGGGTATAGGGAGACTTAATCAAAGGCTAAGTTGAGACCAAAATTGTGGTCCAATGGATTAATGCGGGTCGAAGCAGCTTTGGTATGATGGTTTAGATTATGCCATAAGAGACCCGTTCTATTCTGTACGATATTATATCAAAATAGTGTCCGCGTTCTAGTTCAAATCATGTTTTCGATAATAAAACAAGTGTCAGCGTTCTAGAAGTTCAAATCGTGTTTTCGATAATAAAACTATGTAATTGGGTCTCTAGAAGCTCATTTGTCAAAATTGGCTACCCTTTACCGCTTTCAAACAAGGTTGTTGAGTGCGAAATCTGATGGAAGAATCTAGTTAAAGTGATTGGGGGGCACCATATCCTAAGTAAAAGAATGATTTAGTGAGGAATGGAGACAAAACAATTGCCTGCTTTATAGTCCACCACGTCCACGTGATCAGCATTGGCCTACTCTCATCTACTTAAACCCTATAGGTACGTCTACGTCTAAGTGATTGGCTGGCGAGGGAATGTGCATAAGGTAGTGGATCAGTATTAATTACCATGCAAGCGTTAGAATTTATAAGTTCTCTGAGCCAATTTTAGAAAACAATACTATATCATCTTAATCAAACATTCCTAAACTTTCAATCTTACACTTTTTATCATTGAATCTTATTTCTCTTGAACAAAAACCATTTTGGACTGTATCATAATTTGAAATAAGACTCAACTAAAAATGATATGTATATATACACACACACATACTATCTTAAAAATGTTTATGGGAATGTTTTATGTCCCTCATTCAATTAGATAAAAACTCAATATATAAGAGCTAAGACTTAGCCTCGCAAGCTCTGCAACTATATATGACAAAATTCCTAAATATATTCAAAGAATATCACTTAAATATATACTTCTTTAATGACAAATTACACTAATATTTACAATATTCCCAGTGGGGGTCAAAACATCAATCAATTATGCATGTTAGCAATGTTTCTTGATAAGAGTTCATCACGAACAAATTGACAGTCAATCTTGATGTGCTTATTACAATAATAGAAAATCAAGTTTGTTGCAATATTAAACTCTGCTTGGCTATCCCGATACAATCTCATTACTTATGCATGTTGATATTTTGTAAAAGACTTTTCAACCATTTCAATTCATATATATTGATGTCCATCAATCTATATTCAACTTCAACAAAAGATCGTGAAACAAACAGGTGCTTCTTAGTCTTCCATGAAATTGAGAAACGACCAAGCATAACAAAATAACCAGTTAAGGAATGACAAGTAAGGTGACATCTTGCCTAGTTGGAATCATAATATGCATATAACAAGAGATCATTATCAACCTAAGAAATATACTTTGACCTAGATTAACTTTTAAGTAACAAACATCATGTAACATAGCTTCCTAATGTGCTTAGTGTAGACATTGCATAAATTGAACCAAAACATGAATAGAATTGCAAAGCTCTGGTCTGGATAAAGTTAGATAAATCAACATCCAATTAGGTGATAGTATGCCTCCTAATAAAAAAGGAGCGTCATTCAGTAAACGATAACTTATGATTGTGTTCAATGGGAAAACTTGCTTGTTTTCCCTAATAAACTTGCTTTAATAATAATACCAAAAACATATTTCCACTGATAAAGAAAAATGTCTTAAAGCTTATAAGCAATTTTAATGCTCAGGAAATAATTCAAATATCCTACTCTTGCGACAAGTAACGAGAGAATAATTAGAATGCGAATGAAAGAAGTCATAACCCTTTAGTGCAATTGTAAGTTTGGAGAACCAATTACGGGATGCTTGACGTAACCTATAGAGCAATTTGCAGAGTGTACAAACCTTCCCAGGTGTGGTTGTAGGGAAACCAGGAGGAGGATTCACATATACTTCTTTTTACAAATCTCCATGAATAAAAGCATTATATATATATATATCTATTTGATGCAATTGTCATCTCTTAGCTGCTAAAAGAGATGGAAAAGTTCTAATAATGACCATCTTGGTAGTTGGGGCAAATGTCTCAGTATGGTTGATGCATTTAACGTAGTTATTTTCTAAAACTATTAAGTGAGCTTTGTGTCTTTCAACTATACCATCTGAGTCGTATTTAGTTTTATAGACACATTTAAACCCAATAATTTGTTTCTCAGGTAGAAGGGTTTTTAACAACTAAGTTTCATTATGTTCAAGAGCTGCAATTTCTTACTGCATGGCTTCTAGCTGTTGAGTCTTGTGAACAACCTTTGAAGAGTTTGTAGAAACATGACTAGAAACAATGACTACAAGAAATTGTTTATGTCTCAAAGAAAAATTAGCACAACTTACATAATGTGCAATAGGATATAACTTATCTAAAAATATTGATGGAGTGGACAAGTCACAAAGGGGTTAGTAGAGCAGCGTAATGTGGCAAACAACCACTATCCCATTATTGTCATCACTCTCCCTTGCATCCACCATCGTCTTACTAAAGTTAGGGTTATTCATATGTCTTCGTGGTTTGTCTAAATGGCAAAAGTAGTCACCGATGTGGCCTAGTCCTGTTGATGCGTGGAGAGGGAAACGATGCAACCACAATTGGATCATCATCATAAACAAATGAGAAGCATGATAGAGTAGCAGTAGTAGAAGAATTAAGGCGAATTCTTAAATAGGAAATCATATTTAGAAAAGGAAACATCATGGAACACACACAAAATTATTTGTATCCAAATTATAAAGTCGCCACCCCTTTTTGCCAAATGGATAACTAGAAAGTATATATCGACGTCTTCTAGGGCCAAATTTGTCTTTATCATATGGCTGATGCTTTTGCTTTTGCTTTATCACAGGGCCAAATGGATAACCAGAAAGATATGACGATGCTTTTGCTTCACATAACCATTTTGTTATGGGGTTTCAACAACATAATTTTGATGAATAATTCCATTTTTAGCAAAAAAATGAATTTAGAATAGTGAATTTAGTTCCATTATTGCTTCACACAACCTTCAACTTGTTATTAAATTAAGTAGACACTATGCCACAAAAAGGTTTAAAAATTGTTGCTACTTCACCTTTTTTAACTAACAAATATATCCAAACTACTCATAGATAATCGCCAATAATGTTTTAAAAATAGGAAGCCCCAAAAGAAGATGGGACCCGATATGCACCTCACAAATTACAATGTACTAAAGCAAATGGTTCACTAGCTTTATTGTCACTTCAAAAAAAACACATCACAAGTTTGCTTGACTCTTAACTAAATATCACTTGGCCCAAAAATATTCTGACTACTATTAATTAAATTTCTACTAATATTAAGAAGCAAACTAATAACTTGTCTAAAAGGGTGCCCAAAACAATGATGCCATAAAGTAAAGGCGTTGGTCACACTAGCACTCTAAGCCTTCACCAGAGCCACTCCAGGAAATTGTTATATACTACTCAACCTAATTGATCACCATTCTCAAAATGCAATCTTGAATCACACAAAATCTATTAGAAATTGTGACCATGCAATTTTTGTTAAGAATTATTTGAGACATAAAAATAAAGTTACAACTGAGGGTAAGTGCATATAAAACATAATGCAAAATTAGTCCATGGTCAAAGTTTACATCCCCTTCTTTTATTATTGTGGTTTCATTCCATCTGACAAATTGACAAGATAGGGAGCAACATCCCTAAAATTTATGAGTAAATTGATGTTCACAATCATGTAATTTAGTGCTCCTGTATCAAGTAGCCATCGATGTAACTTATGCTTACCACTATGTTTCTTGGAGGTTAAGGCTTTTTTAGTATTAAGAAAAGGCACGAATGTCCCCTACTCCTCGTCCCTCAAAGTTAACAACCAATTTTGATCGATTTCTTTTATCCCCCTTATTAGTTGATATTTTTTATGGGTGGTGTTTATTATTGCGCCAGCCCCACACCCACACCCTACTTTATAGTTACAACCACCTCTACCTCCATAAGAGCCACATCTACCCTTACACTCACCAGGACACTAATCTAGGTACCAAACTAGAAGAAAGCATTTTTAAACTTTATGGCCCGATTTACAATAATGACTGCACACAAGTTTTTAAATAGTGATAGAGTTGGAAGTGGGCATATGTCATTTTTTCTTGGTTAAACAACAAAATTGATTGTATCTTTCTCTCTCTAATGCAAGTTGTAGAACATTGTCATTGAGTGATGGTGAAGAAAGTATGGGTAATTCGTCGCAAAGACTCGAAACTAAACATGTTTGTTTTAGTAGTCCCAAAAATAACGTCATCTAAACCCTTCAAAAATTGATAGAGTTTCTCCTTCTCCCTCTCTTAAGCCTATTCTAACACAACACCACTTGTGTAGCCACATGTACAAATAAAATGCTTGATATAACTAGCAAGTTCTTCCCACATGTTTTTAAGTTTCCTATAATAACCAATTATAGTTTGGCTCTCTTGCTTGTAATTTGAAAGTTATATATTTAATTGATAAATTCACGTATCATTTTCAATTGAGAAGTGTTCTTTTAAATCATTTCACAATTCCATAACACTCACCATATAGGAAACTATAGATCTAAGCAGTGCATCAGTAATATTAAAAACCCATGCGGTTAACAAAGATTTCATAGTAAACCAATCCTCAATTTCATTATGTTCTTTAATCGTTATATCAAGAAATCTCGTTTTTTTTTCTTGGACCTAAAAGCATTCCCAATGGCCTTAGTCCATTCATCATAATTATCTCCTTTCAATATCATAGATGTTAACAAAATACCTAGATTATCAGCTCCAGGCGTGTAATATGGTGACGTAATAAATTAAAATATTAAATATGTGATTCATAGAATCTTGAAGGAAAGTTCTTGAACAATCCAACATTAATGTACCTTTAAAATTGTAGACACCAACTGTGAAAAGCCATGTAACCTCGATCAAAATTTTAAATTTGAAATTGATCAATCGAAAGTTGGATTCACAGGAAAAAGATGAGCATGAACACAGCGAAGTTTATAGGATGTTCCAACACAATCTAAATTTAAGGTTTCAATCAAAATGGTAATGTATTAATATATTTATAACCAATACGGCAACGTTACGAAGCCATAAGCAACTTCATGTAGATAACCATCAAGCCTTAAGTGCCAAACAACTTAGAAACACCATTCAAGTTTGATGATCTTTTTCAAACTTGATTCAACTATCTTATCTAAATTGTCTTCTTACTTTGCATTTATAAATGTGTTGTATTTTTATTTCCTAATAAAGCCTTATGATATTGGTACTGAACTAGAATATCAGACATCTTAATTTGCCATAAGCTAAAGTTTAAAATACGATCAAATTTCTTAAACTGGAATTTGTTTACCATTATAAACTAACTATTAGTAGACTTAATATCAATTTGTTAAATCAAGATAATTAAAATAATCAGACAAACAGGAAGAAAAAATTGAACATAAAATTTGTTTGGTTTAACTTTAAGCCTATCTCCACATTCAAAGGAGAAAGCATAAAATTTAGTAAAAAGAAAATACAATAATTATAAGAAGAAATATCTCTCAAACTTAAACTTTAGAAACATTTAAAACTTATAATTTTTAAGACATTCACAAATATCACTCATAAAATACACTCAAATAGGATGTATTATTTAGTATCCATAATTCTTGCAAAATTACTTTCATGTCTTTTATAGACTTAATGTCTTAAGTAGGTGAAAAGATAAATTAATAGTTTTAAATATTCTTGATGGCCACGAATATGGGTAATCAAACGTTATTCCTCTAACTAGTCAAGTGTTATGCTTGATCTCTAATTAAGGCAAGTGAAAAGCCACTTCACAATGTTCAATTCCCTGATGAAGCTTATGTCTCTCGATTGGTATTTTGCTATTTTTTCTCTAAATCTTTGCATAATCCAATCATTTGGTTGAAGAAATAAGTGTGTGATCTAGAGGGTGAGGATCCATTACCAGGGTCCTACATGTCATTAAAGGTTGGGTTCATGCCTAGAGTTAGAAGGTCTCCCTTTATGTACATGATACATCGTCTCCTTATTTCTATCCTATTATCAAAGCCTAATCACTACGTAAGCATACACTTTCTTTGAAATTTGTATTTAGTCTCTTCGTTATCTTTATCATCATTATGATCTATGTAGTATAGTTGAATTTGTTTTAGTGTTTGTTTCTTGGGAAAACATTGTCTTCATTCTTGGCCTCCTTGTTTCATGGTAATTGTTCATTGAACTTCTACATTGCCCTTTCGCGACTTTGTTTGAATCGATGCACTTCAAGTCAAATTTGAAAAAGGATATGCCTCTTTTGGGTAACAATCTTCTATCATAACACCATGCCAGAAGCTCCATGTCTTAATCTAAAATGCAGTTCATTAACTTTCTATGTCAATTGTCTATTTTCTATGTAGCTTGTCTTATTTAGAAAAACCTTTGAAAATTATGTTGCAAACATATGATTAGCCTTACAAATTTGCAAGTGCTTTTAGTCATGATACAATCCTTTTAATGATATCATTTATTTATGGGTGTATATTTATTCTTGATTTGTTGATGGTATGATAATTAAATTAATCACTCATAGCAGGGTATAACTGATTTGCTATGTTGTTTCTCTATGGATCTCCAACCTAACCATTATACAGGAAAGTTTTTCTTATAATTTGTTTTTGCTACTTATTCTTAGCAAGTACTTATTCTTAAAAGTGCAAGATGGTTAAAATTGGTAATTATATGTGAAATTGCAAGATGGTAAACAATGGTACATCTTTATTAAATATGGATGATGAACAAAATGAACCTACTACGGTAGAGGAGTCAAAGCTATAAGGGCTCATAATCAACAATTTGATGCTATAGTGGGAACTTCAAATAATGCACATAGGTCAAAAGGAAAAGAAGTTGTTAGCACTGGTAACCTGATTTTTAAAATTATATGATTTATCATTTAAATTTTAAAATAATATTATATATGTCTATTAATTGTTATTTTTTAAATAGAAAACGTAAATTCTAAAAAATGTGGACGAGGACCAATAATTAATGCTAGACTTGCCAATAAGAAAGTTGAAGGAAAACAAATTGATGTTCAGTTTCCTCCTCTATACTATAAGGTATGTGGTAAGCATGCCAGCATTTTCAAGTTCGAAGTTACTATGTACATTCGATAACTTGCACCACTTCGTGTATCTAGTTGGAAAGAGATTTATGAGGATGATTGGTTATTTTTAAAGTTTTTTGTTCATTAGGTAAATGGTTGTAATTGTCTATTGTCTTCCACTTTTTTACCTTTCTTTTTAGTCATAGGAAAAATAAGTAAAAAATGAAAACAGAAATGCATAAGAGCAAAAGAGTTGTCCCATCAAACTTTTGCAAAGCTTAGACCTTAGAGAAAAATGAGAGGATTTGCTTTCAATCTACCTTATAGGTTTATTTCAAAATTAAAAAACTTTTATGTACAAAAGCAAAAGAGTTTTCCCATCAAAATAGTATTAGTTTAATTGCAATAGAGTTTAATTTTGTCATTGCATTGAATTTGTTTCTTAATTTTCCTAACTATATTTTTTATATGAATTTTACGATAAATTCAATTTCTCAAATCAGGTGCAATCTTATGTGATGCAACAAGTGCATGCACAATATAAAAATGGTTGATTGAGAATAAATGGGAGACTCTAAATTTTAATGTAATTTTAAAATTTAAATATTTTAATTTATTTTGTTAGTTGTTTTCTTTTATTAAAAACAAAATTTCATCAATGTATAGGAGCAAAGTGGAAGAAACACAAGTAATAGGGGAAATCAAGGGATGAAATCAGTTTCTGGTATAAAGTTGATTGTGCAGATAACATATGAGATGGTAAAGTAAAATTTTATTTACTTAAAATTAATTATATTTTCTTAAAAAATCAAGTTCCAATTAATCATTAATTTTCTTCGTCTTTTCTTTTTCTTCTTTTCTTTTGAGAAAGATGAAGATTCTGATGAGTGACTCGACATTGTTAAAGTTTGGAAGGTATCTTGACAAATGGAACTTGGTTTGTTCAAAATGAAACCTGATCTGCTCCAAATGATAAAGAAATAATGGCATGGAAGTTATAGTCAAATTAGATTTTTTAAATATTTTAAATTACTTTACAAAATTTTTAAATTCTATCTAAATATGCAGAATAAGCTTCAAGAAGAGGGAGAGAAAAACAAAGAAAAGATTTCATTTGCACCTTTACCACTCGTTGAGCATTTTGATCTTTTCCTAGAAAGAACAGCTATTCACATGGTTTACGCGTTAAAGAGATAACATGTCGCGATCGTGAATGTGCACGATCGCGACTTCCTTGCTTTCTGAAGGAGGCTATTTTCTAAACATCCTTTGATCTTTTTATTATAACTTCTTCTCTAGACATCCAATTGTCATGGGAATTAAACCAATAGACTCATAAGACATTGATATTCATCTCCAACAAAAATTAGGACTTTCTAAAATGGATTGTTTGAAGAATTTAGGACAAAAATGTGACTGTACTGAAGTATGATAACTAGGATGATTTTACTGAATATACTTTCGTATTTTGATTATATCTTGGTCTGTAGAGTTCCAAATGAGTTTACTCTTAATTGAAATGAAACTAGAGACGGAAAACTACAATTTTTCTAAAGAAGTCAAATTGTAATTTTGTTATGAAGAATTCCAAATTTTGTTTTGAATTTGAAGTAAGAGTTCTGTTATAGCTTAAGAGCATACTTATGTATTTGGAGTATAACTTTTAGTATATTGAACCAAATTGAATTATATTGGTGTCATTAGAGACCTAAGACACAGAGTAACAATTGTTTAGAAGAAAGTGTTACTTAAATCCTTCATTTTCTAGATCTTATTGATCATACATAGTTGACCTGAATGGAATGTTTTCAGAAACAGTTGAAATGGAGAATGAGTAATTGAATTTCGATGCAATTGGAATACTATGTACATCAATGTATGACGGAAATATACCCAAGAATTTTTCATTGAGCATGCATTGATAAATGTGTTTATTCTATTATATAAGTGCTCTAGTAATATGAAATTATTTTTATTGTATATAGACAAGCGACTCGAGCAACTGCTTCCAGGTATTACCAGAACGTCAAGACAATAGGCTCAAAAGAGCAACTGTGAGTAACCTAAGATGGTATCACTTTATTTGTTATGTTCTATATGTTATTGAATTGTATTGATATATTACTGAATTGCATTGACTGATTGTGTACTGAATTCCGGACAATATATGTCTGAGGCGTTTGATGCATGTAAATAATATTAGAAGTACTACTTGTATGTGAATGAGACTACCTAATTGAATATTATGATTCTCAACTAAAAAGTTGAATGTCGGACCTAGTCCGATGACTACTGATATTGTGATTGTTATACTATGATAATACATGCAAATGAAAGTGATTGAATTGATGACTAAATTATGACATGCATACCATTTCAATGCATGTAATATAAAAGGTCGTTGTGACTAATGTTGCTACTAACTGACTGATATTGTTACCGAGAGAGCTTAAACCTCTGTGGTAGAGCCTATGCTCCCACTATACACTAAGTCCAATATCCGTAACAGATACGAGAGACTGAAAAGGGACACAGTCACAACATCGTAAAAACGAATGTAAGTCTCATATATATAACATTCATATATGATTGAAATTTATTGAATGATTTGCAAAGTTGTATTGAAATGATTGACTGTATAAACTGTGTGATTTTATGATAATTATATTTGTTACATGATTGAACCATTGAGGATGGTTACTCAACTAAGTTTGCAAAACTCATCAAAAATTGTAACATGACTTTTCAGGTTTAATAAAGATCTCCAAATAGGCAAATTGGAGTTAGCCACTGTATCTGAGTAAAAGTTCTAGTTTGGGATCAGTTCGCACCTACAAATGCACTTCATTATGATGTATCAAAAGTGTAGTCTTAATTGTGTACAATGTGTATGAAAATGATTTTGAAATGTAAAGTTATTATGACTAGATGTGTTTCGTTTCTGTAATGACTCCAAGTGTCTACTGAAACTCTGATGAGTTAAATAATGATTGTAATTCTTGTGACTGAAAATGTTTATAAATAAAAATTAGGCTAAATTTGATTATCTCTTTTCTGCGTTTTACATGTTGTTTTAAAATGAAAGTAATGAATTTAATTTACCGACTATCTTAGCATGCCACTCTTATAGGATTCGTACTCAGATATCTCTCAAGATGTCAAGTAGGTGTCCTGTGAGAGTGGGATGTTACATAACATCTAAGTTTTGAGGGAAAAAAAAAGTCAAATTCTAGCTAAAGTTAAGGCTGCAAAGAAACATGCAAGTGATTTAGACGATGAAGTTGCAAAACTTACTAAAATCACAAAAGCACAAAATGAAAAGATTCAAACTCAAAATGAGAAGATTCAAGCTCAACTATTGAGAAGCAAGCCATAGACATGAACAAATTTCAGCTATTTTTGCATATTTGACAAATACTGGAGTAATTCCTAATTTATTACTCAATGTTTTTGCCTCAATTATAGATTCATCAAGTGCCACAACATCAAATATCCTAACTAGTCATGTGAGTTTATAAATTTATAAAATATAGAATAGTTAGTATATCATTATCATTATATTATTATAAAATGTTAATACTAAATTTATAGCTTAATATTTTATGAACTAATGGATTGATTTTATTTTTATTTGTTTTGTAGGAAACAAATCAATAGTGAACTTCATCTAGAATAATAGCCAGGAAAATTTACCTTGGAGAGCTTTAGCTTAAATTGATACGTAGTAATTTGGGATAATTGTAATAAATATAATTGTTATGGATATTAAAATTTTCAATTTTATATATTGGAAATTAGAATTTTGTACATTTTGGTAATTTTTACATTTTTTATATATACTAATAATTTTTTTTGCTTTTGTGACTCTTAGCACTAAAATTAGTATCATTTATGACAACTTTTATTTTATGGCCACCAATCAAAATTTTTATCAATTAATCAATTATATTGTTAAATTTAATAATATTATTTTAAACAAACATGAACACATTAATGATAAATTTACTGTAAGATATACGCTTTATTTAATGACAACATTATTGTAACATATAACTTCTATACTTGTGATGAAATATATTAGACAATATGGCCACTGATGCAATTTTCTTTTATCACTAATGCAATTCTATTATTAAATTGATTGATTTATTAGTGACAATAATAAACACATTAGTGACAATATTTTTTATAAGAACAATTTTCCATTTTTTGTGACAAAATAATGTTAACACTTTTTTCCTTAATATATTAGTGGCCAAGTAATGGACATTGATAGTGGCGATAAAGTTGTCACAATAAAATGAAGAATTGTTACGACTTTATTCGTCACTATTTTATATTAATTGTGTCGATAAACTTGTCATAAATATGTAAAGTTACTGTGATCATATATTGTTGTCACACATTCTATAATTTTTAGTGTCAGTACTTTTATCACAATAAAATAAAGTACTATTACGACTTTACTTGTCATTAATTTATATTATTTGTGTCAATAGACTTGTCATAAATATGTAAAGTTGCTGTGACTATATAATGTTATCACACATTCCATATTTTTTAGTGTCGATACCTTTGTTACAAAAGTGTTTTATAATTGTGAGTCACTATTTTAACAGTGACTGACATATTTGGGATGGGAAGTGACGACTTCAAAACTTAAATACTATTAATAATAGTAACTAATATTACTACTTTTAGTGACAACTTTTGCTTTCACTAAAAATACAATTTCTTGTAATGTATTTTGTCTCTAACCACAACCAACATCATTATGGAAGAGTAGTTATGGCTTTTGATAGAAGAAGATTTAAACTTAACTAGTACGTTTCAGTGCTCAATATATCCACACCATAGTCTTCTTTTTCAATAAAAATAGGAGTTTGCCTATCACCTTTGTACATGGGGTTGTGGAGCAATCTGATAATTAACATTAGACCTTCTATATAAGACCCTTGGATGTGAAGTAGTTCAAAAGATAAAAATGTATAAAATGAAGTATACTATTGTCTAGGAGCTAACTGGATGTTAGCATAAGCAAAATGGGAAGTAGAAAACTAGCCAAAGCCTTGCAATACCACAATTCCCTGCTAAGCCAAACAACAAGAGTGCTTTAGAAAAAAAGGAGAGACAAGAATACTAACTTTTACCATAGCTCAATCATAGCTAGGAGGAACAATAATAAGGCCAATTCATTGCTGCACCAAAAGGAAACATGATCATTGACCAACCTTAGCTCATAGAAATTATTTATTCCTTCTGGAAAACTTTTTGGGGTGTTAAAGCAGGGAACAAGTCATCTATCCAAGTATTAAAATCCTTTAATTCTCATCAATTTTCAAATGAGATGATATATTTCCTATCTTCCCCTTTTGAACCACTTGAGATTGAGACAGTGGTCTTTGAAATGTTCCTTGACAAGGCACCAGATCTTGTTGGTTTTGAATGAGAGGTTCTATTAGAAAGCATGGTTTGAAATTAAAAACATTATGATTAAGTCGATACTAGAAGTGTTTGAATTTGAAAAATTCCTTAAAGGATCAATAAAACATTTATCACCCTATTCCCTAAATACCCTAATTTGAGCACTTTTGGTGAGTTTGGACCCATATCATGTTGCAATTTTCTTTACAAAATCATTGCCAAGAGGCTAGCAACGAGATTAAAGAAAATTCTAAACATTAGACAGTACACCTAGCACAAGCTGCATTTTTAAAGGGGAAACATATAGGAGACATCATCCTTCTCTCGCAAGAATTGTCCAATGGGTACTTTAGGAGAAATTTCCCTATAAATTATGCTCTATTCAATGGAACGGAAGGCATTTCATAAGGGGACCCTTTATTCCCTTACTTGTTTATCCTATTCATGAAGGTGTTTTTAAGACTGCTAGCTGCCTAGCTCACAATATCTCCAATGATTCAGTTTTTCAATTCCGCGACAATTGTAGAAGATTGAGATCTCACATATCATGTCTGTTGATGATCACCTGTAAGTCACAGTGTTCATATTAATAACTTCCCTTTAAATGTTTAGGAGGTATCTAGTCCATCAATGCTCAAAAAAGTGTCATTGTACTTATATTTTTTGAGATTGTTAAATAGAATTCTTCATGGTTATCAATAATAACTAAGCTTCAAATTAAACAACATCCTTTTGTATATTTGGGCTAACCGATAACAACAAAAAAATTGTTATATAGTGAATATGTGACATTGATCAAAAGGGCACAAAAGAGAATTAATACCTAGAGTAATCAAAAATCTTTCCCAAGCTTGAAGTGTCATTAAATCTGTGCTCAACTACTAACATGTTTAATAGAGCTCTAACTTCTACATTGCTAAGTGATGCAGACCAGTTAGCTTTGGATTACATGGAAGATATTGACCGCGGCAAGGTTTGCGGCAAGATGCGAAAAAGGGCCTAAATTTTATTTAGGGGCAAAAAAAAAACTATTTTTCTATTTCTATTTTTTTGGTCTTTTATTTCCTAATCATGTTAGGATTCGGATTAGGGTTTTGGCCATTATAAATAGGCCTTATTTATGTTTTTAGAACATCATCAATTTTTGGAACACAAATTTCATTCCAGAATTTAGCTTTGCCTTTCTTGTTCATCTTTTCGTCCAATTAAACGACATTGATTAAACTCCTGAACGAAGACTAAACGTTCTTGTTCCATTCATAACTTCCGTTCCGCGTTAGTTGGTATTAGAGCCTATCCTCCTTGGCTGCCAATTATGAAGAACAACTTACTACCTTAGAAACATCTGTAGCAAACTTATCCGATCAAATAGCAGAAATAAGACAGATGCTGGGAGAGCAGTTAAACCTAGGAAGGATTAACCATCCTCCTGCAGCGGCAATTCCTAAGGTTATAGATCCGCAACCAATTTATGGAGGGCCACCAGATCATATTAGAGCAATTCATAATTACAGGGGTTGTGAAAATCAAAATGATGGCTACAAAATCAAGGTAGATCTTCAAAGTTTTAATGGTACATTAGATGTAGAAGCTATGTTAGATTGGTTAGTGGAGGTTGAAAAATTCTTTGAGGTTATGGATGTGGAAGACGAGCGTAGGGTTCCTATTGTGGATTACAAATTGAAGGGAGGTGCAGCAGCATGGTGGAATTCCGTCCAGAATGAACGATATCGTAGACAACATCCGCCTATTCGAAACTAGTTGGATATGAAGCTTATGATCCAATAAAGATTCTTACCTAGTGATCACGTATAGGTACTGTACAACCGTTATCATGATTGCACATAGGGAAATAGGAAGGTGGATGAGTATACAGAAGAGTTTTTGAGGCTGCAAGCAAGATGTGATAATTGTGAAAACAAAGCTCAGCAGGTAGCTCATTACCAGAGGGAGTTAAATCATGAAATTCATTGTATGATGGGTGTTGCTGCAATTTTCACATTAGCAGATGCTATTAAGATGGCGAAGAGGGCTAAAGAGCGAGTTGAATGGCAGCCTCGACAACAATGTAAATGAAATTTAATTTACCAAAATTTCGGTTCGCTAGGTAGTCAGACATATCGAGGGTATTACGGTGGGTAATCTTCGAGGACTATAAGTTTGGGAAGTAATCATAATGCTATAGAAGAGAAGAATGACAACAAGGTAAAGGCACCTGAAGCGGACAGAAGAAGAATACATACATCAAATAAATGTTCAGAAGGAAGAGCATCTATTAATCGACAATAAGTTAACGTGATTGAGGAGGTAGTTGACTGTGAAGAAGAAAAAGATGCCAATGAAGGTTCAATTGCTGGGTCGGAAGATGGAGAAGTGACTTTTATGGTGAAAAAAAATTTATGTTCTCCAAAACAGGAAGGAGAGATGCAAAGGAGGAAGATATTCTAAGCATTAAGTGGGAGAAGCGGTTTGCAAATTGATCATAGATAGTTGTAGTTGTGAGAATCTAATCACAAAACAATTAGTGGAGAAATTGTAGTTGACTACTCAACCTCACCCTTCACCGTACGAGGTTGGGTGCATCAAGGAGGGACCAACAATCGAAGTAAACAGGATCTGCAACGTTCCTATTTCAATCGGTAAACACTATACTGAATTTGTTATTTGTGATGTTGTGGATATGGATGCTTGTGGAGTTTTGTTAGGTCATCCTTGGCAGTATGATGTTGATGCTGAACATAGAGGGAAGGAGAACTCCTACAGGTTCACCTGGAATACAAAGAGGATCATTATTTTGCCTTCTGGATTAGTGAAGCCTTCTAAAGTGGAAGGGTAGAATGTTGCTAAGGGTGTGCAGGATGTGGCCCTACTACTGAAAAAGAAAATTAAAGAGGATGAGATACCAACAGAGGAGGAGATACTATCTTTACCAAAACCCATCAAAGAGCTCCTGGAAGAATTCCCTACCTTAGTTGAGGAGCCATCAACACTCCTACCTTTAATGGATATTCAGCATCAGATTGATTTCATTCCGGGTTCTATGTTACCTCATCTGCCCCATTACAAGATGAGCCCAAAGGAGAGTGAAATTCTGCAAGAATAAGTGGAAGAATTGTTGAAGAAGGGACACATCCGTGAGAGCATTAGTCCTTGCGGAATTCCTACGTTACTGGTACCGAAGAAAGACGGTAGTTGGATAATGTGCGTGGATAGCAGAGCCATCAATAAAATTACTGTTTAATATCGTTTTCCTATTCCTCGCTTGGATGACATACTAGATCAGCTATCTGGTTCTACAGTTTTCTCAAATATTGATCTTAAAAGTGGCTATCATCAGATATGGATGAAGGAGGGAGATGAATGGAAGATAGCCTTTAAAACTAAGGAAGGCTTATATGAGTGGCTGGTTATGCCATTTGGGTTGACGAATGCACCAAGCACGTTCATGCGATTTATGAACTAGGCTCTACGTCCTTTCTTACGCAAATTCGTGGTAGTTTATTTTGACGATATCTTAATTTTTAGTCGCAGCATTAAGAAGCATATACAACACCTTCTAGAAGTTATGATAGCTTTAGAAGGAAATGTGTTGTTTATCAAACTAAAGAAGTGTACATTTATGACAGAAAGAGTTTTGTTTCTTGGGTATATTGTTAGCTCAAAAGGGATTATTGTAGATGACAAGAAAGTAGAAGCAATTCGAAACTGACCCATTCCCAAAAGTATTACGAAAGTTCGCAGTTTTCATGGACTTGCTACTTTTTACAGGAGGTTTATAAAAAATTTCAACAGTATTATGGCTTCGATTACTGATTGTTTGAAGAAGGAGAGAGTTCATAAATTTAAATGGATTGAAGCCGCTAACAAAAGCTTTAAGGATATTAAAGATAAGCTTACTTCTTCTCCTATTCTTGCTTTTCCTGATTTTGATAAACTGTTTGAGGTTGATTGTGATGCGTGTGGCGTTGGAATCGGAGGTGTTTTATCTCAATGTGGTAGGCCCGTTGCATTTTTTAGTGAAAAGTTGAATGAAGCTAGGCAGAAGTGGGATACTTATGAGCAATAATTTTATGCAATTTTTCGAGCCTTCAAGACGTGGGAACATTATCTTATGGGGCAAGAGTTCATTATCCATACATATCATAAATCATTAATTCATCTACTGACTCAGAAGCATGCAAACAAGATGCAGGTGCATTGGGCAGTCTTTATGGGAGCTTTTAATTATATCATCAAATACAAGACTGGTGTTACAAATAAGGTCGCAGATGCATTGAGTAGAAGAGCAACTTTATTGGTTACAGTGAGTCAAAAGGTCGTGGGATTTGAGTATTTGAAGGATCTTTATGCTGAGGATGTAGATTTTGTGGAGATATGGCAGCAAGTATAGAATTTTGAACCTATTGATGGGTTTATAATACATGAAGGTTTTTTTTCAAAGGAAACAGGTTGTGTATTCCTGGTTCCTCATTGCGAGAATTGTTTATTCGAGAAATTCATGAATGTAGTCATCTAGGTCGAGACAAGACTATTGCGGGGTTGGAAGAGCATTACTATTGGCCACAACTGAAGAGAGAAATAGAGAAGATGGTTCAAAAATGTCGAGTTTATCAATCACAGAAGGGTTATTCGTAGAACACAAGATTATACACCTCATTGCCTATTTCCAATCATCCTTAGGAAGACTTGTCAATGGATTTTATTCTTGGTTTGCCACGTACCCAATGTGGTTCTGACTCTATTTATGGGGTAGTTGACAGGTTTTAAAAAATGGCACACTTCATTCCTTGCAAGAAGACTAGTGATGCATCTCATATTGCCAAATTGTTTTTTCAAGAGATTGTTTGTTTATATGGCATACCTAAAACAATTACTTCTGATTGAGATGTGAAATTTCTTGCTCATTTTGGATTGTTCTGTGGAAGCGTTTTGGTACTAAACTTCGTTACAATAGCACGACACATCCTTAAACTGAAGGACAGACTGAAGTGATGAATCGCATGCTTGGCAATCTATTATGTTGCATATGCAACGATAAGAAGACTTTTTGGGATCTTGTTCATTCTCAAGCCGAATTTGCTTACAATAGTTCTATCAACTAAGAAGAGTCCCTTTGACATTGTTTACAAGAAGGCTCCAGCACAGACAATTGACCTTATTGTACCTCCTGCAGGTGTTCTTCCTAGTGTTATAGCTAACAATTTGGCCAACTAGCATGTTGATAAGTTTAAACAAGTGAGGTAGAAGCTGAAGGAGTCCAATGAAAAGTACAAGATTGCCACTGACAAGCATAGATGTTTCCAGTCCTTCAAGGTTGGTGATCAAGTTATGGTGTACTTACGCAAGGAATGTGAAGGAGGACAACAAAAGCTGGATCCAAAGAAGATTGGTCCTTTTAATATAATTCAGAAGATCAATGACAATACTTATGTTCTTGACCTTCCAGATCATATGAAGATATCCAAGATGTTTAATGTGGCAGATCTTTATCTTTATCACCCTGATGATGGTAACTCGAGGTCGAGTTCTTTACAAGTGGAAAGGAATGATGTAGACCAGTTAGCTTTGGATTTTATGGAAGATCTTGACCGTGACAAGGTTTGCTGCAATATGCGAAAAAGGCCTAAATCTTGCATATGAAGCCAGTTCCTGACCTATGATATCTTTTCAGAAAGGATTGCGCGAGACAGACAACTTTTAAAAATGCATCGAAGGGTCATAGCCCTTCGATGAAACTTTGAGGGCCAAATTCCATTGTTTAGGGGCGCAATTTTGCATTTTTTTTAAAGATTGTTTTGCTATTTTTTGGTCTTTTATTTTCCTAATCTTGTCAGGTTTTGGATTAGGGTCTTTGTCCATTATAAATAGGCTTTATTTATGTTTTCTTAAGGATCAATTTTTTGGATCAAAAATTTTATTCCAGAATTTAGCTTTGCCTTTCTTTCAAGATTGCTTGTCATTCTTATTCGTCTTTTCATCCAATCAAACGACATTGATTAAAGTCCTGAACGGAATCTAAACGTTCTTGTTCCATTAATAACATCTGTTCTACGTCAACTTAGGCATTTACTAATCCATTCTAAAATAACCAAAAACTTGGAGAGCATCCAATATGAATTCCCAACTAATTGTATGAAAATCCTTAATGAAGTTAATTTTCATTACATAACTCTTAATGGATTTGTTGCTAGAGTGACCCCTAGAAAACTCTTGAGCTATGTAAACATTGTATCTTATATTCCTACCTTTAACATATACTCTCTAACAAGCATTTATGAAACTTTTGAGAGTTGTTTTTACCCTCTTAGCTATTATCTTGAAGATAAGTTATTAAATGACAATGTAACATGAAATTGGCATACATTCCTTAAGATTTTCTAGATTAGGAGCCTTAGGAATTAGGCTGACAAATGTTTTGTTTAGTTCAGAAAAAGACATTTGACATCAAAGGAATCTTAGATAGTATTGATGAATAGAGAATCAATGAGGCTCCAAGTGGACTAAAGGAATTTAGCACTAAAGTCATCTAATCCTAGTTCTTTGTTATGTTTGAATAAGAAAATAGAAGATCTAATCTCCTTTGGAGTAACTTTCTCGGTAAGTTCCAAAGCCTGCTGAGTGGAGATTGTGCCTCTCAGGGATGCTTGGACATTTTGGGGAATTGATTTATGCTTGCAACTTCTTCAAAATAGGTTTGCAAAGTAACCTTAATCCATT
>JANTPM010000005.1:42406375-42421168 GCA_025434745.1 Erythroxylum divaricatum | reverse complement strand
TTCCACAATGATTAATCTCTTGCCCATCAAGTATTAATGCTATCTTGATTTGCACAATTCTTTTATTGAAGATCAATCCCAAAATACCGGAAATAATTCTTAACCAATTCTATACATTTTATTATTATCAAAACATAAGTGGGATTTAATTTGTCAACCACCACTGGTCCAACATATTAGCGATGGTTGACTTCTCGCAACTTCTTTAGACTGAGAGAGCCTTACGACTATATGAGTATAAGTGTATGGTTAGTTTGTTGTTGATGCTTAGCTCCCTGCAATCATTTGAGGTGTAATACTGTAAGGAATTACCCATAAAGACTAGGTTCTTACAAATATTCATTTTTTTACGATTTATTATGTATTACAGGTGATTTTTCATGCATCATATATATGCGTTTATACTAATATAAATTGTATATTTTGTGAATATTCGTTGGTTGTCCTAGGCCATATATACTTAATTAGTAAGGTTAGACTCCCTTAACTCTTCTTTTCAGCTCAACTATCACTTTTATGTATATCTACTTTTATAAATGTATGGCAATAATGACTTTGAGGATTGTCAGCTGCAATATATCTACTTTTATGTACTTTTCAATCTTTTTCACTTGTACTTATAATCCAGCATTTGTAGTGATATGATTTATTATATTGAAATTTTTTCTTTTTAAGCAATCTAATATTATTGTACTTTACTGTGTTTGCACTTACACATGCCCATGTTTTTTTTTGGATATTTTTACATTTATTTCTGTCGCCAGTGGTCATACTTACATGTGATATAAGGGCTTCAATTTTTGGATTTCACGTGTCCATTCGAGTCATGACATGAACACAGAGAGAAAGACATATATTAAGCCAAAAAATGAAGAAGAGAGAACAAAGAGATTGCATCGAAAGAGCACTAGAGGAGAATCCTATTTTATTTTCACAAATGTTTATTTATTATTCTTGATATTTGATTCCAAGTTATATCTACACTTTTAAAAATAGAAATTTAAGATTATTTAAAATTTATTCCAGTTTTTTATTTCCTATTTTATCTATTTCCAATAATCAAACAAACAAAAATTAGAAAATTAAGGTTGCATTCACATTCTCATCTCTTCATTAAGGGATATGAAATTAACTACAATAGGTTAAGCAAGGTTTATTTAATTTTTGTACAAAAATGCATTTTAAACTTCAACGCTTACAATTTTTTTAAAAGAAAAACTTTAACGCTTACCATAAAATATAACTTAAAACTTAACATTATGAAGAGTTCAAAATTGAGCCTTAACATTTTCAAAACATTCATAATAGACCTTAAGTAGACAGAAAATTTGACGAGATTAACTCCAGGTCAGTTAAATACTACATTAATGCTGATATTATTTTTATTTTAAATAAAAAGTGGACTTTACTATCACGTTATTATTATTTTTAAATTAACCACAAATGGGCATTGTAAGAGAACTCATTTTTATATATTTTAGATTATGGATCCTACTTATCACATCACAGTAAAATTTACTTTCTGTTAAAATAAAAAATAATATTACATCAATATTAATAATATTAATTGAAAAAAATTAATTTCGTTAAATTTTTATCCATCTAGTATCTGTTTTGAATACTTTAAAATGTTATGAATTGTTCTATTTTCTGTTGTAAATGTTGAGATTCAAACTGTATTTTTCATATTGGATTTTGTATTGAATTATGCATACAATAATATTATAGAAAACAAAAAATTCTTATTTTTCTTAAACAAAATGTTAAGTGAGTGAATTTCCAATTAGAAATTGAGCTATTTCTAATTGTTTTTAAAGATTAAAAACAATGGGAGAAAAGTAAAAATAATCGACGGCAAGGGGACCAAACACGAAGTATAAAAGAAACCCCAAACCGAGAGGGCCTTTCAGACAAACTAGCAAAATATGTTCGAAAAATTTGACCGTTGGGGCCCGTTGCGGACACAAACAACGGTTAAGAAAAACCGCAGCCCCCACAAACTTGCTCGTCCCTTTGTATTGTCAACCTCCTGAAGAAACGAACACAGCGCAACAAGAACAGAGCAAGTCGCACACTCTTAACCAATATGGGCTGTGCTTCTTCCAAACTCTTGAAGAAGGAGTTTCACCGGGATATCATCCTCAACAATGACGGTGACTACGTTAACCACGTCGTCTCTCTCACTTCCTCAACCTATGGTGCTCTCAAACTCGACAACAATGAACGACAACGACATCTGAAAGTTCAACAAGTAGAAGAAGAAATGCCCATTAAGGACATTGTTGAAGAGATTAAGAGAAAGCAACGGAGGTCTCCTCCTAGAGATGAGCCAGAGGTGATTGACGCTTGTGAACTCATGGGTGATCTTGAAGAGGTTGTGCCCGGTTCGAGTCAGCTCAAGAAAAGCCCCAATACAAGAGCTTTAATTCGTGGGGTTGCTGAAATTGATGCCAGAAGTCCGTTGAAGTTCTTGAATCATATTGGTTCTCCCAGGAAAGCCAAAACCTTTGGTGGTAAAGAGAATAAGGTGAAGAGATTACCGGATTTTAGCCCCGTCCCGTTTTTGAAAGGGAAAAATTCTTCTGGGAATTCTAAGGCAGTGATGAGATTAAGCTATCCTATGAAAGCATCTACTCCAGTTGGACCCAAACTCGAGACTTTTAGTGGCGATTCTGGGGTTTCTTCTAGGAGTAGAAGTTTTAGTCCTTTGTTTGATCCCGAACTTGTTGCGTTGTACGAGAAAGAGTTGTTTGAAGAAGGAGAGCAGATTAAACGGATAATTTCTGCTACTCCTAGATCCCAAACGTCAAAGAACTCGCGAGACTTGGAACTGATTCTCGAGTCTTTTGAGCAGAAATGCCCTCCTGGTGGGGAAAATGCAGTTGTTGTTTACACCACTACATTGAGAGGAATCAGAAAAACATTTGAGGATTGCAACGCTGTTAGATCAATCATTGAGTCACATCGCATTCTCCTGATTGAGAGAGATGTTTCAATGGATTCTGGGCTTAAGGAAGAGTTAAGAGCGTTACTAGGAAAAAGGGAAGTGAAAGTTCCACTTTTGTTTGTTAAGGGGAGGTTGATAGGAGGTGCTGATCAGGTGGTGAAGTTGGAGGAAGAAGGCAAATTGGGAATTTTATTTGACGGAGTCCCAAGAGGCCTCAACGGAGAATGTGAAGGTTGTGCTGGAGTCAGGTTTTTGATGTGCATGAAGTGCAGTGGAAGTTGCAAAATGCTGGACGTGGAGAGAAAAAAGATGGTGAAATGTGGTCAGTGCAACGAGAACGGTTTGATACAATGCCCTCTCTGTTGTTGATTTAGTGATATTTCTCTCAATGGTTCTTTGTTCTTGCCATTCCTTGTGAGGAAGGAATGCAACAATTAGTTGTTCTTGATGCTTGACTATTTGTTTACACGTACGTAAATTGAGGAACTAAAGTTCGTATTAGGCCTCTCTTTTTTCTTTCATAAATTTAACTCTTAGCTCTTCTTGAAGGCTATGGCAAGATTTGACACATCAAATGTTTGATTCGCCTGTTTATGTCCCTGATACCTCCCTCAGAGTTGATTTTTGATCAAGCATCTTAAACGAGAGAGAGAGAGAGAGAGGTTTCGGCTATGAGAAATTGCTGTTGTGTTAATGGTAAGCGCCTCAAACAAAAAATGACATGTAAACATGTTAATAAATAAAGGAGTAATCAACACCTTGCTTGTTCCAAAAGGTTGAATCCCCAATCTTAAGGGCTCCAACCGTAAGTTCGACCATTGTTAAAGGATTGAATCACGGTATAATCTTGATCAGCCCCCTAACAGAGCAGTCCACTACCTCTTATTATCAAGAGTCGAACCTAAGATCTTATTCTAATTGACCCTATTAATTGATCAACTAAGCTACCTGTGCGGGCAGTAATCAACACCTTACTGAGCCCACATGAAATGGCACTTGGTTAGGCTTTCGGCATCATGGACGCTACACAGTTATAACCCCACCCCTTGCACATTTCCGCACTGTAGTAGTATGGCAATAGTTTACTGATAAGACTATTCTATGATCAATTTCTAAGAATGCTCTCAGGATCGTCCAACGTGGTTTTGTCCCGATGATTTGACAGTCATGCATTTTGTCATTCCTACACGGATATGTAATGTACATTCGTCAGCCTTACGTCTAAGGAGAACGGATATTTTGTCTAATTTTATAATGTTTTATTATGTTTTATAAATTTTAACTATTTATTTATACAAGTCTCATATTTATTTATATAAGATTCAAGCGAGAACAACGTTAATAAATGATTGAGATTTATGAAATAAAATAAAACAACGTAAAATTAGATATAAAATTTAGACTCATGAGCTTGAGTCTTAAATTTTGCGGCTTAAAAAGCTTCAAAAACCTCTCAGCTTGGCAGTGTTAGCTAACCATTAAGCTTTACCTCTAACTAATTAAAAGCTTTTCATCATATAATCTAACCTCTAGTAGTAAAAGCACTTCTTTGTGGAAAGATCACATCTGATCCGTGATGTCAAGCTAAGCTTGAGCAACGGTAAAGAACTTTAATCTCGAATGTATTGAGAGCTTCAAGCTTATCAAGGATCATGCCACTCGAGTCCTTCACCTAGAAACCATATGACCTGGACAATACATCCCCTAAAAAAATCCAGAGTTGGGGATAAACAACCACTTACCGCTATTTGTGCAACAATAGTTTTGGCTTTCAACCAACTAGAATTGATTTAAAGCGTAAAGCTTAAGAGGTACAAGATTAGAACGTTGATTGAACTCTTTAAGAATGTCAAATTTCAACACAAATGGGTGGTGGTGAAGCTATGCAATAACAAAGCAACGATTAGGAATTGAATTGGAAATACACATTTAAATCATAATCAGAAAATGTAACCTGGTACTAGATGGACGAAACAGAAAAGTCTGTTTTATATTGATCATCCTTGACAGTAACCATCAAACTCTAGCTTCAAAGCTCAAATAACACACATAGCTGCAAGAAAGCCATTATATGTAGTGCATCCTTTTTCTTGCTCGTGGATGCGTTACTTTCAGTTGCTGGTCATTCAGCTATTAGGTCTCCTTCTAACTTGCTTGAGAGCAGGCAAGGTTTTCTTCAATCACCAGATAACTAAAGTCAATCAGAAGCTTTCCTCTATATCTATGCCCTTCCAGCACTTAGTATGGATTATATCGGCTGCGGCCTCGGCTACTATCATTTCCACGTCTTCCACCACTTGAGCTGCCAGAACCACCCAATCTGCCACCACGATGGTGTGGTTGAGGGTGCGATTGCATTCCAGGTTGTTGCCTACAGATAATAAAACATTAAAAGAAAATTCCAGAAAATAGATAAGGACAACTTCCAACTGACAATCATTCATAAGTGCAAAAAAACAAAACAAATAGCAGGATTTTTGCATGAAAGTCTACTAGCCAGTAAATCAGAGTTTACACACGCCAATATCAGCTGTAAAGAAATTACATTATTGTCAAAGAAGCCCAAGCATCGTGCTTCATGTGCTTGGGATGCATTAAGATTGAATTTTTCTCTCTCATGTTTAACAATTCAAGTTTTGGCAGCCTCATTTTTATCAGTAGGGGAACTTCTAGTAATGGGGCTTAATCTTCATATTACAGGTATGCCAGGCATCGCAAGTGATTAAAGACAATAAGACAAATAGGAACACAGCAATGAAATTAGAACTTACAAAACATATCCAATTCTTCCATCAGGTAAGAGCATCGGCATCATTGCCATCCCAGCAGGAGTTGGTCCACTTCTATAGATCATTGGCTGCAAAAATTTGCTTTTGTTAACAAAAATAATTTCAAGTGCAGAACTGAAGATTTTAAACATTCACAAAGATAAAACAATCAAAAGAGCCAAACTCATTGTCTCAACAATGAAACAAACTTCTATAGATCTGGCATAAATATATCATCTTACTTGTGCAAAGCCAGCAGTACCATATCCTCCACCCAGAGCACCATATGGATTATCAACTAAGCCATAGCCAAGGCGAGGTGGATAAGTTTGAGGCAAGACTGCCTTCTGTGAGTTTGCTCCACTGGAGGACTTCTGATCTGCTTGAGGCTTGGCAAGGGAACACTCTAAAACTTGACCTGCAAACAGCAAGGAAACAGTTAGAATCAACAAATCAACTTATCCAAAGTGGACATGTTAAAACAGGAGAAGCTACCATCAATTTCATATTTCTCTGTGTTCTTCAATGCTTTCATTGCACTTGACCTCTCAGCAAAGTGCACAAAACCAAATCTGCTCTCTTCATGTCCTGCTTTTGCAGGCGGAAGAACCACCTTTGTAACTTTTCCATGACGTTCAAACAACTGTTTTAAACGTTCCTGAGTAATATCTCTTGGTAAATTCTTCACATAAACTGCCTTAACCTGCATAAATTCACAAAATAAAACTCAAATAACTTCCCTAAGTTAAAAATTCCACGCAAAAAATTTACAGTATACAAGAAGATATTGCAAAACAGTAAAGGAGACATCATAAAACAATCAACTCCAGATTATGATCTATCATTTGTCACAGGACAAGGTGATACGACACCTCCAACATATGAGGATCACATGGGCCAAGATTTAGTCAATTAGTAGTTTGATCCCATTACGTACATCCAGTAGTTATCCCATTATTTTAGCTATTATGTTATTTTACCGATTAGGAGTCTTATCTTTTATTACGATTAGAAGTCTATCTTTTATTACGATTAGGAGTCTATCTTTTATTATGATTAGGAGTCTATCTTTTATTGCGATTTGGAGTCTAGCATTATAAATATCTGATAGTTAGAACAAGTGAGCAGCTTTTGAGAAAATTAATTCCTTTGTTTTGGAGTTTAGTCATCTCCATACGGACTGACTTGGGAGTTTAAGATTCTTGCTCTCAAATTTATCAATAAAGTTATATTATTCAGTTACTTCTATTGTCTTTCTTTTCTGGTTTCTATCACAAGGACATTTTTTTCTAGTTTCATTCATTGGGCCTAATGGGCCAAATATCCCCAAAACCTAAATCCCCCAAAAGATATTGCAAAACTGTAAAGGAGACATCATAAAACAATCAACTCCAAATTATGATCTATCATAGGGCATGAGACATTTTTTCTGGTTTCATTCATTGGGCCTAATGGGCCAAATATCCCCGAAACCTAAATCACCCAACTATGTCAATCAAGGCTCAAACCTTGGTGGAGAGAGTAGAAATATAATAGCACTCACACTGAGCTAAACACTCAATGGCTTAGCTACACAATTCATAACCATAACTATAACCAAGTCTGTCAAGTAGATGAACATGCAAAATATCATCTAATGAAGTTATATGATCATAGGTTAAGAACCAAAAGTAGTACATGAAAAAATAAGAATAGCGTGCATACTGACTACAAAGATTGACAAGAAGAACATGCTTCAAGCAAAAATGTTCTATGGAATTTCATTTCCAACGGTAAATAATGGCAATTTTATAGGAGAAGAAAGATAGTGATATGAAATACCTGAGAGGCTGCAGAAGAACCTGCATTTTTAGGATCAGCCCAGCTGACAGTTGGAGAATTATCATCAAGTTTAAAATCTGGGGTTGACATCTTTTTTTTAGAGTATTCTGCACATGCATGATTATAATACTCAATGAAAGCAAACCCGCGATTACGACTGGAGTTTTGTGGATCCTATGAGAGTGAAAATATGGAACTCAGTAAAAATAAACCAAAAGAACAACTCAAGCTATTATTATAGTGCATGGTGCATTATTGCATACACAATATGAAAGTAGGGAATAGGGCAGCACACGTACCTTCAATAGATCCAGAGAAATAACTCCTGGACCAATCTTGGAGACAACTTTCTTCATATCTTCCTCTCCCCAAGTCCTCGGAACATTACCAATAAATAATCGATGATTAACTTGAGACGTTGAACACTTTATCTTTTTACCCTGAAAAGGGCAAATTTCAATTAAGAAAAACAAAAAACAACCAAGACTAAGATACTCCAAATTGGCCCAGAAATACCCTGAAGATTTTTCAAACAGCATATAAGGAACCAACCAATAAATGCAAACCCACATCTAGTTTCTCAAGCATAAAACTAAGGTGATCCACAAAGCTAAGATCTTTTGTTAGAAAAGGAACCATGAAATGCTACCTTGAATTCAGTGTTGTTCAACTCTTTGATGGCCTTTGAAGCCAATTCCTTTGTTCTGAAGGTTACAAAAGCATAGCCATTTGCATCAGTTGAATCTTTTCCCTTCATGATTCTTACCTGATGCCAATATGTAACCAAGTTTAGACTTTCTAAGTATGACAAAGATAAATAAAGACAATCAGTGGAACTGACCTCCACAACTTCTCCTATGGATGTACAAAAACCTCTCAAATCCTCCACAGAAGAATCACGAGAAATGCCACCAAGGTACACCTCTGATCCGTGAGGGGGAAGCGCAAGAAGCTCTGCATGTATTTTCTCTTCATCTTCCTCCTCTTCAGCATCAGAGATCCTTTGAGTATCAGCCTCTTCATTTTCTTCCTCTTCTTCCACTTCCTCTTCCACCTCTTCCTCTATCTCTTCAACTTCCTCCTCTTCCTCTACTTCCTCATATTCAACTTCTTCCTCCATCGCCTCTTCAGGATCATTTTCATCATCAAGGTCAACCTGTTCTTCTGGTTCCACAGGGTTTTCAGTCACATCTTGGTTATCAGCTGCCGCATTACTTGCTCTTGCCCTCGGCATGTTATGTATCTAAGAAAACAAGCTTGCGAGGCAACTGTGAAAGAAGCACAGAAGCCAGAAGCATTCACAGAAGGAAGAGTACAAGTAGGGAAAGGTGGAAACAAAATGAGAGGCCAAAAGGACTTGAAGAGTAAGAATCTCGAGTGAATTTCTTCCATAAGATAAGGATCCAAGGATTTGAAATGCGAATGATAACCAATTAATGAATGATGAGAAAGTAACAGTAGTTAACGAGACAGGCAAGAGAGTATTACGACTATAACCAAGAGGATGGATGGATGAAAATGCTCATCAGGTGAAAAAACGCAAACATTGACGAAAAGAATTTCTTGAAATCTAGACAGTGGCACTGGCACAAAATCAACAGGAAGTTTATTGTTTAATTATACATCTGGAACAGTTTCTCCACCAAAAAAAAAAGAAGAAAAGGAAGGAAAAAGATAAGAAATGAGAAGAAGAACTACGTGATTGCTATGCATCATCAACCATAATATTATAAAGTAAAAAAATGAAAATGAGCAACAAATGGAAACTTTTCAAGGCTTAAGGCTTATATTAATACACTAGTAAGCTAGCAAAGAAGTAAGTGCAAGATTTTAGAGTGATTGATTTCAACTCATTAAGAAATTGTTTTAACAGTCATAATAAAACAATCTACATGATCTGTATCTTTTCCAAATGAAACAGAATTTGCAGTCTGAATTTGGGTCTTAGCCTGTCAATACAAGTTTTAAAGGGAATCAACACATTACATCAACTTGGATAGTGTTCAACCAAAAATTCAAATCTACCCTCCAGCAACTCCTAGATCACCAGGACTAAACTACTCAACTTAAATGGGACTGGAATTATTAAGTTCTTCTATGTTCTGATGTTTGCTCCGTTGAAAAACAAAGAAAAAAAGAAAATCCTAAACTAGCAACGATCCCAAAAAAGGAGGTACACTGTTCAATACCCAATTAAATTAAGGTAATAATCATTCAGCTTCAATCATCTGGCGACTCAACCCATTTCCCCACGCTAGTTTAACCCAAATCCATCTCCAACAATTTCAAGCATAATCACCCTAAATTAATACATAGGAGCGAAGTTGATATAAACCCAAATAGAACCAGCATGAATGGTTCAACAATCCCCAAAACTACAATACGTTTAAGTAAAACAAGGACTTCCAAGCCATTGCCATTACGAGAAAGATTTTCACAGAAAGAACAGTCATTGAATTGTTTAATTTTATCAAAAACACATAAAGATAGGAAGTTTAACTGAAAACGAAACTACCCAACAAGCAATAAATGATTAGTAGAAGCAGATAAACAAAATCCATTAAACTCACGAAAAGAAACACGCAAAGCACCTTAAGCCGAAAACGAGCAAGAGGGTGGTGCCGAACCTTTAGTTGAAGGAGAACGAAATAGTAAGAGGGAAAGTACTTTCTCTCAGTTGCTTAACAGAAACCCTAATTTTTACGAGTCCTCTCAGGGAAAGAGACAAATACTTGGTGCTTTTGGATCTAATGGATTCGACGGGGCTTTAGGGCCGAAGAGAATAGAAAACCACTTTTGCCCCTGTTTTTTTAACTACGCTAAATAAACGCTTCATTATAGTCTTTTAAAAAACAAAAACCTATGGGAAAAATGAAATTATAGCCTTTCTTTCTTTTTCTTTTTATACATATTAACTCTTTTTTCTTTTTTTTAATCATAAATTAGCTATAACTTCTTGTTATCCAAAATATGTTTTTGAAAAGTTCATAATGATAAATGTTTTTATTTGTACTCAACGCTAATCCTTTATTAATACTATTTTATTCATAATATAACGTGTGTTGTCTAATTGTATTTTTATTAGAGGTTTTGGTTCTACTTCTACCAATAATTAAAAGAAATAATTTAATTTATAATTTATAAAATAATTATTTATTATTTTAAATATAATCTAAAATTTACAGGTAGGCATCAAATGTTATAAACATTTCTCGTATAATTTTTAGTTACTGCAAAAGTATGTTTGAATATTTAAAACTTGTATAGTTGAGGAAGAATGATAAATTTTATAGAAACTTCACATTCATCCTTTAATTTAAGAAAAAAGATTATTTTTAATTTAAGGTATTCTTTTTAATTTAAGATGTTCTTTATTCTTTTAATTATTATTTTCTTTTACAAATTAACTTCATACTTATATGGCAATGGCATGCATGTATGCTACGTTAGTTTGGAGAGTGTATTGACCTCCTTATGAGTACAACTAGTCCAACCCAGCCTAGGTTGATTAGGCCTTGGGTTAGGTCTCGAGAACTAAATTGATGAGCAAGACAACATTGTTTTAAGCCAAAATCAATTAAGCAGATGAAGCAAAACGATGTCGTTTTTTTTTAGATTTATTTCTTCCTCTTCACCTCTCTCACTTCTTGTTCTCTCTCTCTCTCACTAGTCACAGTCATCGACATCATCAGCTCAACCCTCAGCAATCGTCACCCCTTCATCACTCTAATTGATAGTCGCCACCTGGCTCACCCCTTCCCCCTCTAGCCACAACGACCCCTTCGCATCGTCATGCACTGCCTCATTTCCGAATTGCCTTGCTGCAATGTTTTTTTGCTTATCTTTACCACCCACCCATTAGCAAGGTAAAATATACGCAATATTTTGTGAAATACTAAATTTTGGGATTGTTACCGCCGACGAGGTGTTTTCACAGACTTACACAGTCACTGTGATTGTGTCACAAACACACACGAGTGTGTATGTGATCTTGTAAGTTTGTTAAACATCAGTGACTTACACAGTCACATGCACATTCGCAAACTTACAAGATCATATACACACGCCCGTGTGTGTTTATGACATAATCACAGTGACTTACACTGTTACATATATGTCATGTAAGTCACTGATTATTTGATTAACTGATTATAATTATGAATTACATATATATTAATCATAATGTTATTCAATTATGATTATGAATAACATATATATTTATATATTGATTATTTTAGATAGATTGAGCATATTCCTTCAATAGAGAGTTGTAATCCAATACCGGAGATAGAAGTGGAAACTTCTAATCCTGTACCAAGTGAAGGTAGAAATTCAACTCGAAATCAATTGAAAAGTGAAGTTTGGAATTACTTCAAAAAGACTAGATCGATGGATGGAGTAGAAAAAACTGAATGTAAATATTGTCAGAAAATGTTACTCGGGAGTTTAAAAGATGAAACCTCTTATTTAAAGAGACACGTGGATTCGTCTAGTAGAAAGAAGATGATATTAGGACAACAATAGAAGGAACATTTTATGACAAGAACAAATCAAGGTTTTTGATGGCTTCTATACTGGTGATAAACATCTACTATCCATGGTTGATATCAAAAGATTAAGAACTCACTACAACTATACTTCAAGGTCCAAAGTCGAAACACATTGAAGAAGTACATTATGAAGATATATGAATAAGAGGAAAGAAAATTTAAAAACATTGTTGAGTATTGAAGGACGGGTTGTCATTACAATAGACATGTGGACAGCCGATATCTAAAAGAACACTACAAGGAAAATGTTTAATATCAACGGAAAATTACCGACGGTATGAATACCGTTGAAAATACCGACTGAAATAGTGTTACCGTCGCGGAAAGTGGTTGTGCATTAAATTGTTTGCGATCAAAAAAAATTCAGTCGGTGAATTTGGTTGAATTTCATACCGACGCCCATTTCGGTCGGTGAAGGCGTCGGTGAATACGTCCAACGCCCTTCAGTAAAAGAAAACGACGGCGTTTTGGTTTTATTTTAAACCACCCCCGCAGCCTTCTTCTTCCTCCTCGCGCGACCTAGCTCTCTTCTCTTCCTCCTACGACGCTGTCTTCCTCCTACGGCGCCTCATCTTCGTCCTTCGTCTTCCTCTAACGACGCCGCCGGTCGCTGGTCCCCGCTCGCCGCTCGGTGGTCGACGCTCACCGGTCGCAGACGTCGCTCCTCGTCCTCATCTCCGACAGGTTTGTTAGTTCTCCTCCCTGCCCTCTTTGTTTTCGTAGATCTCCTTTCGTGTGTATTTGTTGGCATTTAAACACTTAATTAATTTGGTTCTTGATTCTTTATAATCAACGAGTCAATTCTTTTATACATCTATTTTTTCTTTCTTGATTTTGATTTAAACAAGTGCGAACCCTGGGAAATTCCTGGTGAGTAATTAAATATTTGATTATATGTATGCATCTTATTCAGTGAAATCCGAAACATTTAAGCATTTGAGGTTGCATATTTTGAGCCCTTCACAAACTACAGAGATGTCTTCGATAAGTAATTGGTTCCTGAAATGCTTAAATGATGGCCATACGAGCCTTTTTCAGTTTTTTTTTGGTTGCAATCGTAATTGGCTAAGTTCTCAGTGATAAGAACTTCATTGGTCATAGTGGTAAACGGTAAGTATCTATATATGTAAGCGGTTCTTTTTGTTTTGTTCTTTTTAACTTTTACGTCCTGAACGCTTGAAGATTTTTGCATTTCGGTGTAAAACGTGAAATGCTTAATTTCCCGTCCGCCCAAGCAAGGAAAAACAACTATGGAATATTTCTTGATTTTTCAGGGTATATTCTTAGGTGGATTTTCATCATTTGGTATCAAAACTTAGCTTTAAATAAGGTTTAATTATTCTTTTCATTTTTATATTATGCAGATTATATTCTCTTCCTTAAAAAATTGTGTTTCTTATGATTCCAATTCTTTCTATTATATTGTATTCTCATTTAAAAAATTTAAATTGAAACAATAAAATTATGTCATCTTATTGTTTGTAGGGTTTACCTATATTTACTTTTGTATTAAGGTTTCTTCTTTTTCAATTCTTTTATTTCATGTTGTTCACATTAATTGTTCATATTGTTTGTGAAAACAAAGGAAACTAAATTAAACTAAACTAAACTAAGGAAAGGAAAAAAGTGGTGTAGGAGCAGTGGCGTAAAAGAACCATTTCTAAATATAGTTCTAGATTTATTTTTACCCTTCTTTGTTTTGTTTGGTTTATGTATTTCTAATTTGATCCATAAGTTATTTTCTCTTTTTAACTAAAAGAAAGCCAGAAATTTAGAGTGTTACAAGAGGGATCTAAGTGTCATCAATGTAGATAAACATGCGAATGAGTGTTGAAAAATTATTACTAGCTTTCTTTTACAGTTTTGATTCATGTCTGATCGTGACAGAGTTAAAGAGGAAATAAAGAATAATTTGTTCATGCCGAAAATTATATAACAACAATGTGAATGCATGAATATGATGTTTAGCAAGATTAGAAATTAAATGCAGTTGTAAGATATTGTCATAGCCAATTTGTAAAGGGGTTAATCACTGCAAGTTACTAATTCACATCGACAACAACAACTAGTTATTCAACATGATGATGAAGAGGGAATGTCTTATATAATAAATAAAAAAATTGAGAAATAATATGGATAAATTTGTATATCAAGGTGATTGGTAAGATAGAGATCGTGGAAGGGAGACTAGGTAAGATAAAAACCTTGAGAACATTAAAATAAAGATTCCTTTATTCTAAAGGAGAAATAATCTTAAATCCTATACCCATTGAAACTGAACGAAGCCTCCTGCTGTAGAACAAACTCCAGTCATTCGATTTGGACTAAAATCTCCGTCGACTGATATTTGAGTGGTAGTAGTTGGTAGAGTCTACGGTACTCACTCATTTCATAAAATTGCTAATGATAATTTACATTGGAAATTATGGATTATACTGATTTGTGAATTATTGTAGATATTGTAGTGACATATATCTGACTTCAATTCATTATATTAGGACCATAATTATAAAGTTGGTTGAATTTTTTAAAATTTTAGTAACTATTAAAGAGTTAGTCTAGTAATATGTAAATTTTAGTTGTAATTAACATGCTTGGGGAGGAATTAATGTGCGAACACATAATTGCTTTCGCGATGATTTTCATTATTTTGTTACTACTCATTCTTGTATGCACAAATACATAGTTAATATATTTATAAGCAACC
>JANTPM010000005.1:42384676-42400253 GCA_025434745.1 Erythroxylum divaricatum | reverse complement strand
TTTAAAATTATTATTAGTAATAAAATATTTATTATTATTTTAAAAACTTTGAAAAAAATGGGGGGAAGGATAGGTAAAAGGGAGGGAGGGAAATTTTGAAATTTTTTTAAAATTTTGCAAAAAAGTTCCTCAATTTTTTAAAATTTTCGGTACCGGCCGGTATTTGACCGGTATTTTGAATACTGGCGGTACCACCGAAATTGGCCGGTACCAACCGGTATTTTTGGCCGGTACCGAAGATGAGATCCGGGTACCATTTTCCGGCCGGTACGAAACGGATCTCAACACATTGATATGGATACCCTTGTAGAGATGTAATAAATGCGATCCATAATTTCAAACTAAGGTAGAGACATTTGTAGATGATTACTATAAGAAGGTCCAATTCTTCCATTTGTATAACCATATATTGCTATTAAGGGTGCAATTTTCTGGTATATAATTAATGTAGAGACGATACACTTACCATCTAAAAGAGTTATTCCAATGAGAACAAAAACTGTTAGAAAGAAAGGACAAAATGAGCCTAAAAAGTTAAAACATCTAAACAATTTGTCTTAGAAAGGATAAGTGAAAATATGTAGGAAATGTGATAATTCTGGCCAAAAAGTAAGAAAATGTAGCAAGGAAGGCCCAACGTTACTTGGTGAGGCATCTTCATATGTATAAAACCTTCTTTGCTTATAAACCTTGTATTTGCTTAGTGTGATTTTCTTTATGTATCAAACCAATAATGCTATTTCCATTATGTTTATTAGGTTATCATAGAAGTATCTTTACAAATGCACGACCCTTTATTGTAATAACTGATTATTGTATTACATTTGATTAATATAGACTGCCATTGCAAACATAATTGTTCAATAAATTAAAAATGTAAGTTTCAAACATGAGCATTCATTACTTCATTAAAAATTAATTCAAATGAATATTATAAATGATGTGTATTTCTAGGTTAGTAGCTCTTTTTATATTCGTAAAAAGAAGTTTATAAATGTTAATCCGCTTACATTCAAATAACCATTTAAACCGAGTGGTCTAAGGTTCAAAGAATAATCTAGTATCACTTACCAATAGTTACAAGTTGAAGCAATTAGAATAAGAGCATCATTAACTCAACCACTACATGAACAACTTTCTCAATCAAGTACAAATTAGGGAAGCAATATGGCACATAATCAACTATAATAAAATTATCATTTATGTTAGCAATCACTTTTGGATGGATGTATTATTCACATAATTTTTGGATAGATATATTGTTGATATTTTCTTTTTAGATAGATGTGTTGTTGTGTAACTTTTGGCTATATGTATATAAGTCTGCACTTTTGGATATGAATTCCAAATATATTAACATGTTTGTGACTTTTATATATGAATTCCAAATGTATAAATAATATTAATGTTTTTACCACGTTTGATTAATGAATTCCAAATATATTACTAATATGAATTACTAAATACTATAAGTACCATATCAAAAATGATGAGGAATCATTATATTCAATATGTAATTATAAATTATATTTAAATATAAATTATAATGTAATCATTATATTCATTATAATTCAAGTTTGAACAAAACTTTACAATTTAGTGACATTTGTCCACAATGTTTTTCAAACCACTATAAGCAAAATAAATTATATTATAATAATCACTAAAATAATTTTTGATTCATTTTTCTCTTTTGTCATCAAACTATTTTCTTACTTTATGAGCTTTATTTGTTTCTCAATCTCTTTAGTTGTTTTTTAATCTCTTTAGTTGTACTTGTTTTGAATATGGTTGTTTGGAACTCCTTTAACTTACATAGTTTTTTTTTCTTAATTTATAAATCAATTCAACAACCCTCTCAATAAATTTATCATTGTACCACCTGAAAACATTACGTCTTTCAATTTGAAACTAAAATTAGTTAATGAGACAAATATTATACATATCAAAATTTTAACTTTATTAAAAATAAAAACTCACTCGATATTTGGGGTATTTATAAGATCTCTTCCCTAGATTATGATCACTCAATGAAGTTCTTAATAAGTTTTCATTGTTCAATGAGTGAAAGATTTATCCCTGGGTGTATGTTGAAATCTTCAATAGTAAAACTCATTCGAGTGAGCTTGGTGGTCTTAAGAACAATTCAAGCATTTACTCATAATAACAAATCACATAATCATCATTTGAATTTATTGTCGCATTAGTATAAGACATGGGGTCCATAGCTTTGGGAGTGGTCACTATTATGCAAGAAGAATAATTTTACCACACAATAATACCCAACAATAAATTTGACTAATGAAGTAGGTGAATTTTAGTAAACTTGCTAAAACTTAAACTTTTTCTCTAAACAATAAACTTTTACATTTGAAAGAGATTTATCAAATAAATGATTGCAACAACAAATTCAAGGTGAAGCATATTGAAGGGATAAAACATAAAGAGGAAAAGGTAAAAGTAAATTAAAGATCTCTTGATAATGAGATTACAAACATAAATACAAATAATTTGGATTATATAATTGATTTTAATCATTAATTATTAAGATGTTTTCTCTCTTTAAAAGCCTCTCCCTTCTCTTTTCTCTTCTCTAGAGTTTACTTCTATCATTGCTTTAGTACCTTCTAAAATGAGATTATTCTACTTACTTGTTCCTTTAAACCCTACTCATCATGATTTTTTCTACACCTCCACTTTGTTTTCTCCCTATCCTTTCTGAAATTTTGATTGATATACTTTCCCTAGATTGTTGGCTTACTCATATGGTAAGGGCTTTCATGGTATTCTTACTTAGATAACCTTTCATGCCTAAGTCTTCTTTCCAACTTAAGTAACTACTTTTTAACCCTTCTTTGATCCTCTGACCTCTCACTCCCTAAATTAGAAAGCCCCTGATAATAAAAGCTACAAACTTAAATGAATTCCCTCAATTACACCTCGCTGTTCAACACACTACTTCTTCCACTACCCCATCTAACTCACTCCATCTGAGCACCAAGCCCCAATCACCCCTTTTAGAAACTTAACTTTACCCCATTAACATCTCTTCTTCTTCCTTGCCTAAGGTCTACATAACTCCAAACCAACCCCAAAATCCATCTTCCTTCCAAAACTCTTCATCTCTACCTGAAGCGTCATCTCCCCGCCTTTCAACACTTTCTGAAACTAATAATCAGAAGAGTTGGAAGCAAGTGGCAAGAGATCAACCTTACCTTACAATTTTCCCTCTGAAGGAGCTAGATGGTAGAAATGTTGTAGTTTCAGATTTTGATACCTTGAGGGAAAGAGCACATAGTTATGAAGCCACTCTTGTGAGATTTTTCATGGATCGTAAGTTAGTTTTTGCTTTTATCCAAAAATGTGCTTTGATCCTTTGGAACGAAAGAGGTCCCACTGACGTTCTTCTTTCTAAGGATAATCTCCTTTCAGTCTCTTTTTCCTTCGAGGCTACTACACAAGATAGTCAAAAAAAGGCCATGGCACATACTTAGATGCCTTTATTCCTCCAAGTTTGGGAGCCTAGCATCAAATTGGAAAATATTAAATTTAATAGCATTTCCATTATAGATAAACATATATGATATCCCACTGGAATATTGGAAAACAAAATGGTTGAGCCTACTAGCTAAGTTTTTTTTGGAAAACCAATATGTACGGATGAAAGCATAGCTAAGATAAAAAGGATTGGTTATGTCGTAATATGTGTAGGAGTAGACTTCTTAAAAGATCTACCTGAACAAACTCCCATTAAGAGGCCAAGGGAAGGAAGTAGTTTAATGGAAGATAGTGTATTGGTTTCATACAAGTAGAAGCCCTCTATCAAAGCTCAAGGGAAAATAAAGACCTACAAGTAAGATATTTAAAAAAAGATGACTACAATGAATTGATTGGGCTAGGAATAAGATAAACAATTCAACTAATAGCTCAAATTTAGTCTTTACATAAGACCCCCCAACAGATGTTGTAAACACAAAGGCTATTGTGTCTAATGAAACATCTAAAAAGCAGTCCAAGGAATTATCAGAAGAATATAGGGACACTATAATATTAAACTAGATTGTAATGGTTCAGACCACAAAAACGAGGAGAATAGAGCTAAGACGGAGCAATTTCAAACTGTTACATCAAGTAAATCTCAAAGGAGCAAAAGGAAAACCTTAAAAAGTAAACCTTTGTAATGTCATTTAGTAATTGGAATGTACATAGATTGAATTGCCGCAATAAGTTGAATGCATTATAGGATTTTGTACTAAGAGAAAGTCAAATATCTTGGGTATTTTGGAATCTAAGATTAGACTAGAAAATTTGAATAAATTGAGAAGATTAAGGCCCTATTAGAATTTTATTACAAACTATCAACATCATGCATATGGAAGAAACATTGTTTGTTATAATACTAACTTTGTCAAGGTGAAGTAATTGGAATTTAATAAGCAGGTTATGCATATGAAACTATCCTATCTCATTGAGAATCTATCATTGTTTGCCTTTATTTTCTATGGTTTTAACTTGGATTTTCAAAAGATTTCCTTGTGGAATAGTTTGAAAGTTATACATATTACATGTTCTGGGGCATGATTGATATGTGGAGATTAACTTTACCTTGTATAGATCTAAAGCTAAAGGTAATTTTAGCTTGAGGAAATTCTTTGATGACTTTGAAAATTGTGTTCAAAGTATAGGGGTAACTGATCTAAAATAAGAGGGATACTTATTTACTCAGAGCAACAAACAATCCTCAAATTGGTTCATAAGGAAGAAACTAGACAGGGCTTTGGTTAACTATAATTGGCTAAATGCTCACCTATAAAGTAAGGTTGTTTTTATTGGTCGTCTAATGTCAGGTCATACCCGGATCAAAATAAAAGGTCTTTATAAAAAGTTTACTGGACATGCTCTTTTTATATTCAATAATTTTCTAACTAAGAATAAAGGATTTCAGGATAATATCTTAATGGACCTACAATTCCTTATAATTGGTACTAAGCAATACGTTTGTGTACAAAAATTTAAGGCAGGTAAGATTGAGCTTAAAAAGTTCAATTATGGAAGAGTCTTAACGTTAAGGAAACTATAAACAGTGCTAGAGAGGTTTTCTCTACCACTTAAGCCTCAATTTCTTCATTTCTAAGTGACCCTTTGTTATTAGTAAAAGAGAAAAATGATTTAGAGAATTACCTAAAAGTTGTCAAGAATCACTCTTCTCTAATCCAGCAAAGATCAAGGATTAACTGGATCAACAATGGGGACAAATCCACCAAATTTACCATAACTCACTGGTCGTCAGGAGAAACTCTAATAGAATCTCTACTATTCATACTGAAGATCGAAGAACTCTAACATAGTAGAATGATTTGCTAAAGGATGTAGCCATTTTTTTAAAAGAACTTGATTGGTTCTAATTGAGAAGCTTCTCCATCCATGGAGGATTTAGGCTTATTTATTAAAATGAGAATCTTTTATACAGATTCCTTAGAACTTTTAAAGCCTAATGAAGATAAAAATTGAGAAAATTATTTTCCAACTTAATAATAATAAAGCCCCTTGGTCAGATGAGCTAAATGAACTCTTTTATCATAAAGGTTGGAATAAGGTTGGCCATATTGTAAAGCAAGTAGTTCTAAAAATCTTTGTTAAGGGTGAGATGAAAAAGGATGTAATTTGTAAGATTGGCAATGAAAGGTTGGCTAACCTATAATTTGATAACTAGACTAGAAGACCCTCTAATACAAAACCAATTAGCAAAGGTCTATTTATTGGTATTTCCTAGGTAGTCAAAAGTCCACACTATGATTGAGGGTGGTGAGTGGAACCTACCTGTAGAAATCAAATACTTATACGCCTCTTATTCTCCTAATATGAATAACTTGAATTGTTATCTCTAGCATAATATGCTTATCAATCATATTTCTAATAGGAAATGCAGAGAAGCTTTTCATCCCTTTAATATTGCAGTGGAATGGTATAAGCTTGTTTGGAATAAAATATTGCTCCATAGGGTATCTTTCTGCTATAGATGGTAGTTAAAAATAAACTTGGTACAATGGATAGGTTATGAACTTGAGTACCAATTGTTTGCTAAGTAATCATGGGGAGGAAAATAGGGATAACATATTCCTTTATCCCAATTTAAAGGCTATTTGGAATATTGTGAAAAGAAAATATCATTGGAACAATGACTCTCATTGACTGCAAGAGGTGATCTAATGATTATTAGCCAACTCTAAGATTTCTAAAACTTTTAAAGAAGTGTACTTGCTAGTAGTTAGTACGTATGTGTATGAGGTATGAAAACGCGCAACTTTAAAAGATTTCAAAAGATGAAAAGAACATTATAAGAAATCTTAAAGATTGTTCTTTATAATATTAGAGAACAATTTTTAGTTTCCTCATATTAACTATAACAATTAAAGCCTAAAAACTCTAGTAAGACGTTATATAAAGACTATAAACTACTCATCCAAGGCGTGCAATAGGATAATATCAAGCATGAATTCTTAAAATACCTAGAGGAAGATGCAAAAGGTGTAACTATAAGTACCCAGAGACCCATAGCATCGAAAAACTAAGATGATTGATCATGCTTTAATCCAACAGAAGCGTTAGGTTTTTGTTACTACTAGTAAAGTAGAACAATGGAGTTATAAAGACTTTTACCAATGATTGATCTTCAAGACAATTACAAGCGACGTTATAGCAATTTCTAATTTGGAAATTTGAGGATCATATGGATTCACAAAAGTTTATCCCTTCCACTTTGATGATACAACAATGGTTATCTTAAAACGATGTGTTTTTTCTTCCTTTAATTGCTATAATTATTTTAGGAGAGTTATGTTCTATACCCCCTATTGCATTTATGTACTGCTTCCATGTTTTGGTTAATAAACACCTTGTGTCCCATTCCTTATCACATTAATTATACATACTTTATCTTGTTAGAAAAACATATATCAGTTATATGAAAAGGCACAAATTACATTGCGAGTAAGCCATTAGTAGGAATTCTACAACTGTTCAAAAACAAATGCAATTCAAACAAATACTATTTCAAGTAATAACCTCATTTATAATCTTTCCAAACAAAGGACTTGTTTAGTAAATAACTTATAAGCTATTTTTTTGGTGGATTGAAAGGTTTTAATCATTTTACCATATCAAACCGCTAATAATTATGTTTAATAATTAATTAATTGAGTTGACGAATTGAACCCAATTACTGATTTTGAAAACACTACTATAAGAAATATTTTCCTCCATCGGTTGAAAAATTAAGAGACTAAAAACGTATTATATCAAAAAGTTATTACAAATTATTCAAAAAATAGAAATAAATAAAGATAGAGATAGAGATAGTAACAAAGATATAAAATTGACTTAATTTATACAAATTTAAAAAATTAGTTATTAAATTAAAATTTTAAAATATTTAATATTAAATTTAAATCTTAAAATATTTAATATTTCTATATTTGTTAGCTCTGATTATAATACATTAATACCCCTTTTATATCAATATTTAATATATAATATTATTATTACTTCTATATTATGTTTAATTCAATTCAATTTAATCTATAATTAATAAGTCAAATTTAAATTAATTATTTTAACATATTAAAAATATAGTTTCAATTTTAAAAATTTAAAAATTTAAATTTGAAATAACAAAATTATATTTCCTAAAATTAAAAATTAAATACATATCATTTTTATAGATCTAATTTCATATTAAGCTCGTTAGTATTTCAATTGAGAAAAACTCCTAATGTGATCTGATTGAACCCATTATCAAGTTTATTTTTAACGACATTTTAGAAATCTTTCAAGTCTTCAATTAACCCTTTGTCAATCAAAGAGGAATGTGATCTGATTGAACCCATTATCAAGTTTATTTTTAACGACATTTTAGAAATCTTTTAAGTCTTCAATTAACCCTTTGTCAATCAAAGAGGATCTCAAAAAAATTTTAATCAAACTTATTCATCATTGAAAAGATGTATTGAGAGGCTTCGATATTTTTAAAATTCAATTGAAAATATTTGAAAAAAATGATGGTGTTAATTTCTTTTATTCTTTCTAAATTCTTTGGAGAGTATTAAAAAAATACTAAAATATAAACAACTAATATTCATATCCTTGTAAATCCTTTTTTTTTTCTAGTTATACTTTTATAAGTTATTTTATACATAAACAACTAATATTATCAAACATCTTTAAATAAATCAATGATATTATTCACTAATCAAATTAACTATATTAATTCACTATTAACTAACCGCTGATTAAATCAACTACCAGCTAATGTAATCCACTAATTACCAAACAAGGCCAAAATATTATATATCTTAATAAGTTAATGTGACAGAAATAAATTATCTAATAGGACTAATCCAATAAGCTTATTAGAGCTTAGTATAAGGGAAGTGGCACGTATCCAAAAAAAAAAAATAGCACAATTATGCTCAACTATTATACTATCAAATATATAAAAACGAAAGACAGTAACTAATGATACATAACATTATAGACAACAAACATAAAAACTTGTCAACATTGCTTATTTTGTCCTTCATCTCTTGTTGCTTTTGCAGTTTATAATCAATGAAATGCTCCTTTAATTGGAATTATAATAAAAGAGGCGGTTCTTTCTTTCTCCTAATTTAGCTCCTATATACGAAGAGAATATTGATACTTGGAAACTAAAAATGAGAAAGATAGTAATATCTTCTTCAACTTCAACAAAAATAAGGGCAGCAACTAATGCGAGATGCGAGATAAAACAAAAAACAAAAGAGCTGGTACAAGATAAACCAAAGGAAGCCAGTGCAAGAGAGAAATAAAAAGCTAATGTGAGAGAGAAACAACAAGAAGCTAGTGCAAAAGAGATACAAAAGGAAGATGGTGCAAGAGAGAAACTAAAGGAAGCTAGTGTGGGAAAGAAACAAGAGTGTTGATATGAGACAAATACAAAAGGAAGCTAGAAATTGGTGCAGATTAGAAAAAAGGCTGGTGCAAAATAGAAAGAAAAGGAATCTAGTGCAATAAAGAAGGAAGCATAAATTCAATTCAAAATTGAAGATTGTAATTTTACTTTACAACTAGTCAACTAGAGTTAAAGATTAGGGATTTTAAGAATTTTGCTTCAAATTTTTATTAAAAATTAGCATAATGAAATAATTAAATTAACACAACAAATTATAAATAATTATAATTTAAAAAAATCATATAAATTCCATTATACCATGTAATATACACAGGATACTAAAATTTACTAACAAATTATAAAAAATAATAAAGAATATCACATTAACACTTAACTAATAAAAGTTTAACCTTGTTATATTTGTCGTCCACTTTAAACATTTTGAAAATATTAGAGCTGAAATTGAACATTCTACATAGTAGGGCTTAAATTGCACTCTTAGTCAATAAAAGTCCAAATACATGGGGACATGATCATCTGTCCCATTTTTCTTGTGACAATCTTGTCTCATTTCATCTCAACCATCCATTTTTTTGAGATCCACATAAATGAATAGTTGAAATAAAATAGGACAAAATTGAGACAGAAAAAATGAGATAGAAGATCTGAGGGGCAAATACATGTAAAGAGCTAAAACTAAGTACAAGATTCGAGTTCTAAAAGTCTTCCACCACGCAAGATCAAAGCCTTAAAAGACCCTCCAGCTTCACACAGAATAGGATCTCTATAGCTTACAGGAACAAATTCTGATATTCACCATTTGCAAGCTGACAAAGTTGATCGTAGGAGTGTGCGTCTGCCAACATTCAGAAGCCAGAGCAAGGAGCCGTAAAGTGAGGAGAAAAGCATAACCAATATCCGTCTAGTAAAACTACAAACAGGAATTGATTTTACTAACAAGCTTTCAGTTATCTACGTCGAGTAGATGGGGAAACAAGAAGTTAATTATTCTATCAAGTGCAACTCAAAGAGGATCACGTAAAAGATAAAAAGCATGTGTTCATTCAGGAATCCATCGTTTCAAACCATGGGGAAACCGATTTCTTAAGCTTTCAAGTGCTTAAGGAGATAAGTACGAAAAGCAGGAATTTCATTTCAGTGTAAAGCAGGAAAGAGCCACCAGAATGGATGTTAGGCGTTCATAAACTCATACAAAAACATTCTGTCAGAAGCAAAATTTGGCAGGAGAAGCAAATGACCATATTACCAAATGTATCGCCGAAGTTGGTCCAAATTTCAGCTTGGATGGACTTTTCACCGTCAGCAATGCCAATAACCTCAACAAAATTGGTTAGAGGAGAAGGCGGAGGAGAACCCTTGACAACAATCTGACGATCATCGGTGGACTTTGCGATCACAGAGCCGCGATCAGATCCCACAACTTGAATCACCGCACGTACCCTCTTCCTCACGTGCATCGGCAACAACCCACCATTCACGAATATTGCAGGCTTTGAAGTATCCATACCTGTCAACCAAAGAACAATTATTTTATCCAAACACCCACTGTAACCATTTCGAGTTCAAAACTCAAATTCCTGGCTCAAATTGTAAAAGGAACGCCTACTAGTCGAAGAAAAGCTAAAGGGCATAATTTTTACCTGAAAATTTGAGACTCGCTATTTGGGTTTGGATGGTGACGAGAGAGAGCGCGCGAGACAAGGGGCTTTCTAAGACTGGTAATAAGCAAACGAGAGAGTGTCTTGATTCTTGAGACAGAGATTTATGGCGGCAAGATGAAAAGCTTTTGGCGGGAAAAGAAACACGTTCAATTATTTGACTGATTTTAATTGATTTACGTCATATATGGCATTACTCCGTCGGTCGGTCCTCTGTGTTCTGCATATAACAAAGTGGTTTGATGTTTTACTTTATTACATGAATTATCATATTCATACACGAGGTGATGCTCGGAAGTACGATCAGCTTTTTTTTTTTTTGGTGTAAACCACCCAGTATCCGACGCCACATAGACAGCTGACTAATCCAGATTCGAGCCGGGTAGAACCATATAGGCAGCAAAGCTCTTCCTCATGAGTGTGGCTGCTGCTAAGGAATATAAGCAAATTTGATAAAATAGTATGTTTACATTCCAACAATCAGGTGCTGTCCTTAAACTGCAATGCCGTGGAGTGGCTGAGAGTTGTAGTGAGCAGCCAAAAGCGTGGAGCGAGTCAGCTCCTCAGCTTTGCCATTTTCTAACAGAAATACTCGTTCCGCCATTAAAATCGTCTCCAACCGGTGGGATATAACTATCACCTATTGGCATGTACATATATTAAAAGTAGAAAGTTTCTCAAATCCGTTGCGAGTTCAGATCATTTATAACATACGGAAGACAGCCAACACTTACTGTGTGATTTCCCTTTAAGTTCTGCAGAGCTTGTCTCACAAACAGCTCAGACTTGCTATCTAGAGCAGAGGTTGCTTCATCTAAAATCAATATAGACGAATCCTGATAAAGTGCCCTTGCAATAGCTAATCTGCCGTGTACAAGTAAGCAGCAACAAACAAAGTCAGGAAGAACAACCACTACACATAATAAAAAAGGGTGATTTTCATCTTAAGTTCCTCAAATAAAAGCACCAGTTCCCATTTTCACCTTTATGGGTAAGCAATGGAAATGCCATCAATTCCAATAATAAAATAACCACTGGATTAGAATCAAACCTTTGCTTCTGACCTCCGCTTAAACTCGAACCCCTTGGTCCAATGTTTGTATTGTACCCTTTAGGAAGCTTTCTAATAAACTCATCAGCGTAGGCAATTTGTGAAGCTAGTTCAACCTTCTCCATGTCTACACGAGTCACTAACTCCCTATATCCAATGTTTTCAGCAACTGTTCCTGAAAATAAAGTCTGATAGGTACACAAATGGTTAGTTCAACCAAAGATTTTGCAACATTTCCAAGCATAAACCATATCATTCCATAAAACATAAGAAAAATATGTGGAGTTAACTTCCAACTCAAATTTGGCCCCCTGATTTCAATCACAACAGCCAGCTCTAATGTGCGTCCAATCAATAACAATGCTCAAGTCATTCTTTTTGAAGAAAAAGCAGAAACTTGTCATCCACATTACACATTTTAAGAAAAAAGATGTTTAGAAGTTTGAGGTTACTTACTATATCCTGTGAAACGAGACCAATATTCTTCCTCAAACTCTCCAATTTAATGTTTTGGATATTTTGGTTATCAACAAGTACACAACCTATCACCATAGGAACATCAAAATAGCCATCCTAAGTCCAGTAATTAAAAGGTGAAACAAATGTAGTTTGAAAGAACAAATTAGAGGAATTCCATGGGTTACCGGATAAAGGATCGTAAAGCCGAAGAAGCAACTTAACAATGGTTGTCTTTCCTCCTCCAGATGGCCCAACAAGAGCAACTGTCTCCCCAGCCTTAATATGAAGATTCAATCGATTCAAAACAAGAGGTCGATTATCCCCATACCTAAATGAGATATCACAAAATTGGACGTCTCCTTTGACATAATCCAGGTTGACAGCATCTGGCTTCTCAATCACCTATGTTCATGATGAATTGATTAGTTACTACCCAATAACAATGTAGAATGAAATTAGATAAATCTGAAAATTCCTAAAGATGTCTAACGGTTATTTTACATGGAAGGTGAAATATCAAAACTGATAACTTCGGCAGCTGAAGAATACCTCAAGCCAGTATTTAAAGTAGAATGTTGAATATTGATGTGGGAACATAGCATAAGAAGTTAACTTCATTCTAACTTGAATGAAATGCTAACTACCATTTACAGTTTGATATTCTATGTGATTGTCTGGTTAAAATCAAGCAATTCACTGAAGCCACCGATTAGGAATATATACCCAAAAGGTATTAGAAGGGCAGTAAACTTGGTTGCAAAATATATAAATTGTTGGAGAAATTTTTTATTTTAAATTTCATAAAAGAAAAATATATATATTATCTTGATATGGACTTGCCTTAGATTTAATTCTGGTCATATCAAACAACCGTTCAATTGCCGGTTCTCCTTGCTTCCACTCATTGACTGCTTTCCCAATATCCTGCAGAGTGTATATTCAGAATATGTAATTAAGACAGTTACTAATAATAAAAGGCATGACAATGTAGAAATCTCCTTAATAAATATTAGGTTAAGTACTTATTCGGTAAGTTGCATAAACTGAAGTACTAGTATTTTATTTTTGCTTCTGATATAGGCTATGCTATCAGTGTTCCTGAAGTTTAAACTGGGGAGAATTATGTGGCAAGGTGGGCCTCTCCCAGTTTAGCAATGTAATTGACAGCATAAAATAAAATTAAGCAAGCAAACGAGAAAGAAGCTATGTTGAAACCAAGTGTTTGTTAAAAGGAAATAAGATGCAACCAAATCCAAGAATATGAAGAAGTAAACAAATTGCCATTTTGAAATAATTTGCAAGTTCAATGAATAGATAAAAATTACCTGGAGAGGTTCAATCAAGAAAACGAGTGACGTTATAAAGGAAACCAAGCTACAACCATTAAAACAGCCTCTTGAAACCACCAGTGACCCAATGCAAAGGGTAAATAAAGATCCAAAATATACAATCTGTACAATCTGGGGAATGAACGCCTTCAGTTTCTTCTTTTTCAGATGTTCAGTTAGGTCAACATAGGCAAGCCTTTTAAACCTGGCACTCTCACATTGCTCTGCATTGTTTGCCTTCACAAAAAGAATGCCTGGAAGGACCTAAAACATAAGCATCAAGGATTAACATGGAGTCCCAGTATTTAGCATGTTCATATGCTGCAGAGTAGATAGCACTTCATTAGCACATGAGCTTATGTAACTCAATACTGTACATATGCAGAGTGTGCCTTTAAGCACACAAGTGGAACTGCTATATGAGATAAACAAATCGTCAAATTCAAACTGCAATATTGCAACAAAAAATGATGCATGACTACCAAATTATACATCCTAGAGATCTTTAGGAATGAAAAGGGTTAAATAAAATATCTACCTCATTGAGGTAGGCTGAAAGAGTTGCAATGCTAAGGTGTGCCCGTTTAGATATGCTCCGAAGCCTCTCACCAAGATGGGCAATTGCAACAGCGACACATGGAATCACCTACAACATATTTAAAAAATTATTCAAGACCCTAGATTCTCTCTGTACACAATGTAACAAATATAACAGTCCCGCACTAGCGCTTGCTCACCATAGCTGAAATCAACGAAAGGACAGGACTATTAGCCATCATCTGGCTTGCCATTGCCGATAACTGCAGCACACTGGGTACTATGGTCTGGGACACATGCCAACTCCATTAAGAGTCGTATAAAGTTTCCACCTTCCGTAACTACTAGCCATATTGTTTTGACTATCGCTAATTGAAGTCAAAAACAAGCAAAACCACTTACACTGAGAAAAGCATACACGGTATTGGCGACATCAGCTGCTTCAGCTGTGATCCGGTAAGCAATATCTCCTGCAGAAACACCACTCCCACCCTCAAAAAAACTCATTTCTCTGTCCAACACACATTCAAAAACATGAATTCTAATCCCATAAACCGAATTCAATGCAGCTTCCCACAAGAACGCTTGTTGCCAGTAACAAGCAATCAGCTTGGTCAAGAACAGGACAGCCACTACTAGCCCTTCATTTCTCAGCTCAAGAGAGTTAATTCCAGAGACGGTGCCGGAGAGTTTTCCGATCCTGGGGACAATTTGGGAGAGGGAAACGACGGTGACAAGGCTGAAGAACCAGCCAAGGAGGATTGGCCGGAGCTGAGAGAGAAGATGAGGCTTGATTGTGGACAAAGTCTGTAGTGCACTGGAAAATGGGTTGTGTCGTCGTTTTGGGCTTTGGTAAGTTGATGGAGGAGGGGAGCCAAGTTTGGTGGCAAGGAGGGGTTTAAGCAGGGGTTTAGAAGGAAGAAAAAGAATCCGACTTTTTGTGGTTGGTGAGGGGAAAGAAGGGTCGAGAGCATTTTGTGGTTTGGGTTTGAGTTTGGGAGAAGGGAGAGGAAAGATCGAAGTTTTAAGGAGCAACTGCTGGGACATCTTGGCCATCTTTTTGGACAGCTTGATTTTGCAAATTGCAAGTTTATACTTTTTATCTGGTAAGGGACGGTTACGTATTAGTGTTAGTTTTAGTGATTGATATTAGGCAGGACTCTGGTGAAGGTGTTTGAAATCATCCACCAACCCTCTGTCATCTTTCTTTAAGACAACCATTTGCTTGTAATATTTGTTAGTTTTCCCTTTAATTGTTAGCTTGGTCATTAAGTATACAATAAGATCAACATGATACGACCCCGTATTTATGTTAAGATATATAGGTTTTTATATCTTATTATTTAATATGTGAGATTCTTTCAAAACAAATGTTGATAAGCAATAAAATTCTAGTTAAGGATTTTTTTGAATTGATTATTTTTAGGATAATGGTTATCCAAGGATTTAAATTTTTTTTAGAAAGTTTGAATGTAATATATTCAGGGACGGAGCCAGACTCAACTCTAAGGGGGGGTCGGGAGCCATCATCTAAATGCAAAAAAATAATACAATTATATAATATTATTAATAAATAATCAAAATGCAACACGTC
>JANTPM010000005.1:42368810-42383290 GCA_025434745.1 Erythroxylum divaricatum | reverse complement strand
TAAAAGTTAATTTGGAGAAGGCCTATGATAGGGTCAATTGGGATTGTCTACGATTTGTGTTGCAGGTCTTTGGTTTTCCTTCTCAATGGGTTAATATACTTTTAAGTGCTCCTTCTCAATCTTTATTGGCTATTCTATGGAACGACAACCCCTTTGCATCATTCTTTACGACTCGAGGGCTTTGCAAGGGAGATCCAATCTCTCCTTATTTATTTGTTCTTTGTATGGAAGGTTTGACTATGCTTATTCAGAGAGCACTAATGAGAAAAAAAATGGATGTCAATTAGGTCATCTAAAGGTGGGCCAGATATTAGTCATTTACTTTTTGTTGATAATTTGTTGATTTTTGATAATGCTTCATCTAAATAAGCTAAAGTGATCCGTGAGGTATCGTACATGTTCTGTATGGTGAGTAGGTAAAGGGTTAATCTTTCTAAGTCAAGAATTTATTTTTCAAATTCTGTTTCTTGTGTTATGAAGTCCCGGGTATAATGGTTGTTAGGAGTAGCAGTTACTTCTGACTTGAGCAAGTATTTGGGTGTTCCGTTATTGCATGGTCGTACTTTAATTGCTCATTATAAGCATATTGTGAGTTCGGTGGAGACTAGGCTGGTTGATCGGTGTTCTAAATTTCTGAGTCCCGCTGGGAAGGAAGTGCTTATTAAGTCTTCTATTTCTTCGCTACCAATTTACACGATGCAAAAGGTTTAGTTACCTTCCTCTATTTATGATAATTTAGATCGCTTGGCTCGTGATTTTTATTGGGATTCCTCGCAGGATAGGAGTAAGCTGCATTTGGTTGATTAGAATTGGCGTATTCAGCCAAAGAGTTATGGTTGTCTTGCTTTAAAAAGTTCTAGATTGATGAATTTTGCTTTGTTGGATAACTTGGGATAGAAGCTATTTTTGAATGATTCTGCTTTGAGGGTGGAGGTGTTACGTCGTAAATATTGTAATAGTGAATCTATTTCCTTTTTTGCTAAGGGTTCGGATTCTAGTTTATAAAAGGAGGTAGTTAAAAGTTTTTATTTGTTATTTTCTCTTTCTATTTGGAAGATTGGAGATGGTTCTCATATTAGTCTTTGGTTTGATAATTGTTACTTGGGAGGTTTCCTTTAGTGGATCATATGAATGGTTTGACAGTAGGAGAAGAACATTTTCGAATAGCACATATAATTAATGATGGTTCTTGGAATTTTTCGGGCTTACGTTCTGCAATTTCGGATCATCTTAGGGAGGTTATTCAGGCAATTCCTTTGCCTTTATTTACTTCTGTGCAGGATACTATGTCTTGAAGTTTTTCTTCGAATTATGCATATTTGTTTCAAGCAGCTTATAAAGCACTTCTTTTGGAAGAGGTGTCTAATGTTTCTGTTTCATCTATTTTTTCTTGGTTGTAGAAAGTAGCTAGTCCATCGAAATTGAAACATTTCTTGTAATTACTTGGGCATTCATGTCATCCGACGAATTCTTTGCAGTTCTTAAGAATTTTGGCTACTTCTAATTTGTGTAGAGTGTCATTTTTATATGTTGAGTCTCCTTTGCATTTGTTATGTGATTGTAATCATGCGGTTGCATGGTGGTAGCAATGGAATATTACTGATGATTTTTTTTAATTACGGAGGATTTGATTGATTGGCTAGCTTTGAATCTGCGTGCTCGTGTTGTGGATCCTTTTAATTTTAACTGAGCACATTGGTTTCTGGCAAGTACTTGGTAGTTGTGGAAGGCTCAAAGCTTATGAGTCTTTCAACAGGAGTTTATTTTCTTAAAAAATTTGAATGGTTGTGTCTTTAAAGTTGCAATAGATGTGTCCATAACTTCTGATTCAAAACTGAAACTTCAAGGTGTGAGGCGTTGGATTGGTTGGACTGCGCCCCCAGCTAGTTGGGTGAAGTTAAATTGTGACGACAGCTCTATTGTTAATCCTGGGCTGACTAGTGGTGGAGGATTGTTGCGTGATTCATTTGGTCATTGACTAGGAGTATTCGTTTCGAATTGGTGTTTCAGCTATCTTGGTGAGGGAGTTATGGTCCATTCGGGATAGTTTGATTTTTGTATGGGATCACGATTTTCGACAGATCCTCATAGAATCTGACAGCATGGAATCTCTTCACAGTCCCTATCTGTTTTGGTTGTGGATATTCAAGCTTTACTTGCTAGGAATTGGAGTTGTTCTATTAGGTATGTGCTTCGTGAATGTAATTTTGCACAGATTGTCAGGTTAAATTAAGTCATGACATTTCTTCAAAATTTCAGGTTCAGGACGATATTCCTGAAGCTCTCTCCTCTTTTTTTTTTGGATAAATGGTAAATTATATTTATCAAAAAATGTGTTATGTACATGAGATTCAGGGGCATATCCTAATCAGCAAAAGTAAGACACTAAAAAACCCAATAATTCCCCATACACCCAAAATGAGCTTCGGCCATCTCATCACGTACAACCGATCAAGCACTAGGGACAAAAGAGGATGCTGTCAAGTAACATGTAATACAATGAGGATCCAAAAAAGATCCACAAAAGTGTGGGCAACAAAATATGGAGGGTGGCCGAGACGGGGCCCCAGGGCAAGATCAGCTGAACAGTGTACAGCAGCACAAACCAGGGCCGCCCAGTCCATAAGAGCAAGCTGGGCATTGTTGCATGGGCCATGCAGCCAAAAGCTATATCCTTCCAATCCAGGCACCAGGTCATCACCGCCCTAGTGCCACCACCAGGGACAACCAATGTAAGGAACAAAATCTAACAAAACTTCTCGGCCCCATAGAGGCCAAGCCGCACTCGACACTGACCAGGAACTCCAGATCACACACAACCTGTCAAGCAATCTTACAGATGAGATGTATGTAATAAGTTCTACGGGGTACAAACGAAATAAGATTTTGTAGGTGGTTGTTTTAATCTTTGAAACCACATCAGGCCAGGAGATGACAACTCCATCAAGTTGCATAGCATTTCGGGATTTCCAGATAGTATACACAGTGCAAACGAAAGTAATACAAATGGATTTACTGCGCAGGAGGGCTCCCTTAGCATCACTTTTTATCCATTTGACAGCACGGGGAAGGGAGCTCATTTGTCTGGTGACACGCAACCAGCGACGAATTTCCTGCCAAACCAGGTTAGAATAGGGACATTGTAAAAAGAGATGAGCCACTGATTCCACCTCTCTCTTACACAAGATGCAAGTGGGGTCCAAGTCGAGAAAGGGGAGATTGTCTTTAGTGGGGAGGCGATTCCGTAGTCTAAGCCATGTCACAAAGGAGAATTTGGGGGGAATATATCGCTTCCATATAAGCGACATCCAAGGTTTAGCTGCATGTTTAATCCGTAACAGGTCATAAACATTGTGGGAGGATAGGAGGTCATTTATGCAGAGCTTGCGCATCCCATCTACAACAGCCAGCCACGTCGCCCCTTGAACATGCCATGGAGGTCGCCATTAATAGAGAGGGAAAAGGATGTGGTGGTGACAGATTCAGAGATCCAAACAACAAAACGATCCAGGAACCCCAAACTAGTCAGCATATCGACCAAGAACTCCCATGAGACCATATCATAAGCCTTTGTGAGATCAATTTTGAGCATACATTGTGGCGATATACGCTTTCGGCTGTAGCCCCGTGCCAACTCCTGTGCTAAAAAGATGTTGTCCTGCAGAAAGTGGCCCGGGATGAAGGCAGATTGTGCAGGATCTATAATAGTATCAACTAGCTTCAGCATACGCTCCGTCAAGATCTTAGAAATGATTTTATATGTCACATTCAAGCAGGTAATTGGACGGAAATCAGAAACTTTAGGTGGCAGTCTCGTTTTGGGTATAAGGATGATAATGGTGTGGTTAAATTGTTTGAGAAGTCGGCCTGCCGCAAAAAAATCATGTACCGCTGCAAGGACCTCTCCACCAACTTTCTTCCACTGTGCTTAAAAAAGGCTGAGGTATAACCATCAGCCCTAGGGGCTTTGTCATTCCCGATATCATACAAGGCACCTCGGATTTCCGTATCTGTAACTGGGCTGAGAAATTGCCCACACATATCCTGGGTTACCAAAGGACCACTTCGGACTACTTGAGGGTCTAATGGGGCACAATGGATGGAAGATCCAAACAGCTCCTGATAGTGAGATACAAGACAAGAGGCAACTTCATCCAAAGAGGAGGTGGGGGTGTCGTCCTCCTTAATGAGAAAGTTTATTTCATTATGCCGATTCCTCCTCTGAACCAGATTCAAAAAATATCGAGTATTCTGATCAACTTCGATCAAATGTGTTCCTTTAGCTTTCTGCTGAAAGAACATGCGTTCAGCCTCTTGTAGTAATAGAGCTTGTTTGCGCGCAGCGTTAAGCATGGCAGTCCGGGTGGAATCGGCAGGGGAGTGAAAGGAGAGCTGGTACTGCCTTTGGAAATCCAATTGAGTTTCCTTTGCTTTTTTCGAGATATGACCATAGGCCACTGAGTTCAAGTGTTTAAGGGGGGACTTCAAAGATTTCAATTTGCTAGCAAGGTTGAATTGTGCAGTACCCCGTATATGGATATCCCAGGCAGAAGACATAATGGCCGAAAAAGAGGGATGTTGAAGCCACATGTTAAAGAACTTGAACGGTCGGTTACCAGGGGCTGTCATCTTATTGAAATCAACAACTATAGGGTAGTGGTCTGAATTAATGCGCATAGAGATGAAATTAGCCGAACAGTACCAGCTGTTGGCAACCCATGCAGGGTTAACAAGTACCTAATCTAATTTAACCCCAAGGCTATTTTTCTATCAAGTGTAAAACTCGCCACTGGAGGGAGCATTGTCAAGTCCCAACTGAATTCGAAAGTCTTAGAGGTCCTGCATGAAATAAGCCGAGGGTGGTTTGCAACCAATCCGCTCATTCACTTTACAAACACAATTAAAGTCACCCAGAATAAGCCATGGCATGGTCGGATCAATGGAGAGCCCAAGTAAATGATGCCATAGTTCCTGTTGTTTCGTCACACTGTACAAACCATAGATGCAAGTCACCAGAAATTCACGATTAGTAGAGAGCTGGAGAACCCGACAGTGGATGTGCTGGTCGCCAATTTCCAGCACCTGACAAGAGTAGCAAGAGGGGTTCCAGGTTATGGCCATTTGGCCTTTGTCAATCAGGTCAAAGTTATGGCTGAACTCCCAGCCAGAAAATCGAGTGGTAAGTAGACGCTCCAAACCAGTTTCAGTAAGTTTAGTCTCCAACAAACACAGAAATTTACATTTGTGTTGTCGCGTAAGGGTGACAACACTTTTCTGTCGCGAGGTCGTGCTAAGACCCCGGACATTCCAACAAAGGAAACTCATTTGTTCAGCCGGGAGGGCCTAATCCCTCCAGCTTTAACAGTTACCTCAATTGAAGCCTTGGACTGCTCAGGTCTGTTATACTTTGAAGCATTCGGCCTTTTGGCACCTGAAATAAAGCCAGCAACATCAATCACAACATCCTTATCTTTGGGGTCTTTCGGGCGTGGCAACTCAGCAGCCCCCTCTCCTGTTATTAAGGGGGAGCTGGGCTGCGACTGTTCAGCATTCACAACAGCAATCGGATCAGCATTGGGTACTGAAGGGGGCCGAGAGGTGTTCTTAGGTGGACCACGCTGAGCTTCTCCAATGGGAGCAGCCTAACCAGTTCCAATTGGAGGTTTATTCACCGAAGGTCTGCTTGCCTTGGGAACCCATTGCCTCACCTTGGGAGGGGACTTGGAACAGGTAAACACATTATGCCCGAAGTGTTTACATTCACAGCAATAAGAAGGAAAGGTTTCGTACACCACCGTTTGGGAGAAACGGGTACCTTCCGGTAGATTCACGTCGAAACTGGTGACTGGCTTTTTGGAGACATCAACCTCAACAAGCAGTCGGGCATACCCAATGCGAGCCCTCTGGTTAGTAACCTGATCTGTGCAAAATGGTTTTCCAACCATAAAACCAAGCTTGAAAAACCTTTTATTAGTCCATAAATCCAAAGGAACATTCGGTAATTTAATCCATAGGGGCAGGGCCATGAAGTCTTGGAAATTGAAAACAAAACCAGGGGCTAGTTTCTTCAACATCAAAGTTTTACCATACAATAGATACGAGCCTCCAGCCAAGATAGAAGTGCGGTCCTCCTCCGATTCAAAGCGAAACACGAGCCAGCCCCCTTCGTGGGGGATTAATTTGCAGGCTACCTCCCACTGGGCAATAAGCCCTTCAACAGCTTTCATACCAGGGAATATGCCTGTGAAGACACCCACTAAACAGAACCCCCATTCGTGTTCCAGGTCTAGGCGGTCTTCAGCCAAAATGGTCACCTCTGTGGTCGATGGTAAGTGCTTTAGCTGTAGCTCCTGATTCAAAGCACGGTTATTGCAAAAAAGACTAGCAAAAGAAGGTTTCGATTGGGTATCTTTGGGGGAATCGTGATTGTCAATCGGCTGAGAACCCTGAGGAGCACCCTTCGTACCCCCCACCTCAGGAGCAGCTGGGGGTGGAGGTACAGTATCCACCACATTATCAGCCGACGGTTCATCATCGAAATCGTCAGACTCAGTGGACTCAGGACTAGCCTCAACATTATCGTCTTCCTCATAATCCTCATCAGTCAAGGAGGATGAAATGACTTCCGTAATAATTTCATTCAAAACACCTTGACCCGTTTTTAAAGAGACCCCCGATTTCTTCTGGGCGACAGGATGAACAGTCGCCCTAGCATTCGCCGATTTCGCACCTACAGAAGGGGGCGCCTGAGCAGGCAACGCACCCTCCGTAGACTGGCCTGAAGGTGGAGACACATCCCTTACAACATTCACCTCTGATTCCTTCGGTTTCTTTTTCCCCATGAAAGCCAGAAACCATGGGCGCTACACGCCCTACCCAGAAAGAGGACGAGTGCAGGCCGAAAAAACAAGACCAACCAAGAAGCGCCAACGCTTGCCAAACGTTACCCACACCACAATATGCCCCACGAAGAAGAGAACTGGACCAACCTTCGCTACAGAAACCACAATCGACTATAGCAAGAACGTGGACGCAATCTAGGAGAAGGAAACCCTGGAGAGAGACACTCTCAAACGCCCACTGATAGCTCTTTCTTACTTATAGCTCTCTTTCCTCTCCTTGAATATATAGGCTGATGCCTGAGATATTTCTTTCATAAGGTAGTTTTGGTTTTTTCTTAGTTGTAACAAAAAAAAAACGTAACTATTAACAAACAACTTTCTTATCTAGAGAAGTTTCTATTATCTCAACTATATTTGTCTATGGTTGTTATTGTATTTAATCAATTGTTTGTTTATTATCTTTTTCGTTAAAAGCTGTTGAGAAAATCTTCTGTTGATGTTAACACAAGTCGGTCATATTATTAGGTGTGGATTACTTCCACAGGTTGTGAGGATGAGAGATAGTATCAAAGGTTGAGTAAGTCGACTCAGTAAATATTTGCATAAAACTATTGTGGTTAGTGAAAGTATTAAATTAGGTGAAGGCCCTGCAGACGTAGACAAGGTGTATCAAACTACGTTAACAAATTTCATGTGTTAATTTGTTATTTCGTTTTTGATTCTTTTTGTTTTCGTTTTCATTTTTGTCAGAAAGTTTATAGCGAATGTGAACATTCATAATTTGTACGAAACTACACCCTTTCGAATTATCAATTTAAATTTTTTGTTCAAAACATCTCCATTCTTTATTTCCATGTACCAAAAAATTACTTCAAAAAAAAAAGAAAATAAATCAGCGCTGTTCATCCATTCATTTGGATGTAAGATCTACTAGGGAATTGCATTTGGAATTGGAATTGAGCAGAGTATTCAGTAAACGTTTGCTTCCATTATTGTGTACAAATAAAACTTAAGAATATCTGTCTTTTACAGAAGTTGAAATGGCTAATAGCTCACAGTGATTTCCAAGGAATCAAGTAACGAATGGGTCTTCACAAAACAACAAAAGAAAAGAACAAGTACTTGATTGCCAGATTGTATTATTGATAATAACAATACCATCTGGCTAGAAGGTTTATTTCTCTCTCAACTTTTTGGTTATAGCAAAAGCTGCACCCGCCACAGCAACAACAATGGCTGACACTAGGATGGTTGTTTTCAGTGTCTGCATTGCCTCCTTTTTTTCCCTTTTTTTCAGTTTTCTTTCAGCCTCTTCTTGTTCCTGTAATTGCAAATGATCAAAACATCATCAATAGCTCATTTGACTGATTATATTGTTTCACGAATTCCTTTCTTCCTCTTAGTTTCGCCACCAAGGCTGTGAACTCAAATTCGGCAGCTGACTCGAAATTGTAAACATGCAATCTCTTTCAAGTGATTGTAAAACGTTTACTCTTCCTAATGTTCATGATAATAAGTAATAACTAAAAAGGCAAGCTGTACCGTAATTCAATAGAACACATTAATTTGCGTGCACTACTTGTATCGCTATTATGTAAATGTATCCTGAAGACGGGAAATACAGGTAAAAGGCAGGTTTTTGAGTTTCGTTAGTCATATTCAGGCCAAAGATGTACCTTGACCTCTTTGGAGGTGGCAATGTCAGAAGACACAGGATCAACTTCAACCTTCTTGTTTTGGCCAGGATTCAATTCACCTTCGGCATCTGCGGCCGGAAACGTGGAAGCTCCATCAGTAGCCATATTTTCCTGGAGTATATGGAAATTTTCTTTCTTTGAGAGCTACAATTTGTTAAGGAAGCAAGAGGAAAAAAAACAGGGAGATCCTGAGATCGTGGTTTTAACATGGACAGGCTTCATTTCCATGTGTCAAGTTTTATGTGAGAAGTTAGTTATTGTTTGATGGGTCTCGATCTTCAAAAACCATCCACTCTTGTCCTTTGATTGCCCGAGAAATTTGTGGGGGGTTTGAGGGAACTGTGTTTACATTCAGCTGGTCGCCATGTGTCGGGCAACACTTGGATCAAACCAACAATTGCGCTTTGACGCTCAATTAGTACCATAGCCTAGTTAGGCATCTCTTTGAAACCTTAAAGACCTTTTACCTGTATCTTTGTTTGCTTTTGCCTACCATTTGAAGTTGAACACTTGGAAATCTGCTTATATTGGATAGTTCAGGTGATAATAGTTTTCCATGTCCATAACTGATATTCAAATCTTAGCTTATATGTTAGAAGGATGTGTTCCTTTATGTAAATTCTTTGATCTGAACATAAAAAGGATTTGTCTTTATTATTCAAACAAGTGATGTGATATTGAAAAATATCATCTCGGCCATAATAAAAGTTACAGAGGTCTTTTCTAAAACATTGGAAAGTCCTTTCCTCAATTTCGTGCATGTCCAAAGAACTTACAAAATCATTATTACACTGATGACCAGTAATTGTTTCGCCGGTCATTTGGTAACCTGCGCTGCTAAAGAAAATGCCTTACTTGTTAGAGGACGAGTTCCCGGAAGATGATGAGCAACATTGAGCTCTCTGGTGGGTCTACATTTCACCAGCACTCCAAATTCTACCTTGACTGCATGTAAACATGTCAGACAAAAGCCATCAGGTTGAGGCCGTTGATTTATCATTAACTAGTTTTCCATCTTGTCTGGAATGCATATCAAACCAAGCCCTAACTTTTAGACCCGAAGCCAGGAGGACTTGGCCTCGATGATATTGAATCTACAAACCGCCTTCTTGATTCTGCTCTTTTCTTCCTCCTAGCAGTACCAGGGGGAGCCTTAACGAACAAACGATCAAAAGACAAAAAAAATAGTTAGCTTATGTACTTCTAAATTTGTCCATGGAGGTTATAAGATAACACCACACTGTTCATGGGAACAACCATACATTATAGATAATAAAAGAAAATACTACGAGCAGGAACTGAATGTCATATTCAATGCACCTAATTTATTTTACGTGATGAGCATTCTCCAACCATATTTCACAATAAGCACACAGGTATTGATTCAAAAGTGTTATAAAAGCATGTAACACAGATATGTACAGACAGTCTCAAGTGATTACCTTCTGCTCAGTTTTAAGTGCATCCTCAAGATTGCTCAGAGCAGGAATAGATCCACCCTCCATTACACCCATTAGATTCTTCATACGGACACGCATTTGAAAGAGTTGAGCAACAAGTTGACTCACCTATTATTAATATCAGACATTTACTTCCCATATGAAAGCACAGAGTCATTCAAGGATGTCAAATTCAACCAAATAGAAATCAGATTTACCTGTTGCTCGGTTTTCCCAGAATCCTGAGCAACCCTTTTCCTTCTGGCAGGAGATTCTGCTAACAGTTCTGGCTTCTCTCTTTCCTCTGCAAGAGCATCATAGAATAGAAACTGAGTACCAGATCTACATGGGGTCGCTGAATAAGAATTAACTATTTCACATGAAAGTCAGATAAATGTACTAGAGACAGATTATAAGCAGAATACACGAATAGTTGATTGGCCGTGACAATTTAAGTTTGAGAATCAGCTGTACAGTTAAGTTGACTCCAAAAAGTTGGACTTTCTTATCTTTTTCTTGCAATTTCACATCCATAACACAATTGTATGAGAATATTGAAACTAAAGAATATCGGTGTCAGACAAAAAGGCTACAGAGTGAACAGACCAAAAGGTGTTACATTAAGACAACCCATAAAACAAATTTCATCAACTGTTACAATCTCTCACTCAACGGCAATTCCTCACAGTGCCAGCTTGATGTATGTCTGGACAAGATATAAGAGCCTTTACATCTCCCATTATCCTCCAGTAAATCTCACACAAATTAGGGAATCTACACTTCGGTAAACAAAGTTTACATAGATTGGCTTTACAGTTTTATTACTAGGTAATTGCATTAAAGGTCCTTTTATAGGAAAAAAGAAGCGCACGAGAGAAAGAACCCATTCTTTCCCTCCTTTTGGATATGGCATCCTTTCACTTGCTTCCAGCTAGCCGTATACAGCAAGGAGGACTACCAACAGAGGGCTATAAAGACACATGTAACAAAGTAATATTGGAAGAAACACAAATAATGATGTCACATCAATGATTTTCTCACATATTTCTCATTGACATTCTATAGCGATATTTTTTTCCGCCCAGCTTAGCAAGTTTCACTATCAAATACAGTAGTTAGCAGGAGTGAGAAGAATGAGACCAGGGGTCATAGCTTCAATCATTGCTTCCATGATCTTTAAATTCTTCTCTGATTCTCTAACCTGTGCTGGAGTAACCTGTATTAATGCATATGCAGTGTAAGTTAGCTGAAAGCTTCTTCTGATACCCCTTGGGGTTGAAAGACGCTCAGACCCAGTATATTTATGAGTTAAAGCAAAAAAATGGCTGCCAAATACTGATCAAAAAAATTTTCAGGTACCCAAGAACTGAGAAAGATCCAGTTCTATTTGATAGAAAAGAATGAAGACAATGATAGAATAGAAGCAGTTTTCCACACCTTTCCCATTCCTGGTATCATCCCTATGACACGAGTCATGGAACCCATACGTGCCACAGCACGAGTTTGTTTTAGGAAGTCATTGAAGTCAAACTTGGCACTCATTATCTTCTTTTGCAAATCTTCTGCATCTTCCTGGCGCATCTACATAGAAATGCCAACAAATTAAAAAATTATATATAGACGAAGTACCAAAGTCATTTCAGAAAAACATGAAACCTGATATACTGGGACTTACTACTTCTTGCGCCTTCTCTACAAATGAGAGAACATCTCCCATTCCTAAGATGCGACCAGCCATTCTATCAGGATAGAAAGGTTCAAGGTCATCCATCCGTTCTCCCCGTCCTACAAGTTTTATGGGTTTTCCTGACACCTGTCACCATTAAACTATTAAGTATATATCTGAGGACACAATTTCAGTGGGAAAAAACTTCATTTAGTATATATATAAGCAAGTTGAACAAGGTTTAATGGTACATCTGAAAAATGCATGACTATTAATTTCACCTCTCACTGTTATCAGCCATTAAACATGTAACATAAAAAGGCACATGTTTTTCCAATAACTGGTCTTCAGAAACAAGTGAATACGCACATAATATGGGTATTGATATTTATGTTTGCTAAATGCCAGGTAATGAAGCAGTTGATACTGTGTCCTTTAAGACAATAACATTCAATTTGGAATGTTGGAAATTTCACAAGGTTGGGACAACTACAATCTTAGTCTGAGTGAGTCTCGTGGACTAAAAAAAAGAGAGAGAGAGAGAGAATAAAATTTTTTATCATTAATGTCAGCATACTCTCTCTCTCTCTCTCTCTTTCTCTCACAGTTTAACAGATCTACCACAAATGTCCTTGAGAACCTCCTAAACAAATATCTAGCTATCGAATAAAAGAGAGCCCAAATCTTTATTTGGATATACTTTCAGTTGTTATAGTGACACTATGATCTTTCCATGAACACTGAACTTTATTGCTTCATCTCAGGCTCAAAGCTTCGTATCTCTCAAGATGTTGAAGAAACTTCTTTGATACAAAACTTTAGTACCGCCAAAGAGCCCATGGAATGCAAAATCCCTACAATCTTACCCCAATATCTCAAGCAGGCAGCTGTCACATCCCATTATGGAAGACAAATTTTAACACACATAGAAAACTTACCAAACAATAGTTTCTGAATAATTTAACATAAATAAACTAGTGTGAAGAGCAAGAGATGCCAATTCTTTTGTAACCGAATGGCAAGTACTTATCCTGAAGTATTTAGCATCAAATATATCCCAATTCCAAAGGAAATTGCACATTAATAGTCCAGAGGAATCATAGTTCTGACCTCTTTGACACTTAAAGCTGCACCACCTCTTGAATCACCATCTAGCTTTGTCAAAATTGCACCCGAAATTCCAATCTCAAGATTGAAGGTTGTGACCAGAGCTGCAATGACAAGTGCATGAGCAAATCAATTTTTGTAGCTATCACACAGACCTTACTCTATAGTCCATAGAATTATATGAAGCAAAACTCAGCATTTCAAACTGTACTGTGCACATGATACAATATGCTAAGCATATATGACGTATCATTACATGACATATGGTCATGCATGCAATTTTTCATTTTATAGGCATTCCAAATATAACTATAAACACGAAAAGGGAAAAATCAAAATGGGAAATAAATGTTAAATCAAAATGGCTTTCTAAAGAAAGCATTGGGCCTAAACTGGAAAAGATTATTTTCAAGATAGCATGACGGCTCAATAATGCATCTATTTGCAACATAAATATTTTTTTAAGGAATAGGAATACAAGTTGTATACTCATACAAGACAAAATTTTCAAGTACTATTTGAGGTTACTAACTTTAGAACTTTATGTATCTGAAATGTTATATGGTAAGTTGAAAATGTCATATAAACATTCTATAAGGAAACACTGAAGTTTAACTACCTGCAGCTTCTTGCCCAGTCATTGCATCCACAACAAGTAAAACTTCTGTGGGATTTAATACACGCTTTACATCTTTTAGCTCATCCATCATAGCTTTGTCTATCTGCCAAAGTAAGGACAAAAGAGAGATATAAATCACATAACAGACAAGATAAAGAATCAAGAGCTCTGGGGGTCAATAGATAATATCAGGAAAAATCTTATAATGGTATGTTAGATCTTCATGGGTATAGAGGAAGAATTTACCTGAAGCCTTCCAGCAGTATCTACTATCACCACATCTATATTCTGCTTTTTTGCCTCTTCTAAGCCTTTCCTAGCTATTTCCGAAGGTTTAACATTGGTTCCTTCCGTATAAACAGGCACACCTACCTGCCAAAAGCTAAAATAAATATGAGAATGATCATCAACGCACAGCTATTAGAAAAGGGATGTTTAACTAAATGGTAGCAATAACAGTGTATTATCTGATAATAAAGTAGCGGAGCAATCAATTTTGACGGCACTTTAGACTTGCTTGTAAAGCATTTATTAGGAATCAGAATCTAATACCTGATCACCCAAAATAACAAGTTGGTCAATGGCAGCAGGTCTGTAGACATCTCCAGCAACAAGCATGCAAGCCTTCCCCTGTCGTCAATGTTGCAAAGAGGTGTCACTATTTCGGATCAAAAACAACATTAATAGAAAACATGCACATATACACAAACACACATGCACACAAATTGCTGCAATATATACAATCTGCCTTTCAACCAACCTGTTTTTTCAGATAATTAGCTAACTTTGCACAGACAGTTGTCTTTCCGACGCCTTGGAGACCAGCCAGTAATATCACAGTGGGCCCAGATTTTGCAAATGATAGTTCGGACACCTCTCCTCCCATCAATTTGACAAGCTCATCATGTACAATCTACAAGAACGAGAAACCCAGCCATCAGCAAGCTACAGACATTGATTATCATTAGTATTTTAAAGTGATTACCTCATATTCTACATATTCATTCATGCTACAATATCTACTTAACATATGTAGAGATGATTGCATGAAAAAGGTTACATGTGGGAGGAATAGTGATTCCATTGCAAGTGTGAGACAAGGCGTGGTCA
>JANTPM010000005.1:42358376-42368710 GCA_025434745.1 Erythroxylum divaricatum | reverse complement strand
ATTCCATTGCAAGTGTGAGACAAGGCGTGGTAACGAAGAGGCAGCAAAGAACAGAATAACAACCTCCTGTTACGCTAACTTTAAAAAATCATTGTCCCTATTTTGGATTTGCTGTAAGTTTGGAAGAAGCTGTCCTAAATCACCAATATTTCAACAAAGAAAATAATCTTAAGGACAGCAATCACATGAAATATCACTAATTTCAGAGCACAAAAGAATATATCGGCCAAAGAATTCAAATAGTACAAAGCCGCAGAACTTGTTTCATCCCAGCAAACTACATATATGAGGCTTCACTAAACTAATTTCATAAAAAAAAATCAAACGTTTTAATTCAAAACATTACGGTGAAATTCATACTTTGACCAATTGCTGATCAGGTCTCACTCCTCTTATAACGCCGACGCCAACAGCTTGGTCACTAACTGATTGTACAAACCTTCTAACAACCGGAAGGCTCACCTGCAAACAGTAGAACACATTAGCTACTCCGTTTCAGCACAGTAGATATTTAATATCACCCTATACTTTCACTCACATCTGCTTCCAAGAGAGCTCGCCTTATATCCCTCATCGGCTCCGCAATATTCTCCTTGGTCAAAACCTCTGAAACACGAAACCGAAAATTTGTCCACTGAGTCCCCGATTTGAGAAAAACAAATTGGATAGCAGTTCTCAACCTCTCCGTACACTAAATTTGCTAACTATAACACCAGCAAAACATAAAAAGGCAATCTTCTTTTTCTGGGTACATAAAAAGCTGACATAATTACATTTGCAAAGTAAAGAAAACAAAAACATAAAGTCAGAAAAGGGGAGGAAAAAAGACCTTCTCCTTTAAGCTTGCTCCAAGCAGCCTCCAGTCCACTTGTTAGCTGCCCAAACATTTCTGCTCTAACAAAACCACGCTCATCCCTTCTACTACTAACAGTACTCTTGCAATTCACCCAGTTCCATAAATCTCTCTAAATTATCAACAAGTTCAACATATCACAAACAAATATCCGGTGTGAAGGAAAAGGGCATTAAGTCCATTGAATAGCACTTACAGTAAACAAATGCCTGGAAGAGAGCGAGGTGACGTTGCTCGAACCAGCCCAAGAGCAGGAGAGAACTCTAACAGAACTCCTAAACCTTCTGGAGCTTCCAAAGAGAGAAGACGTAGAGAAATGGCGGGAAGCAATGGTCGACAACTGTACGGACTCCATAGCTCTCGGCCTCTGCGAGACGGTGAACGTCTTCTTTTTATTGTGCGCTCGCAATCTCTTACACTCTTTATCTATTATTACTCTTATCGGGTGAGCCATGTTCCAGTTCTTCTCTGATCGTTTGACGTGTCAGATCACCACTCGATGAACTAAAACGCAGCGTTTTGAATAGAATAACGCAATTACAATATGAAGCGCAACGGATTTAACCGTCCGTTATCTGACACGACGTCTGGCACTGTCGTTTTTCTCGTCTCCACCATGCAATGAGCGTCAAAACGAAACTGTATCACCAGATTCACCATCTCAGGCCAACCACCGTCGCCGTTAACGAAACACCGCCGTGGAATGGTGTTTTGAGAGACTTAGCCAAGAAGTCCCTATATGCCGATGCCCTTTCTGTTTACCGTCAAATGCTCCTGTCCGGCGACTCGCCAGACGCCTTCACTTTTCCGTTCACACTCAAGTCTTGCGCGGCGCTTTCTCTCTCAAAAACTGGAAAGCAGCTTCATTGTCATGTTGTTAAAACTGGTTGTTTATTAGAACCCTTTGTTCAGACTTCTCTGATATCTATGTATTGTAAATTATGCTTGGTTGACGATGGACGTAAGGTGTTTGATGAAAATCCCCAGTCGCGGAAGCTAACGGTTTGTTACAATGCTTTAATAGCTGGGTACGCGTTGAATTATAGAGTTAATGATGCCATCTTGTTATTTCGTGAAATACTGAAGCTGGCTGTGGAGTTTGGGGGCATTACGATGCTGGGTTTTATTCCTGTTTGTGGGATTCCAGGAAATTTGGGACTGGGAATGTGTATTCATTGTTTTTGTGTTAAGTTTGGACTAGATGTGGATTTTTCAGTTGGTAATTGCTTGCTTACGATGTACTTAAATTGTGGGGAAGTTGGCTACGCAAGGAAGTTATTTAATGGCATGCCAGAGAAAGGACTAATTACTTGGAACGCTATGCTTAATGGGTACTCCCAGAATGGACTTGCTAATGATGTTCTGGAACTCTATAGAGAAATGGAATCAAGTGGGGTTTCTCCTGACCCTGTAACGCTTGTTGGGGTTCTTTCATCCTGTGCTTATCTTGGAGCGCAGAGCTTTGGCAGGGAGATAGAGAGACGTATGAAAGTTTGTGCTTTTCAGTCCAATCTGTTTTTGAATAATGCTTTGATCAATATGTATGCTAGGTGTGGTAATTTGGTCAAGGCTAGAGATATTTTTGACAATTTGCCAATAAAAAGTGTAGTTTCATGGACAGCAATTATAGGTGGTTATGGAATGCATGGACAAGGGGAGATTGCTGTGGAGCTCTATGATAGTATGATTAGAACTGGAGTTAAACCTGACAGGACTGTTTTTGTTTGTGTCTTGTCTGCTTGTAGTCATGCAGGGTTAACAGACAGAGGACTAGATTATTTTGATTCAATGGAGAGGAAATATGGGTTGCAACCTGGTCCAGAGCATTACTCTTGCATGGTGGATCTTCTAGGCCGGGCAGGTAGGCTCAATGAGGCTCAGATGCTCATTGAGACTATGTGCGTGAAACCTGATGGTGGAGTGTGGGGAGCCCTGTTAGGGGCATGCAAAATCCATAAAAATGTGGAGGTAGCAGAGTTGGCTTTTGAACGAGTGATTGAGCTTGAACCTACAAATATTGGCTACTATGTTTTGATGTCTAATGTATACAACGATGCAGGCAATATTGAAGGCATAATAAAGGTTCGCTCGATGATGAGAGAAAGAAAGCTTAGAAAGGATCCAGGATGTAGTTATGTTGAATTTAAAGGGAGGGTTCACCTCTTCTTTGCTGGTGATAGAAGTCACCCTCAAACGGACGGAATGTATAAAGTCTTAGATGAATTGGAAACTCTGCTGGAAAATGCTGGTGGTTCAAGGAAAATTGATCGACTAAACAGAAATGAAGAACTTCTGAATGGTCTAGGCGTGCACAGTGAAAAATTAGCAATTGCATTTAGCCTCCTAAACACAGAGCAAGGGTCTGAGATTATTGTGATGAAAAATCTTCGGATATGCATAGAGTGTCACTTGTTTATAAAGTTGGTTAGCAAGGTTGTTTACCGCCAATTTATTGTTAGAGATGCAACTCGCTTCCACCATTTCAGTAATGGATTCTGCTCTTGCAAGGACTATTGGTGATATGCATGAAAGCAAAATTGAAAAGTATCAAACTTTTACCCATGTTCCGAAGCCACTGCAAGAACATTTGCAGATGGGACAGGTCCAGAGTCAGAGATTGGTTTAAGCTTATAGGTATCTGAATCTTAATCACCAGCTGCTTGTGGTATTTTGGTGAAATTTTTCGTCAGTTCTCAGCAAGTAAGAATTTTCGATGGTGAGTACATAATAGCAAAACAAGTGGTTGATTCTTGAAGGGTTGTAGATCTCTCCTCACAAGTGAATTTAATCAGAAAGAGATCGTGTGAAGCAAACCATCTTGCACACAAGTTATTCATGTGTGCTAGCAAATTCTTCTTCATGGAGGTATAGAATGTGGAACTTCAATTCACTAGAAGTTGGAATATGAACTTAGAATGGACAAGGGGTATGTGAACATCAATACATAACTTGTTTGTGATAACAACCTGAAACAAGCATAAAACTACTAAAAAATCATACATGTTTAATGCAAAAGACGCATAATGTGTCCAGTTATCTTGTGAAGGTAAATCCAGCAGCAACCTGAGTCACTTGCCGGAAGAAAATCAACAGCACTACGGAAGTTTCATACCACTATGTCAACTGTTTCATGACCTACATTATCCGTTCCCTTTCTATTCTACCAGAAAACCAGTCATGCAGAAAGATGAATAAATCCAACAAAACAGAAGCATCAAAAGCCATAACCAGCCAACAAGACTTTTCACCATCTAGGTTTAGGCCATTCTATCCTTTGATCTATCCAGCCTACGGTACCAATTTCCTTGTTCTTCGCATTCACCACTGACTGCTCATTTAATTTTTTTGGACTCTTTTTCAGATTTGAAGTGCTCGACTGGCCATTTTTGCTTTTACAAACTTTCATTTGGATGCTACCTTTAAAGCTACCCTCTTGCCGTTCATTTGGTAAGGTATGTACTTGGGATACAACTTCACAAGAACAATGGTCAACAAGAGTCCTAGTTCCTGTGTGAATGTTCTCAATTGAAGTTAAGAGACTTCGACGACCAATTGCAATACTGGAACCACCTTGGCTAGGTTGAGGAGGACCGTGAAGAGTAGGTTCTCCAGTAACAAATACTGTATCCTCCTCACCAACCTTATCATCAACCTTCTTGGGAAAGGGTTGAGAAGGGCTCTTATGCTCATTATCATCAGTCGGTTCAAGGCGGCAAACAGAAATTGCTTCCTGCGAAGAATCTTCTCTTTCTCGAATTGTCCTAGTTATAAGTGTCTTGAGAAAATTCATCACTTGAACAGCATACATCAACGCCGTCAAAGGATCTGACATCTGCAATCACACAAGTTACGAAAGTGTCAGTACTCACTTGTATTCCCAGAGCTCCACCTTTTCACAAAGACCTGAAAACAGAATTCGTCAAGAGTATATGACGTATGCATGATATCCGATGGTTGTGCCACTCATCCATAGAAACCACACCAGAAGTAGGCATCTGCATGATACCATGAGAATATGCAGAGGTCCTAATCTCAATCGAATCAATGACCTTCTTAAAAGGTAATGCTTTTCAGCTAAGAAAAAAGTTTAAACCATCTTTCCACAAGATGGTCATTGGTAAATGCACCTGTCATAAATTCTCTGATAAATCTTCTGTTTGCTGCTTAGGATAATGACAAAGAATGATGATTTAGTGCAGGTAGCTATTGAGCATTTGCATTTCATAATTTTAAAACTAAAATAGATCACTACTAACTTGAGTCATGTTCGGAGCAAAAACCATAGCGATATTACGTGCATTCATTTTGTTCAGATGTTCCAGTTGGGCCACATCAGCCATTAAGTTTATTGCCCAATCCAGCAAAGCAGCTTCTGTTGGGGGAAGAAACCGTGCAAGCTGCACACACTCCTCTTCTGATTGTGATTGCATCACTTGATCTTCTGAAAGAGAATCCAATACACCAGTTGGAAGTTCTCTAAACCAAACCTACAGAATCATGATTACATACAATGTTAAAGTTCCATGCAATTTTTAGAATACAAAATGGGAGTTGAAACAGTTTGAATGTAACCAATCCGTAGAATGCAGGTAACGAACCAAACAACCAAATTATACCTTTATCAGACTTGCCAAGCAATGTACATCAATGCCTTCTGGAACCACTCCCATATTTAATTGATTCCTAACATGCACTTCCTGACTGTTTTGTGCACTAATTCTGAAAATTCCTTCTGCCTGTAAGAAATTGTTCGATTACTTCAGGGCTCTGGAGCTCTCTCTCTCTCTCTCCAAGGCATGAAGTTACTACCACAATTGAAGGCTCTATGGAACTGGAGGAAACGACACTCACCTGTAAACCTCCCTGGGAATACAGCTGTCTCTGCATCATCAACAGTATTGTGGGCACTATATTGCCTCTTGAATCATAGGAAAGCTGCATCGACTCGGTTGAAACTCCAAAAACAGTCGCACTGCAAAAACTTAATGTTTGATCAGTAAACAGTAGCCTATGAAATCTCTTGAAATAAGGCATGGTAATCAAAAACTTCTCTTAACTAGAGTTTTGTACAATAACAAAGGAGAAGAGAAAAAGAAATGACTGTAAAGAAGCACTAAGAAAAGTTTTCCTTCAAGAAGTCTTGACCTTGCACTGGGTGCTCCTCTGGGTACTTCAGGCTCAAACTCCAAAGGCAAGCCAAGAAAGCCATCAAAACTATCAAAAGTGACGTGAGCAACGTGCCTAACATTAGTAGGCAAACCAATTTCCATCGAGCAAAGCTCTGTATTCCCCGTAGCAGCAATAATGCTACACCCAACAATGGACCTCCGAAAAGCAGCAGCCAAAAGTTCCACAACAGAGAGCTGGTCTCCTTCCCTCTCCCTCGCTTTCCTCTCTATACACCTATCGGATTGGGCTTGCGCTTCTTCTACGTGTTCTTGGTCTACGGGTCCGGTGGGGCTAAGCGTATGCGGGTGGTGTTGTTGATGTGGGATATCACCATGAGCACATGATGTAGAAGAGGGAGAGCTTGAGGGAGAAGGAAAATGAGATGGTGATGAATGGAGTACTACTGTCATTATTGTTTTCACTTTATTTCTAGACAGGAAAGTTCGACTCTTTCACAAAAACTGTTAGCAAGAATTGATTTTTTTTTTCCTGTTTGGAGTTTACTCCGATGTTGCTCTGAAATGGTTTCCTTGAAATTTGTTCGAGGGCATGAGAAGAAAATCTTTTGTGGGTAAGGAGAGTTGGATTGAAGAAAGGTTTTTGTGTGTAGGGCAGGAACGTGACTGTATTATATCACTCTGCTTTGATCCAATTTTCTTAGCCTTCTATATTCTCACAGGCTTTGGAATTTTGAAGGTTGAAGCAATCTGCAAAGAGAGAATGTGGAGACAGATACAGAATGTAGGTTGTCTGGTTTAGAGGACAAGAGCAGAGGAAAGGAGAAGTTGAGAAGTGGACAGAAGAGAAAAGTTAAGGCCATCATATCATCCCAGTCATATCCGCATAAGCATTTCTTTTTCCTTGGTGCTTAACCTTTTACTGATAAATTATTGAAAGTTCAGGGTGAATCCAAGTAGATAAAGACATGCATTATGGGGTTGTAACTTGTACCATTATTCTGTGATATAAGTAGTTAAACTTATTAAAGAGTCTCATGTAGCGGTAAGCATTAGCTTCATAAATGAAGCTCTCAACTTGGTCCTCCGCATCTAGGCTAATAGAAATTGGTTTCAGTACATTTGAGTAAGAATACAAGAAAACAGTTGACTTCTTTGTATAGATAGTTGATCTAACATGGAATTACAAGTAACAGATGTCAGGTCATCTCTATCACGAAAGCTCGTCTTACGCAAAGCTAACTCTATGTGACAGGTAACCAAGCAGAGAAAGGACCACCTGGGGTTGTTATCTAGGGGAACAGGGGAATAGGTCTTCTGTTCCCCCCTCCCCTGTTCCAAGCCAACCCCTGCCATATGACTCTATGTCAACAAGTAGGTAGGTCCCTGACCAAATTCCAATAGAATATTATAAAAACATTTATCTGAAATATAAAGAACACTTGCGGAACAGATCATTTGTCCCGTTTAGACCTGTTAAATAAGCTTTCATTCATCCAACACTTGCACCAAAGTATCCAAGATGAAAGTATTCTATCAAAGATGAGAGGAGTTGTTTGGAATGTGATTTTTTGCGTTTATTAAAATATTTCAATTATGTGCTATTTAATTTATTTATATATATATAGGCGGTCCCCAACTTGTTTTGTCAGCTTGCCAATCCAATAAAAGGGTTTTCGTAGCTGACACAGGCGTTGAACTTAGCATGGCAGTAGGTGCTGGCTGACGAGAGCTTAGTCAATTCTCTGTGGACTGGAACGCTATGATTGATGTAATTGACCCCACAAACAAGTACTCATCAGTCAGATTTCTGAGTTGCTAAGATAAAACTGAGACAAAAAGATAGGGAGATCCGGGACAAGAAATAACAGGGTTTAGGATAAAGTTGGAAGGCTCCGAGTCATTATGAGTAGAGGTTTCGTGAAAAAGAAAGTTACTTGTCCGTTATGGGCACAAAAGAGTGACCATTCAAGTTTAAGAGAGAAAGCGACTATACTGGAAAAAGAAGCTTTAAAGGATAGTTATTGTACCGTTGCGAGTCTTATGAATACATGATACCGATACAGGTTACTCTTTCAAATTCAAACCCAATTTCCCGGTCACTTGCTCCTAAGCCGTGGATGGATGACAAACAGGAAAATAAAAGAAATAACTTTTCTTGTTGGGTTAACCCTGTTGGACTTTATGATCGTACGACTGAAACCTGTATTCATAAATCTAACAGCCTTAATAAGCCGATCATATTTACCATGTTGAAACCTGTCGTCCACTAAATCATGTTCGACAATTTCATTACAAGTATATTGAAGTGTTGCAGGCAGTCGATGGTAAATTATTGCCAAAATGATTGTAGATTTGAAGCCAAATTTCTCGATGAGAAAGAAAGATCAGCTAGACGATATTTCAATCATTAATCTTCGACTTTATCCAAAATATCAAACATGAACACACTTATACATGCTTTGATTTTCAATCTAACCCACCATTTATATGATCCCAATAATTGTTTGTTCTCAACATATTACCAAGAACAAATCCGAATGAAGGCAAGCATCCAAGTAACACGTTTGTCAAGAAAGCTTTCTGTTAAATTTTTTATATAATTGGGCCTAAATAAACTGAATACATACAAGCTTAAATGAGGCTCCATCCTAAAACCAATTGGTATTAGAAGGAGTAACTCATTAAGCTTATATACATACTCAAGGCCATATATGCTTTCAATGAGGATATTTCAACATACCCCCTCATGTGTGGGCTAATTTACAGCCCAACACGTGCCACAGTTTATCGTGACCAGGTGGTGACGAGTAATTTAAAAACAACCCGCTCTGATACCATGTTAAATTTTTTATATAATTGGGCCTAAATAAACTAAGTACATACAAGCCTAAATGAGGTTCCAACCTAAAATCAATTGGTATTAGGAATAACTCATTAAGCTTATATGCATACTCAAGGCCATATATGCTTTCAATGTGGGACAAAGTCCACTTATATTTCAACACCTTCCAAAAGCATGCATTTAAAAGAACTCTGATTCCGGAATTACTCAGTCACCATCTCGCAGAGCATAAGTATTTCATTTTGTCGTTAAAGGTCTAAGCCTACTATTAATTCATCTAGTCACAAATAATCTCTAAAATGGAGATCCTGATAAGCTGCTTTCAACACATCAGATCTGTATCAATACAACCCATCACGTAATTATGACCTGTTCACAGGTTCCAGTGCTTCAACCGTAACAACGCTATTTCCTCTGATAACCTGCCAGAAGAAAATAAAAAATGTTTTACAAGGAAGTATAACTTAGATAACAGAATGATTGCATAATGCGTTAGACAAGCAGAGAAACACAAATGTGACTCACCACCATGCCAATATCAGTTTTCTCATCACCATTCACCTCCACAGTGTTGTCAACCACCAAATTCATGAACTGGTCAAATCCTCTAAGCGTTCCAACCACCAACCTATTAGCATTAAGCTTGACTGCATATGTCACAACGATAACAGAAATCAGCAATCCAAATATTATCTAAACATATCATAAAAAAGAAAAAGGGATTAAAAACCCCTCAGGAGTTTGTATTGAATTGATCAGACCAATTAATTTAAGGCACAGACCATCTTAATAAAACTCATATCTCCTTTTACCTTGGATTCATGGCATCTTTTTTTTTTTTAAGTTAAAAACCACATTATATTATCAAATTTGAGTCCTTGTACAGTAGAAAGAAAAGGTTTGACCCTTAAATTAAATATCCAAAGCCATTACAGTTGGAAACTATAAATAAGGCTCAGACTATCATACATAACAGCACAACCACCACAAACTAGAAACACAACCTAACAGCTCATGGGAATCAAACTGTAGGATGAAACAAGGAACTAGAGAAAATCGAGTTTCCTTTTTGAGAATGCCTTAGCAATGTTGCAAGTGCAACATTATAATCTAAAATACCAAGAAAGTTACATAAACTACATTAGTAAATTATCCACTGAAATTAGCATCCTCAAATTTTTCACACAAAGGATGTTATCCGAGCCACATATTAGAGAATAACGGCAATAAAAGCTCTCATGTTTTATCTGAAATAACAAAATGGAAGTCAAATACCCACCGATATGTAAATGAAATACCTAACGACATGTAAATGAAGGACGGGAAACCATCCAAAAGAGTCAAAGTAAAACAAGGTTAAGAACCAGTGATAAAGAATTGTCCATAGTTTGAGGATCCACCGCTAAATAATGGACAATAAGGTGGCAACCCTTAGGCCATCTCCAACCAAAGCACCAAAACACCAAATTTGGTGTTTTGGTGCAAAAAATCCACTCCAAAGAAGACATCA
>JANTPM010000005.1:42330918-42343144 GCA_025434745.1 Erythroxylum divaricatum | reverse complement strand
GCATCTTTTTATCTTTCCAATGAGGTAAAATGTGTCATTTTTAGACTTGTGTGCTAAAAGATATGAATTTTCAAATTCTTGGCATTGTGTAGGGAAACTTAAATTTAGTGGCAGCAACTTTGAAGCAATTTATGACCCTCTTAATGGCTAAATTAGTTTTTAAATCCTTCTAGAAAGTTGTAGAGCTTCCTTTTATCTTTTTATGGACACTAAATTTATGAAATTTTGATTTCGGGGTAAAAAGTTCGACATTTTCAAAGTTAGAAGGTTATTTTAGTTTTAAAAAAATAATAATAATAATAATTTGTTGCATAACCCACGTTCGAGCGCTAGGCGCTCGCCCGCACCCTAGCGCAAGGCGATTGCCCGAGCGCCGGGCACATCTACCGAGCGATCTGACCTTTCTCCACTTGTTTGTCCATAACTTTCTCGTTTGACCTCTAAATCTCTTGGTTTTTGAAGCGTTGGTTTCCTAAGAAAAATTTCTACATCCTCATGAAAAATTCAGAATTTTCGGGGCTAAGTTGAATTGTTTGGACTGAATCAAAAAGAGACTTTTAGACGGATATTTTAAACATACTTTCGTATTTTGGGTGATTTCTTGACCTAAAGAGATCCGATTGAGGTGATTTTTTATTCTTTTTAATTTAGGGACATGGAATTTCATTTTAGCTTAGGAATCGGATTTATTTATGGGCCCTAAGCAGATCAATTTTATTGGAAAAAAATTAGGGTGAATTTATCAAGTTTTGTTCGGATGACGTTAAATTAAGTTCGATTTGAGGTTTCTTCCGTGGTGAGGAATCCCTCCCTCGCGAAATGCGCATCCAGATGTCACGTAGGACGTCGGGCACGCGACTCATCGGGGAGGGGTTCCAACATCGCCGATCAGATTCTGACCAGTAACATCTTCTTTGGTAAGTTTACTCTCTCTCTTCTTCCCTAAACACTCGTTAGTTACCATTGTTAGTTATTCTCCTTCGTCATCATTAGTTGTTCCCTGCTAATAGATTTCATTAGGATATGTGGCTTATGTTATTTGGTATGTTGTAGAAATAGAATGAATGAAGATGAACGGATTAAGTCAGAGAATTGAGATTATGATAGTGGCTACAGGAGATCAAAATAAGAAGTAAAAAACAAAGAAAAAAAAGTGTTTATGTGTTAAGTTTTAATAGTTTTATAATATTTATAATCATAACCATTGTGTTTTAATAGTTTTGATATTTCTATTTATATAGAGATCAGTCTTATAAATATTCATAGTGTCAAACAAAATGCATGAATATTTTATTTTATTTGACAAACACTCATGTTTCTAAAATGTTGTATCAAACTTCTTTATAAATTTTTTATTCACAGTAAGAGGATGCTTGGTTAATTAAAATATTAAATATAATTAATTAAAACGTTAGCAATTAAAATGCAATAAATTAATTAATTAAAATACAGTTAATTAATTAAACTATAATTAATTAAAATATAATTCAAATGTATTTGAATGATTAATTAAACTATAATTAATTAGTTAATTACAATGTAACTAATTAAAATATAATTTATTAATTAATTAAAATACAACATTTTTTATTTCTCAATAATTTTAACAAATCAACCACTATCAATGGTAATGTTAATCATTTATTCCTCTTAACCAACCATCATAATTATAATGATTATATCAATTCTCATTCCTCACTATATTCATTCTCATTCCTATTATCATTTTCTTATATGAACCAACCGCTCCTTAGATATGCAATTTTAAAAGGACACATTCACAAAAATATTTTTTTATTTAACGCACACTCAGTTTTTTGAAATATTATCTCAGACTTGTCAAATTTGGTGATCAGAAAAGTGCCATTATTTTTTATAATGACCTTGTTAATTCAGAACTCTTTCCTATCATTCCACTGAAACCTAACTTGCAACTATTTTATTTCATCCCTAGCTATCTCTTTTCTCTCTTTTTTATTTTCATGTTTAAGATGGTTTTCTCTAGATTTTTTATTCTTGCACGAAACTTGTTAAGATGGTTTCGTAATCATGCATTAAAACTTGATTATTTAATATGTACAATTTAATATTTATTTTTTCTAATATTATTTAATTATCTAATGGTTCTTTTGTTACCAAAATAAAGTAGTATTTTCTTAAAGTATTATAAATAAACAAACAGTAATTTAATTGAAAAATATTTTTATAATATAATATTTTAAATAAAAATATATTAAAATGAAATTGTATATAATTTTTGAATAATATTTACAAGTTAATTATATTACTCATTTTAAATTAAAAGATCAAATAATTTTAAATTAAGTAATTAATAAAAATATATTGATGACAAAAAGTATTTATATATTTATTTTGTTGGAATAATCTAATTGCAACCAATTTGACTAACTAACTAGTGAATCCAATTGCAAATTGATTAACAGTATATAATATTCTCTTAGCTTGTACGATTGGATGACATCGTCCCAAAAAAGAAACAAAGGAAAAGGTCAAGGGAGAATGATATAGGTAGAGTTCGTTGGCCAAAAGAAACACTTCTTATCTTTTGTGACATTTGTAACTAATATATTCAAAGAATTAAGGGAAAATGTGGTGGAATTATTTTTCAAAGGATACCATGGAAGAAGGTGGAGGAAGACTTTCACAAAGCGACCAACTTACAATGAGATAAAACTAAGCTTAAAAATAAGTTTGATTAGATGAGAACTAGATGAATTCTTTGGAAACAGTTGAAAGGAAAAGAAACGGGATTAGGATGAGACTATGACCAAGGAACAATTGCTACTAGTGAGGAGTGGTGGACTTTGAAGATTAATGTTAGCACAATTTTAAGTCATTTTAGTTTACTTTAATGCTAAATAGTTAGTTAAATATAAATTATTAAATTTTTTGTAGAAGAACATTAATTTTAAAAGCTTGAACCTGAGCTTGAATGTAAGTTGAATCAAATTTTTGGATGTTTGGCCCAAGGAGAGATTACAGTCTGTCCTGTAGATGACCCTCCACAAGGATAACGAGAAGTTAAGGAAGTACATGTTCATTCTCTACCTGATAGTCATAATGCTCATCATCAATTCTCAGGCTACCATGATCAAGAGAATATAGATGAGACCAGTGGTCTAAACAATTATCATGTGACTAGTAATTGGGAAGATGTGTGGAGAGAAACTACCTCGACCCCTGCATCTACTCATGTTGCTACTCTTCTCACATAATGAAGGGAGTGAGAGAAGAAGATGCAAAAGGATTTTGAAAAGTGATAGTTCACAAAGTAACAAGAGTGCAAGAACTGATTCCACTAAAAGGGTAAATATGCATCAATGCATGAGAGGCTTGACGATATGACACAATTGATTGATGAGAGATAGATTGCAACAATAGAGATGAATACTTCCATTATAAAAATTTTGAACACGATAAATATTGATGCATCATAAAATATTAGTTCAGGTCTGGGCCGACCAGGCTTCAAGCTTTGTTTTCTCAGCCCGGTCGAGTCTCTGTCGGGCTCAGGCTCGAGCCACCCAGGTTCGATGATGCAAAATGAAGTTGTTTTGCTTTTAAAAAATAAAATTTGACTTCGCACGTTGTCATCCCTACTTTGACAAAATGCTATAAGAAACTTATGTCGTTTGACTACTTATCAAAGTATCTCTAAAAGCTCCTTGTCGAATGATTTTCACAAATCCCTTATAATGGTTTAATCCTTAAGTCTTCTCTAACATATAACACATAATACTTCATATTTGTAAATAGAAATGTTTTAAAAATTAGATCAATATCAAAAAAAAGTTCTTATTACTAAATTATAAAGTATTTTCTTATAATCACAAATAATTTTCAAAGTTATCAAAAATAATCACAACCTAATATTTCTTCTTCCTTAATCAAGAAAAAAATTAAGATGATTATGCATAAAAATTATGGTTTTAAATATCTGTAAAATTAGATTATAAATATAATTCATACAATCGATATTTTTTAAAATGAGATTTATACAATGAATGCACACAAAGACCTATAAATATGTACATAATTTGGTTGAAAGTACCTAACTTATGTATAATTAGTTAAATTATCTATAATAAAGTGGACAACAATTTTTTTGTCCAACTCATTTCATAATTTCGTAAAATAATTTAAATAAATTATGAGCACCTTTTATTATATTAGAAGCATCTATAAAATTGATAAAAGTTATTCTAATATTGTAATAAACTAAGAAATTAATTAAAGTATCTTCAATCTGTCTACTCATCTACTATACAGTATATCATGTTATTCCTACATTGGACTTACATGTAATAACAATCAATTGTTATTTCTTTTTATAAATCTGGAAGCAAAGACACGTGAATATCATAATAAAAAAAATCTTAAACCTATTGTTATTGTACTATCTATTACTTTATCTAAGAAAAAGTTAATTTAAAGTATTTGAAGAAATAAGTAAATGAAAGATTCATCCAACCTAAACTCTCTTGCATCACAATGCATTATCCTTATCAATCAAATCATTTTTTAAATTTAGATGAGCATTGGGGGAGTGGTTATTGAAGGTGAATAAAAATTTATGTTAATAATAGCTTTTCTTTATACTTTTATCTAATACGTGCTGCATATAATCATCTCCCAAAAATACATTACGAGTCCTTTTATATTTTTTTGACTTATTTTTGCAAATACTTTTTAATTCTATCATGTACATCAACTTATACTTTTTTTTTATAGAATTAATGTTAACCTTGGCACTAATAAGAGGTTCTTTTCTATGAATTCCTCTCCCTTTAAACTTTCTGTTAAGCATATATTTATATTAATTATTTCTGTCAAATATTTAAGAAGAAGAAAAATGATTTCAAGTTGGATAATTTCATACTGAATTAACCTTATCATATGCAAAGGATATTAAGTTCAACAAAACTTTTTTATGATGATTCTATATTTTTGATTATAATTTTAACCTAAAATTTATGAGAAAAATAGTTTATGATCTTATTATCATAATATTTGAATATTTAATCATCAAATAAAAAATCAAGGACTCATGCTATTTTTTTCATTTTAAATTCAACAGTTAAAAATGTTATTGGAATTTAAACGTACGATACATATTCATCTATGTATATGTATAACAAAGTAGAAATATATCACAAGAGTTTGAACACTAACAATTATTAAGTTTAATAAAAATAAATTAATGATTACATTATCACTGTACGACTCTCAATTTTAAATATTGTAGATATATACATGCACTTCAAAGAAGACAACAAACATTATCTAGTAATTAGAAGTTTTGAAGAAGAAAACGTGAGATTAGTTTGATATATTTTGAATGGTCGATATTAGTGAATACAATATATATATATTTATATGGACGATTCCAACCAAAAAGTAAGGTGGACACTTTTCAAATAATAATTCTGTAGAACAAAAAGTCCTAAAAAAATATTATATTTAATGTCCTACTCATTTCCTCATGCTTTTTGGCTACTAAGACAGATTAATTATATTTAATGTCGTCAAAGATAATATGTAATTAAAAAAGGGCCATAATAGGAGGAATATTATGGCTCAAATATGGACAATTTATGTTTGGCAAATATGGCATAATCACAATAGTTGTTCACATACGTATCTATAAATTGTATACTAAGTTTTAAAAAGATGCAATTGGCCATCAAGGAGACAAGTTGACCATGCTGATATAAAAAAAAAAAAAGAAGAAGATTGCATTATGCTTGATATTCTTCTTAAACTTAGTGATTATGACCTTTCAAATTGTAAACCCTTAAGCTAGTAAAAAATGCTCCATATAATTATTATAGATAAGTGTATCTCTCTTATGCATATTTAATGTTAATCACTCATAAATTGATAACCACTACACGTTAAAAACTAACTATTTTCCAGTTTAAGATCTTTGATTGTCATTTAAAACAATTACCATCCTCTATAAAAATCTTTGGGAGATAATGTTGCAGAGTTTGAGAGTATTAGTAATAACTACTTTATTCTTTTCCTTTCATAATCTAAACTAGTATTAAAATCCTAATATTATGTTTAAATTTGTCTAAGTAAAACTTTAATCTACTATTTTTATCCCAAAAGTAACACATTCAATGAATTCTTATGAATATAATATTTGAAGTACTGCATATACTGAGCAATTATATTTCATGCCTTTTGATATGAGACTTAATTCAAGATAAGAATTAATTTATCATTATGTACCTTCATTCATTGGAGGAAAAAACAATTTATGTGCTTTTTGCAAGTATGATTGGGCGATACCTTTCCTCTTTCATCCTTAAAAGTAACTAAAATCTACTAAAAAGATGAGGTCAATGATAAAAGGTCAAAAGTAGACAATAATGATGCAAAGAAAATGGGCATGTTTCTGTTATCATGGCTTAAACATCAAAACCAAATAGCCAATAAATAATAAAGGTTACAACTTTCTATCAATAAATTGAATTTCAAATTAAGAACGAAAAAAATAAAAAAGAATAATAGAGGAATTTACATGACCAACTAAATATTTGTAATATAAGCTAACATAGGATCATGTTTTGTTCCCTTAACCAAAACATGACAAAGACATTGAGTTCTTTTGGGACCTAACTTGAACTAAACGGCTAATCCTTAATTATGTCATTCTAAAGTATTATTTGAGTGTCTCATATTTGTATTTTGTATTTTCACTAGAAAATGACCTTACTAGAGAGGATTTAGACAACAAGCCTAAAAAATATTAGACATAATGACTCATCTAGGCTTCAATTCAATAATATTAGTCTCTTAACTACTTAAAAAGAAAATAAAGAAATGAATGTTTGTTATTTAGCTTATGATAAACACATTGGCTAAGATATCTATTAATAGAAGATGTATTATAAGTATTAGATATATGTTTATATCTGTGGAGTGCCAAAATTCCACTTTTAGGAGTAAACAATGACACATACTTATTCAGCAAGTCTGTGGAAAATAGATTAATGATTGACAAAAGAAATGTATAATAAAGCATAAATATTATGACTTTTGCATCAGAAATAAAGCCATCTTGTTGATTTATAATAATATAATGTAAGACAAATCAAAATACTGGAAAATTGTTGAAAAAATATTTAAAAAGTTATAGATTAGGAATATAAGCTTTAAAGATGCTAAATCTAATAATATACTCTTGTCAGTTTTAAACATAAAGAAACAAAATCTCAATATTATCTAAACTAGTGCATGAAATATGGCTTATATATAATAAAGGTAATTAAAGAGTGTTGATTTACCATTAGAAGTTCAAGGTATGACAAGACTATCTAAATTACCATAGGTAACCTAAAAGGCAAAATTCTCCATAATGTCAATATGTCACTGTAGAAAATACTAAGATAGGTCATGCAAAATTAAATAAATAATTTTTTGTGTCACTTATCATGTATGGTGATGGTAAAACTTTTGATTTGGAATCAAACTCAAAAAAAGCAACCAATAAACTGTCTACTAACCACCTAAAAGTTAGCATAAATGATAAAAGATGCATGAATCTTTTAATTTGAATCATTCTTATTTAATTAAAACTATTAGCTTATTGTGCTTTACTAAACAAAACAAAAGAAGTTCTACATATTATGATATCAAAACTTGATCTTTTAGGAAAAAAAGGAATTAAACTCAAACATCGTAGTTATAGAACTAACTTCACTAAGCAATCAATTTCACCTAGTTCATTTACATAATATCTTGTATTAAATTTTTTCAATAACTTAAAGAACAAAATCTATAAAAATAATTCTTTTCTGCACTAGTTTATTAAGAGACAAAAAAGTGAATCGAAAGTCATATAAACTCTAACCAACGTATGTTAATTTTCATTTTAATTCATAAATAAGGAATTGTAAAACCCAGGAGAAAATCATATAAGTATCCAAAAATAACTTTAAAGACAAAAGCATCTCAAGATAACTCTTAAGTTAAAAACCATCTCAAAATAACTTTAAATGTAATTACACAAATAAAAAAAAGCTTACCTCATGAATGAAGTATTGCAGCAATAAAAAAATTAAGAACTTATATTGTTCACCAAGAACTATTACTAATAAATCATTATGGAACATAACTATAAAATGTTTTTGTAGGAGAGCTCATAATGATAAAACCATTAAAAGAGTGTGAGAAATTGTTGCCTTACAAACTTTTTTTTGGGTTTGAGATTAATGATGCAGTATGGGGATCTGTTGCTATAATAATATATTGATATAATTGAAAATATTTAGGGAAAAATTGAGATAACAAATGAATAGTAAAGATTGAAAAGAATTGAAGAGATTGTAAAATTTTAATTAAAAAAGGATAAAAATGTATACTTACAAATTAACAAATATCGATTTAGAAATCAACTAGTTCATTAGTTAACATAATAACTTATAAATTTAAATATTATTACTACAAACTAAATTGAAATGTCGGCAGATTCCTTGTAATATCCTAGACCACTTGCCCATAAATATTGTCTATTTTGGGTTGCCCTTAGGTCAAACCCCTCACGGTTTTACTCTTCATACCTTTGGGAGACACGTCTTCCCTAATGTGGAAAGAGTAAAACCATGAGGAGCTTCGAACCCAAAGCGGATAATATCTATAGGCAGGTAGTCTGAGCTGTTACAAATGGTATCAGAGCCGATACCCAAACCATTGTATCAACTAGGCTGGGCCTTAAAGAAGGCAGGGCTTTAAGGGAGATGGAGAGTGTGAGATCCCACATCTGTTGGAGAGGGGAACGAAGTACGTCTTATAAGGGTATGGATACCTCTCCCCCTAAGAAGAACTTTCCCAAAGGTAGGAAGAGCAAAACCGTGAGGGATTTGGTCCTAGGGGCAACCTGAAATGGACAATATCTGTAACATCCCGTTACCCATGTTAAGGCTAAAATTGTAAATGCGAGAGATTACGGAGAAATTAGGAAACACCTTTCATGCTCATGCATTTCATGATATGCACATATATATGAATAGTAAATTTTGCACACATCAAAATGACTGTAAATGTATTCATTGATATTTCTGGGTATAATTATTTGCAAATGTAATTTTATTGGAAATTGTGGTTTGATTGTTTTGAAAATTTGATTGGAGATTAGAATTCTTGATTTAGAATTTTTGGAGAAAATTTTCTGAAAAGAATTGAGATAATTCTTGGACTAGAAAAAATGTCAATTGACAAAACAATTGATAAATGATAGTAGAAATTACTGTCTAATGGCAAAAGAAATTTTGATAAATGACATTAGGATTTATGGAAAAGTGTCATTGAAAATTTGGGAGTCAATTGGAGTAGAAATAGGATACAAATGGACTAGTTAACAAAAGAGCCATTTAGAGACCACTAAAAGGTAACAAGTGGCACCCACTTACAAATTTCTCCTAAATTAAAGACCATTTCATGGTCTTTCAAGTGCCCATTCATGACATATGCTTCTCTCATCTCCATCTTCTTCATTTTCTTCATTTGCTCTCTCTCCATCTACGACACTCTCCTCTCCCAAGCATTTGTGTTGAACTTTGTTCTTATCCTTCACTTTGTCACTTCAACACTTTGTCATCTTCTTTATGTTGAGAACGACCCATCCTATTCCTTCATGAATGTTGATGATCGTGTATGTTAGAGGAGCTAGGGTTCACGATGATTTGAAGGAGCTTTGGAGCTAAACAAGTAAGTTAAATTTTGTTCTTCATGTGTTGTTTTAAATGAAGCATTTATGATGATAGTTCAGTGGTAAATGATCATGACAAAGGAGTTGAGTATATACTAGAACGTTGGTGAAGAAATGAATGTATACATGTTGATGTTTTGTTTCACATGAATGCTAAATAATGAATTAATAATTGATTTGTGAATGTTATTAAGTTGAATTGGAGTAGAGAATGAAGAGTAAATGAGGTAGAAAGGATGACCTTAGTATAAGATATGATTAGAAAAAATCTAAACTTTTGTTGAAAAATTGGGTTTGCGTCTGTGTAATTTCGTCATGGCAAACTTTTGGAAGTTCACTGTGGCGAACTTGAAGAATTAAGTGAGGATTTCTTTCGGGTAAAGTTCGCCTTGGCCATCTTTAGGTTTCGCTGCGGTGAACTTGTGAATTTTATGCGGGAATTCCTCTCTGGAAGAGTTTGCCGCAGCGAACTTTTCTCTGCGCTGAATATGATTCTGTATTTTAGGCACATCTTTTTTCTGTAGTTATCCAAATGAATTTTTGATTTGGAGTAAACTAAAGACATAAGGCTAAAAATACTATGAAGAAATCAAGTTCTGAATCGGACTATAAGAGTTTCAATTTCTGGGTGAAAGTTAAGTATACGGTGTTGTCTCGGAATAAAGGCAATCCGAAAATATTTCGAGTATAATTTTCACATTTCTAAACCAAATTGAGTGATTTTGATGTCAATAGAAACATAAGACATAGATGAACATATTTCTAGAAGAGAGTAAGACCAAATTACATCAGTTTTACTTTCTAATTGAATGTGAATAGTAGACCCGAAAGTGTGACTTAGATAAATCTGAAGTGTGTCAATGAGAAAGGAATAGAGATTTTATTGGTTTTAGTGAGGCATAAACCTAAGTATAAATATTACTTAGATGAGTTTTGATATAAGACTGATAATGTGATGAGAATAAGAGAAAGATACTCGAGATTGTCATGAACATGCATTGTATATATTTTATATACACACTTGTGCATAAGGGAATGCTTATAATTGTGCAATTATTAATGTGTGTGCATCGTGTGTTTGGCATATTGATGTGCAGGATAAACGTCTGCATTCAAAAGTTTCCAAATCATTAAAGCTAGTGCTAATCTAGAGCGTACTATGAGTAGACCTAGATGGTCTGACCTTATTGTTTGTTTCGTTTATATTATGACTTGAGTGATTATGAGTGAGATGTGAATTGATTGTGCTGATTTCCAGACAGAAGGTCCGATGAATGTGATGTATGAATAAAATATTGAAGTGTTTTTTGTATGTGAATTGGATGAAATATGTGATATATAACTTGGTTGTTAAATGTCGGAATTAGTTCCGAAGGAATGTGTGATCATACATATAAATGAAAAAGTGATATTCAACTCTAATGTTGAATGTCGAACTATAGTCTGATGATATGTAAATGAGAGTGAATGAGAATATGCAAAGTGATTGATGTATTTCATTTTATGAATGCATGAAACATAATAGTTGTTGTGACCAGAGTAGCTACTGATCAGAGCTTAAAACTCAATGATTGAAAAAGAGCCTCGAGCTCAAAAGTGATTCAGAGCCTTAGGCTCAATATTTAATGAGCCTTGTATCCCCCAAGTGGATAAGGGACAGTTATCAATGAGCCCTATAAGGGACAGTTTAGGCATTCGGTCACAATAAAATAATAAATGAAAAGTGTGTCTTATGTGCACTGCATATGCATAATATGAATGATTAAATTGCATTGAAGGTGAAATGTGAAATGATGTGAATGTGAATTATGTGTTATATGACTGGGTGAGCCATCGATGATGGTCTTTCATTGAGTTCGCAAAACTCATCCAAAATTTGCAAATATTTTTTAGAGTCAGAGGGATATCCCGTTAGGCCAACGAGAGTATACCTACAGCATTCAAGTGAAGGATAGAGGTCGGGATCAGTTCGCATCTGCATTACATTTCTTTATTTTGTATTGAATTGTATATTCCGTAACTTTTTGTATAATTTGTATTTCGAAATGACTAAAGTGTTTTGTATTTATTAAAGGGCCCAAATGGTTATTGAAAATTTTGTTGATTGTATAGTGTTGATTGAAAATGTTTATAAAGGAAAGTAGACCTGAATGATTGAGTGCTCTAACACACCACCCTCGCGGGACACGGACTTAGATACTACCTAAGATGTCGGGTTTGGGCACCAGGGGAGTTGGGGTGCTACATTGGTTGGCATCAGAGCCCAGAAGTACTATCTTACATGGGCATTTTTGAAATACAATACATGCATTTTAGTCATGTCATAGCTGACGATAGCGACTGATCCCTAGTCTGAGTCACATGAGTATACGTTACACGCCTAAGCATGTGGTAAGTGCTTAAGCTAATAGAAATAGTGAGAAAAGTGATGATATGTCAGAATGTGAGAAAATGGAAGTTGTGGATATCTAGAAATGAGAAATAGTA
>JANTPM010000005.1:42316428-42327576 GCA_025434745.1 Erythroxylum divaricatum | reverse complement strand
ATCCAAAAAAAAATTCACTAGGGGAAAGGGATTTTTATTATCCATTAAGGTTTGCTTGTGGGATTTTACAAAGATATCAACATTTTTCTATTTTTTAAAATGAAGATTCAACTAAACCAAGTGTGCTTAATTCCTCAAGAACTCTTATATGATAAAGACAAAATTATAAAGTTACTTTCTGATCACCGTTTCCTTTGGGTGGCTTATTTTAACTAGTTATAGTTCTAATGTTTAAACTATACTAGGTTGAGAGTTCATTTGAAGGTATGATTTAGTATGTAGACCTAAATAGTTTTGAGGATGAATTAACATTTGTCAACTGGTAAGCTACTTGGAAGGAGTAGATAAGACACCGATAATAAAGTTGAAGTTGACTTTGATGAAAGATTGGCTTCCTTTAAGATTTGGTAACAAAAATCACTAAAAAATCCCCATACCAAAATTGAAAATATTGCAATATAAAATGCTTTCATTAGGTCTGGGGAGCAAATCCTCTGAAGAAGGGAGATGATGCATAATTTTATAAAAGAGGAGATGGAAAAATTTGTTTTCATCCTATTAAAATCCTCAACTCTAACATTTTATATATGCGTTTTTATTTCAAGTCTTGTTTCCATTAATGATGAATTATAACCTTGCATTGCCTCTCCTTTATTCTTTCCATCGACTCACTACAATTAAAAGTACTAAAACCTTAGAAATCTTGTCTAAAAATATTTGAGTTAGAATTTGGTGCTCGAGAGTGGTGTATCTAACATAAAAGGGTTATGAGAGCTTATGAAGGAATGCATTGAGAAAAAGCTTGGATTTAAAGTTGAGAAATTGATAAAACTTTGAGATGAATTTACTAGCTTCTTAAAATCGATAAAAGGTTTCGTGAAGAGCAAAAGAGGGGTTCATAATGATTTTTGAATACCCAAATTTATTGTATTAAGAAACATTTTTGCTCACAAAAAAAATCTTATCGGTCTCAAATTCCATTTTCATTCTAAACTCCAGATAATCATTAAAGCTACAACTGGTGTTAGGTAGTTAGAATTTAACTGACACGTAATACCATTATTACCAAAAAGGCCTTTCATTTAATATGGATAAATAAAATAAATACTTATGATAATGTTAGATTTGAACAATTATGTAAATATGGTTCGTTGATCAAATTTAAGGAGATAACTAGTATACATTAAGATTATTTGATCCCACATTGTGAAGTAAGATAATATATTTCCTGAGTTTCTCTTGATAACCTATCTTTTGGACTCAGAAAACCCATGCCTTAACTTCTTCATCCATCTTTTGGACTTAGATAATCCATGTCCTAGGTCTCTTATTATAGCACACTTATTGTGTCTCTTTACCGTATCTTTCTTTCTTTTACCATATCCTTCTTTCTTTTACCATATCTTTGTCATATAATGTCTTGCCTACTTGTGAATATACCTATAAAACCTAGACACATGAGGGAGTTGGTCGAGATACCTAATTATAACTCATCATGTGAAAATAAGAAAAAGTTTTTTACCAAGTAAGTGAATAATGCCTTAATGATGGATTCATCTCTCTCAAAACAAAATTGAAAATTGTCTTCAACATTGAAGTGTTTACATCAAAATTACCTCCATCACTATTTTATAGGAATATAAAGACCATTAATCATAAAACAATACTACATATTTATAATCAAATCATAAACAAAACATATATCAAAAAATATAGTAAGTTTGCATACAGATTTCATCAATAATCAAATTTTGAATAATTTTAAATTATATCATATTGTATCTAATTTATGGTATTTGTAGATCATATTATATCATTATTTCATTTGTTCACACTATATCTTATCAAATGTAATCTTTGGGAGTATTTGTTTCTATTTTATTTTTTTGTTCTTGTTACAATTTTAATAAAGAAGGAAACAACATGGTAAAATACGTTTGATTTTTTCTGTTGCAATTTGTTATTTCTAAAAATAAAAAATCATAATAGATTCACAAAAATAGAAATTAGACATTTTTCAAAAATTTTACAATAGGTTTTATTTTTGTTTTTGTTTTCGTTTCTACTTCTCCCTCTTATAAATTTCCTTCATTGTAGAAACTCTCATCTTTCTTTCTTATGTCCCATACTCATCTCATCTCTCTCTCTCTCTCTCTCTGCCCCCTACTTCTTTGTTCTTCTTTGCTCTCTTAAGTCCCTAACTCATCTTCTCTTTTTCTCCTGTTTTTTTGGTTTGCACTTTTTTATTTATGATTTTTTGATTTTTTGGTTTGAGTTTCTACATTTCTGATTTTTTTGTTTGTGTTTCTACATTCTGATTTGTTTTTTTTGTTTGCGTTTCCGCATTTCCAAGTATTCTTTTACGTTTTTGGTTTACTATTTTTCGTAGACTGGATGCAAAGTTCAATGGACAATAAATCCCATTTAAACACGAGACAAGAAATCCATCCAATTTTAAGATCACAACTTCAATTATACAAATTTTTGTGTTCAGTTTTTATATTACAAATTTAGACTAAACAAGTTTTTGTTTTTTTAACAAAAATAGAAAACAAAAATTAAAAATCACAACAAAAAAGTAGCAATAAAACTAAACGGCCCCTTATGTTTTGTAAGTCACAATTAAATTCATAGTTATTACTAAACGATGGATCAATTTGATAAGTCTGAATGTTATAACTTGATGTATGTCTAAACTAATGTGGCTCAAGCCTCCAACTATGTGCCATCCTTTTCCGTAATAAACTGATTTTCGAAGAACTTGGGCCCAGTTATTTGATCGGGACACAAAGCTTCTAGTCGGAATGTCAACTCTACACGGCGATTGGGCCTGTCCTAAAACAATGGACACCAAAATAAGGACATACTGTTTAAAACAGTCAAAATCACGACAACCAAAGGCCCAACTAAATCCTCACCGTCCAATGTCAGGAGCTAAGAATTCAACCGTTGGATGACACTCCTAGTGAGCGGGTCTCAAAAATTTCAAATACCACTCACAACCCGCGCTCACTTCATAGTTCATACCAAAAAAGAGAGAGAGGGAGACGAAGACACAGGGAGAGGCGCCTGAGAGTAGTGAATCGGACCTAACAGTGACAGTTCGAATCGGATCAAGGAAATGTCGGGTCGACACGAGAAGGAGAAAGGCGTCAACGTCCAGGTCCTTCTCCGATGCAGGTCAGCAACTGATCTTTGCCCTGTTTTTCGCTTCTCGATTATTTGATTTCGTGGATTTAATTTCAAGTTGTTTGGACATTAGGCCGTTCAGCGATGAAGAGTTGAGGAACAATGCTCCTCAGGTTGTAACGTGCAACGAATACCAGAGAGAGGTCTCCGTCTCCCAGAGCATCGCCGGCAAGCATATCGACAGAGTTTTTACTTTTGACAAGGTCTCCTCTTGTTTCTTGTATTCCACTTCTAGAACTTTGTATTGGATTTTGGATCATGTTTGAAAATTTAGATTTTGGGGTATAGGTTTTCGGACCTTCAGCCCAGCAAAGGGATCTCTATGAACAAGCTGTGGTGCCAATTGTGAACGAAGTTCTGGAAGGTTTCAATTGTACAATTTTTGCATATGGTCAAACTGGTACTGGTAAAACATATACAATGGAAGGTGAATGCAAGAGGTCTAAGGTAGGGCTTATCAGTACCTTTTGGTTGTTTTATCAGATTGATGTTTTATCTCTCATAGCATGTGGAATAGAAGTTGTTGTCTTGTTAATTGTGATGTTATAATGGGAACAGAGTGGGCCTAATGGAGAGTTACCTCCAGAAGCTGGGGTCATACCTAGAGCTGTCAAGCAAATTTTTGATACTCTTGAAAGCCAGAATGCAGAATATAGTGTAAAAGTGACTTTCCTAGAGCTGTACAATGAGGAAATAACTGATTTACTTGCTCCAGAGGAAATTTCCAAGGTTTCTCTGGATGAAAAGCAAAAGAAGCAGCTTCCATTAATGGAAGATGGAAAAGGTGGGGTTCTTGTAAGAGGTTTGGAGGAAGAAATAGTGACAAGTGCCAGTGAGATCTTCACTCTTCTTGAGAGAGGGTCTGCGAAACGTCGAACTGCAGAAACCTTGTTAAACAAGCAATCAAGGTAAGAGTTTCGTAGCTATTTCATGATTATGGTAAATTCGTATATATGTTTTTTCAACTTAGGAAGCTATCTTGTCCTTTAGTCGGTCGCATTCTCTCTTTTCCATTACAATACACATCAAGGAAGCAACACCGGAGGGTGAAGAACTAATCAAATGTGGCAAGCTAAATCTGGTGGATCTTGCGGGGTCAGAAAACATATCTCGTTCTGGTGCTAGGGAGGTATTGTTTCATTTTGATATCATTGACCTTATGAGTTTCAGTGGTGGTTGGCTAATAAGAACCTAAAATAAAATCTGGGTTGTCTCATAATCCGGTTGTACTGTTCGCTGTGTTTTAGGGTCGTGCAAGAGAAGCTGGTGAAATTAACAAAAGTTTGCTTACCTTGGGTCGAGTGATTAATGCTCTTGTTGAACATCTTGGGCACATACCTTACAGGTTCAAATTGTTTTCTTGATCTGCTTGATGACAGCCTGTTCTTGATTTTCTTTTCCAACTTGTGTTCATAACTAAAATACTCCAGGGATAGCAAGCTCACAAGGTTACTTCGTGATTCACTTGGGGGAAGAACTAAAACATGCATCATAGCCACAGTTTCACCAGCTGTTCACTGTCTCGAGGAGACTTTGAGTACCCTGGATTATGCGCACAGGGCAAAGCACATAAAAAATAAACCCGAGGTTCGTTTTCATGCAGAAATTTAGTGTATTATTTCATTAACGTACTCCTTGTTTGGTTAAACTAACATCCAAATAGATAATTCACGTAATCAATTCCCAATCCCTGAATTCGGAATTGAGAAAACACTCCATAAATAATGGTATCTAGGATTTTGAGAACTATGTAACTTCAAATGTTAAAACTCTCTAGGAGTTGGTGTTGTGTAAATTGAACTAATGCTAAATACTGCTTATCATCTGCTGGCTGTTTTAAGCTAGTGTTGTAGCACTGCAACTTCTCATGTTTAAGCTCTTTAAGCAGCTATTTTAAAATTCGATCATCAGGTTAGAGTATGGTTCTGTTGGCACCTATGGAAAGGACTGTATCTACTTCATTTTCTTTCAGACCGCTCTTGTATACAAACTGCTACATGAAATGTTTGTGAACGCATGACAGTATTTTCTATCTGTGCTTAATATATAGTAATGTGTGCTTATATTAGTTAAGATATGAACCTTGGTGCTTGAGTGAGTACACACTTAAATTGGATACATGGACTGAAGAGTATTTAGAAATTTATGTGGTTGCTTGTAGGTTAATCAAAAAATGATGAAATCTACTCTAATCAAGGATCTTTATGGAGAGATTGACAGGCTTAAGGCAGGTGAGATGGCTTGTCTTTCACAGGCTGGTAATCATAAATTTATGTAAAGAGTTCATTAAAGTTGCATGAAACTTATGGTGCCCTGGTTTTCTATCTCGCTTCAAATGCCATCGTGCTGCTCAGAGGTTTATGCTGCACGTGAAAAGAATGGTGTTTATATTCCAAAGGAACGATACTACCAAGAGGAGAGTGAAAGGAAGGTAACATAATATATCAGTTGTCTCAGTTTTGATTGGCTTGATCGGCTGCAGAAATGGTAGCTCCTATTTTCCAATGTTTCTTTTCTGCATTTATCCCAAGTTTGTTGTTCGATATGGGTCAAGGATTATCTTTTGTCCGATCTTGTTGTGTTTGCCTCTGATCTACCATGAATGTGTTTGAATATTGCTCACCTATTTTTGCTTTCTATGTTCAGGCCATGGCAGAACAAATAGAACAAATGGGGATGACTATAGAAAGTAACCATAAGGTTAGTATGCGGAACTGAATAGGGTTTTTCCGATAGTAAGCATGAACGTTTTAGTTTCTAGCAATATTTTATTCTTAGTATAATGCATGCACAATGTGTTGGACCAGCAACTTGAGGAGCTGCAAGATAAATATGTTGCCCAAGTTCGGCAATGTTCTGAATTGAGCGGCCAACTTGATGCAACTGAGGTAAGAAATGTTTGTAAGCATTTCGTGTATAGTTACTTTTTATGGATAGGTTCTGATTGGGTTCATGATATATGTAGAGAATCTTAAGCCATACCAGCAAATTACTAGCCAGCAGTAATGAAGAACTTAAGAAGTGCTGTTATGCTCTAAAGGAGAAGGACTTTATCATATCTGAAAGGGAAAAAGCAGGTATATTTAAATTTTCTTTTATGTTCATATTTTGATTCACTTTTGATACTTGATGCTACCATTGAACTTACTGAACAGAGAATGCTCTGGCTGATCAAACATTTGTTCTACGGGGTGACTTGGAGAGAGCTCTTCAGGATAATGTTTCTTTGTTCCAAAAGATTGGTATGTAGTGTTTAGTTTAGTTAGAAACTAAAAGTTTCTTAGTTAACCACCACATATTACTCACTAGATAGTGTGATGGGTTGTAGGTAGAGAAGACAAACTGAACGAAGATAACAGATCGGTGGTGAACAACTTCAGAATGGAACTCTCCAGGCACATTCATTCTCTTGGTGGCATGTTAGCGAAATCATCGTCTCAGCAAAATGAACATCTTAAGTGTGTTGAGAACCGCTGTCATTCTCTTTTGGATGTACATGATAAGGTATTAAGAAACATATGCTCTCTAGTTTCCCTGATTTCTTTCCTCTATTATATAATCTTTTGTTTTATTTTTTTTAAGAAGAAATTGGTAGAAGAGTTTAACTTGAGAGGTGCAAGCTTTTGCTCTGCTCTTGTTCATGGTTTATAAATTTACGCGTTCAGGCAGTTAAGGATACCAGGAAGAAATTAACGGCTTTGAGGAATTTGTATGTATCCCACTTGGAGGCATTGCAAAATGTTGTGCGTTTGCACAAGGCAACCTCTTTTGCAGGTCTGGAAGAAATTTCATCTTTGGTAGCTTCTAATGCAGAGTCCATTGAAGATGTAGGTAGCAGTTATTTGAATTTCTTGTCCACTTTATATCCAAATTATTCCATGGAGATCTAATTATGCATCATTCGAAAATCAGTGTCTAGCTTCAGAGACTGGTCAAGCAGATTCAATATTTGATGAAATTCAGAGCTGTCTCTCAGCTCACCAAGGAGAAATGGCTCTTTTTGCAAGGGAACTGCGACAGGTTATATAATCTGAACTCCACGTTAAATTAATTTGGAATGGAGCAAGTTTGGAAGTATTGCTTTCTCGACAACATCTTGTTGATGTTGCAAGCTGGATTATGTGTTTTGTTGCAAACAAATAGTGTCTGAATATTGATTGATATTTTTGTGTTTTGTTGCAACAGATATTGTCTGAATATTGATTGATACAGTCAGGAAATACTGAAAATTATTTGTTCATTTGAATTAAATGTGACTATGCTGCATCACTGCCGTCTACTTTAGTGTATTTGCTGTCATTGCTTTCTTATTTGTCACAATTGTTATTGGAAATCCATCAGAGATTCAATCTTAGTAGTGAGCAGACGAAGGAGATCTCAGCATATATGAATGATTTTCTCAAAAAGATTTCAGAAGTATCTGAAAGGCTTGAAAATCATGCAGCATTAGCTGATGAAATCCAAATGAAAAGTATTGCTGATTTTCAGAAGGCTTATGAGGTAGTTGTTGTGCATCTCCCAAAACTTTCAGTTGCATATCTCTGTAAGACATTGCCCAATGGCTGCTCAATCATTATTTGTGCAGGAGCAATCAAAATCAGATGCTGAGAAGCTTGTTGCTGACATCAACAATCTAGTCTCTAACCACATCATACGTCAGAAAGATATGGTGCTTTTCTGGTTTTTTACTCTTTCAATAATGTCTTGATTACCAAGATGCGCTGACTTTTGCTTTCACAGGTGAATGCAAGGCTATATGGCCTGCGAGAAAATGCCACCGGAAACAAGGCATTTTTGGATGAACATGTTTCTTCAATGGAGGGCGTTGCTACAGAGGCAAAACGCAAATGGCAGGAGTTTTCTATGCAGGCGGAGAATAGTGCCAAGGACTCTGCAGATTACTCTGCTGCGAAACATTGTCGTATGGAGCTCATCCTGCAGCAATGGTATGTTGATCTTCTGTGTGATGGTGGGTGCGCCAACAATTCTTATACATTAGTCTGACCCGTGTGCTTCCTTATTCTCTAGCGTGACAACAGCCGAATCGGCTTCCAAGCACTGGAAAAAAACTCGGGATTTGGTTAATGACATTGGCAGGGAACACGTCTCCGCATTGACGTCACTTACTAGGTAATACGCCTCGCCCTACTGTTTTTTCCACCATTAATTGTCCAATACAAGTATTGGAAACATTTAGCATGTTAGGCACAAGGATTTGCTCTGTAAGCAATATTAAAATCATCATCTTGGTATTTTCCAAGTATTTCAGTTATTTACTTTCTATCAGTATTAGAAAACTTTATCTGGCAAACCTAAGTGAATATATGAGTAATATGCAACTGTTTCTCTACAGAAATGCCTGCGACAGTATTGACCAGCATGAGGCGGAAGTTGATTCTGCAAGAATTGCAGCCGAGGAAGATGCGGCAAAGAATAATGACGAAATCCTTCATCACATTGACAGTAAGTATTAGTGGTTTCATCGTCTTCAGATTTTCGATTTTAATAGAGTTGACTTTCTTTTGAATAGCTTATGTTGAACCACCACATGGGCTGCATTTCTGGCGGTAAGTGTCTGGGATGTGACTTTCTCTGTTTTGTTATTGCTGCAGGTGCATCAGAGCAGGAACGTAGAACTGTATCTGGTATCCTGGAGGCTGTGCAATCTCATGCAAAAACCATTGAAGTTTTGAGGGATAATCATTCCGGCCAAGCCGCAGCTATCGAAGACAAGGCAAAGGAAACATTTGAGCAGCGATATATGGTAGAGGCTACTTAAGCACAAATATTTAGCTCTCAAAACTTGAATTATAAAATTGGTTTCGTGTATATATAAATCACTCTAATCCTTCATTTATTTGCCATATGGTGTTAATTAGCATTTTAACAGTCTCTTCACCTAGTAAGGAAAAAATTAATTGCTTGTTTGAGTCCTTAAACTATGAACCTATGTTTGTGCAGGACTACGAGCCAACAGGAACAACGCCAGTGAGAAGTGAGACAGAAGTTCCTAGTAAGGGGACAATAGAGTCACTCCGTGCAATGCCAATGGAGAGCCTTCTCGAGGAATTTCGGGAAAACAATTCATATGAATCCTTCGAGACAAAGGAGTTGAAGCCATCTCTGATACCACGATCACCGCTTGCACAACTCAATTAGAAACAGGGCGGTCCTAGCTCGTCTTTCAAGCCCGTTCATTGCGAATTTATGTGTACCAATAGTGAGTGTCCACATATAGAGTTTCCGCTGCTATACGGAAAGCTTCAGGATGCAAGGAAAGCGTAGTGGAGAGCTGGAGGGGTACTCTCTTATTTTGGAGGTTTGGCCATGAATAAATTCCAACTCGGGATTTAGCAATATAATACGTAGATTAACAGAAGGATGTAAAAAGTGGGTAGCAGATCCCACAGTTGGGTGATTTAAGATTTATTTCTTCGAATTCTATGTATGTTAATGAGTTCCAATGTAATGTATGAGAATCTTAATTGCTCGAGAGCAGCGAAAACGAATTTGTTGGGTTGTGATACTCTGTATGTGGACGAATTCTATCCTTGATTGTCTACACAAATTCATGATGTATTATCTAGCTTGGCGTACAAGGGAATCGTCTCACTATGTTCATGTCAAACTTTGTGATGCTGAATCGTTGAGGCCTATCAGTTGCTTCAGTGGATTTGACTATATTTCACCAACCTTTTCATCTGAGTTTTGACCAACATGAGATTTTGATCTTTCTGATTTTGCTCCATTAATGCTTCAAATTTAAAATATATCCTTGCTATGGAAATCGGACAAGTTCTTTTGCTTTCTGCTTCTAGAGCTACAGAATTTGCAGACTCCATAGTCCATACACTAACCTCAATCCCATCAACCTACCACCTTCATGTTTTGGAGCTGTACCATAACTTTTAATATTTCTTGACTACTTAAATGTAAAAACTTTTTTTGTGTGTGTGGACAGGTCTAAGAAACGAATGCTATTATCGAAAGGCATTTGTCAAAATTTTCTTTCCTTCAACATTCTTATAGGAATTCATGACCCTTTTCTGTAAAGTTTCTACGACATTTTACAAAATTTTGATCACCTTTCCTTTTACTACTCAATTTTAGTGTCATATGTTGCCTCGACAATGATGGGTTTTGTCGACTTCGATATTTGCCTTATTTTTTCAGTAATGGGATGTACATTTCCATCGCCTTAACATATTTTCTAGGTCAAATGTTACGTAACGTTTGGTTATCGTCTTCGGACGTGATGATGGATGACGAGGATATAAATGTTCTATCCTATGACGTGTTTTCTTACCGTCTGCACAAAATTTTGTCTCATCTTCAATAGACAAAGACAAAATTTTCTGTCCAATTCTAAAATATGGTACAGAAATTCTTGTCCATTGGACAAAAATTGGAAATGACCATAATGCCCTGTCATTTTGCAGGGTTCATCCAACATCTCCTTCGTCGTTGTCTCTAACGCAGTTCACCAATCTCCATCTCTCCTTCTTCACTTTGCTGCGTCTCCGTCGTGAAAGGTAGATAGTGCTTTTCCCCTTCGCACGCCCGCACCTTGCGACTAGTTCACATATTTCTGTTTGTCTTCCCCAGATCGTCTTCCCTAACGTCACTCTCCACCGATTGTTTAGAGTTAGAACGCGACACAGAGCGAAAGAAGGTTAGAGAGAGACAGAGCAAGATTAGGAAGCAAGCATGTCAGGTCAAGCCGAGGAAGATAAGAAACCTAACGATCAAGCTCACATCAACCTCAAAGTCAAGGGTCAGGTCGGTCTCTCTGTTGTTTTTCCATTCAAAAATAATTTCCTTTTCTTTTCTCTGTACATACCATTACCCGATTGCTTCTGCTGTTTTTTTAGAATTGGGTGATGTGTTTTCGTTCTAATGTGCGGCAAGTTCTGGGTTTACTTTGGTTGTACATGTGCTTTTTGTTCGTGCTATGTCCTT
>JANTPM010000005.1:42254856-42273032 GCA_025434745.1 Erythroxylum divaricatum | reverse complement strand
AGACAACTTTATCCTTCTCACAATTAATAATAATAATAATAATAATAATAATAATAATAATAATAATAATAATAAGATAATTAATTTCGCATAATAAAATTAATAATAAAAATAATATTAATAACTATAAAATTTATAACAATTAATAATAATAATAATAATAATAATTAATAATAACAATAACAATAATAATAATAAGTACAAAAATTTATAATAATAATTAATAACAATAATTAATAATAATAATAATAAGATAATTAATTTCATATAATAAATTTAATAATAAAAATAAAAATATCAATAATATTAATAATAATAAGAATAATAATAAGTAGAAAATTTATAACAATAATTAATAATAACAATAACAATAATTAGTAATTAATAATAACAATAATAATAATAATAACAATAATAATAATAATGATAATAATAATAAGTACATAATTTATAATAATAAATAACAACAACAGCAACAACAACAACAACAACAATAATAATAATAATAAGATAATTAATTTCTTATAATAAAATTTATAATAAAATAATAATAATAATAAGAATAATAATAATAATTTAAAAATTTATAAAAATTTTATTAATAATAATAATAATAATAATAATAATAATAATAATAATAATAATAATAATAATAATAATAATAAGGACATTTTTGTCTTTTTGTTACTCATTCCAAGTTTATATTTTCAAACCAAACATTATAATAGAAATTATTTCTCTATTCTATTCCCTAAATTAAATAAAATAATACACATTCTATTCTATTTTTCATCTTTTCTATTTATAGAAATAACAATTCTATTATCTATTTATTTCATTCTTGAATCAAACAGATTTTTAGCGAAAGAGACGGGTGAAAGCTCGGGCTAGTCAACCCTCTAATAATTCAAGAATGTCTTTTCATGATAAGAAAGTTGCTGAACAGAGTGACTTATCAGAGAGACCTAGATAGGTTGGAAGATGAGGTTGGGAGAGCTGGAGTTCTGGTGATATCTTCGTACGTGCTCAAGTCTTTGATATCAATTTGTACATCATGTGTTTAATCAGCAAAGCAAAAAAGAGCTTTAAAATCCATTTGATCGCATCTTCTGGGCACTTCTAGTTGCTGCTCATTATTCATGTGCTTATTCTATAAAATATAGGCGCTAAGGTGATGGTAGATAATGTGTTTCAGGTTTATGTCACATTAAGGTGTTCTTGTTTTGTCCTCCCTATTTAAGTGGAGTTTGTGGTGGTTAGTTACTGGGCCATCTTACCTAAGTGGTTACAGTAGTCAAATCTTTCACACCTCACCACCTGTAGCTTCGGTCTTATTTGGGTATTGTTTGTATTCGTGACTTCTGGTTGAACTTGTGAATGGCATTCAAAGCACAAATAAAACCTAACGATGGCCTTCTGCTGCTTTTAGTTGATTTTTTGATGCATTGAATAGGTTCTGAATATCACTGGATCACATTCAAACGTTCCATGTCCGAGAAGATGATGAGTTTTCTTAAGGAATTCTATTTAATGGTTGAAGGGTTTTGTGTAACACTTAATTTCAGTGGAAAAAAGGAAAAGATAATTCACTGGATATACTTAATTGTAGTGTCATTATATGTATCTTTGAGTTGAAAAAGTAGATATATCATTATATATGCAAATTTTTTTAAAAGTCAAAATATGTAAAAATAAGCTAAGTCACTAAGGTTACTGTTGAAAGAAAAGCAGGTGTAGCTGTTGGTTTAGATGGCAATAACTCAAGCAGTGGTTTTTATATGAAAAAAAATGGGGTTGAATTGAATAAACTTTTCGGTATTAAGCTACATAAAATTTAAAAGTATTTAATATTACATTAAAAAACTCAACAATCTTCTCTGGTTTGTTGTTGACTTGGTAAAAGTATGAATTAAAAATAAGAACTTTCGTGTATATTTGGAAGGACATCTGTGCTGCAGCTCGAATAAGTGGCTAATTATAGACCGGCCAATGTAAATATCTGTTGTTAAACCAGCCCAACTTCTGGGTTAGTTAAGTTAGGTCCCAAACCTTGGTTGAAACAACCTTTGTTGTAGTTATGAAGCATCTGTCCCTACGCGAACGGAGACATGCTTGGTTTGGGTACTAGAAACAGAACTTGCTGGTAGACTTTCTTAGTACCTGACTAAAGCAAAGCAATTGGGAAGAACCGGTGAAAAAATGGAGGGCATGCGTTGTCTTGCATTACAGATCCTTGTCACTTCCAAGCACTTTAAGTCTTGAAAATTAGATGGAACTCGCTCAAGACGATTGAATCTATACCTTTTGTGTTTAGGACATAACAAAACGTTGATAATTAAAATTGTGCAATTCAAATGTGAGGGTTCCACACACTATACAACTCTATTTTTGTACATAAACTTCGTACCCTCGACTCACTTAAATCGATATATGCGCCAATACGAATCCATTTTGGGGTAGAAACAAAATTGAGCACGTTAGGCTGAAACTCAAGTAAAGTCGAGAAAAGCTTTCGACCCACTATGTCTCTCTCATCTTGTTTCTGGGAGTTTCATGTTCAATTAATGCACCTCCGACCCTAAAAAGTGTCACGAACTACCTTACACCGTTGACACGTTACCTTTAGAATCTTCTCCATTTGGCTTCACGATTGTCACAAGAATCACTACTAGCAACTAGGATGCCAAGCGCTCGAATGCTATTGAAGACAAAATATTACTAGGAGTTTTACGATGATCTCATCTCTTTGGTTCTCAAAACTAACCAAACCGATCTTTTGTCTTCCGCAACCGGAAGTTCTTCTTAGGTAGCATACATGTATATTTTTTAAGGTTTCTTGTCTTAATGTTCTATTGTCTTAATGTTCTAAGATAGAGTATATCAAGCTGTGTGCATAGCACTGACAAGACCTTTTCTCAGCACTGAAAATCTGTCAAGAATCCATCAATGTTTGTCTATTAGGCACATCATCAAATTGGGAGCGTTTGGTGACATATTTCATATCTGCCTTGTCGGCTTGTACTAATGTATGTTAGAATGTCCGTCAGTGCTGTAAGTCTGCTAGCCTAGGTATGCCCGAAGTAGCATTCTAGTTTGTGTGATGTGCATGAAACGCTGCAACCCCATTTGAGTGTATGTGATCGACAGACATACCCATTTGTGCCTAGGTTTGGTGTAATCAGGGGACCATTTATGATACGGACATAAATCACCAATTGTCCACCCAAAGAGGGAATCTCACCTACGTGGATTTCAACTTTGGGTTTCGTTCGCACCAGCCTTTTCATGGCCATTAAAACTTAAAAGGCTAGAATAGGACACGGAGTTTGTCAAGTACATACGCCGGTGTGACCACAATAGATTTTAAGATCGTGTGATTTCAGGTTTTTTGGGTTGTTTTATTTTTTTAAAAAAATATATATTTCAAAATTTAAATTATATTTTATTAATAATTTTTTAATTAAATTATTTTATTTTTAAAATTAGTATTTAAATTAATTATAAAGTTTAAAGTATTAAAATTTAAATTATTCATAATTCTAAATAATTAAAGATATGATCTTAAATTAAATTACTTTTATTTAATACTAAATTAAATTACTTTTTATGATTTCTATAAATTACAAACATTGGAAGAAACCAAAAATAAAAACTCAAACAAACAATTTTTTATTGAATTTAAAAATAAAAACATGAATGGTTACTATAATTGGGATCAATTATAATAAATTTTATACGAATTCTAAGGATTTAGGTTTTACTATCTTTGTCAACGTATCAACAATTAAAGGAGGCACGGAACTACTTTTGGACTTGCGTTGCTTTTCCAACCCACCTCCTTTATGATTACTAAGCTTTTAATCCTCCAACTCATAACACTAATCAGTACTTGATTTTTCAGAAACAGGGACATACGGTCTCGCCAAGTTAATTGTATCTCATTATTAAGCCAACGACTCTCATTACTCATCAATATTATTATTATTGTTCGGATAATTAATAGGTGGATAAAAGGGAAAAAATGCACAAAAGTCAAATAATTATCTTCCAAGATTGTTGAGCAAGATCCTGCTAAAATCTTTGAACGGGTAATCTTCAGATTTTAAATATGTAAAATCGGAATGGACTTCAACTTTTTCATTCTGGTTTGTTAATTGGACAATTAAAGGGAAAGATTGTGTTAGTTATAAGTTGAATTTGAAAATTGGAACAAGTCAATTGATAAGCGATAAATAATTGTAGATAAAGATAGAATTCGGATGTTAAGTGTGCGTAAGCAAAATGGTCTTCAATTAGCCAATGATTATAGTCAATATTCAAATTAACCCAACGCTTATTTCCTATGTACAAAAAATAAAAATCACTTAATCCGATGCTACAGAGAGATCTACAACAATTTGATGACTTTTCGTTACCTACAGCAGAAGCACTTTGGAAATGAGTTTAGACTATTTTTGCATTCGTTCCCAAAGCTTATCCAATATACATTCTATTCTTTACCATTTTGAAAGTTTTTACCATAAGATGATCTCTGGGGATTTGCGAGAGAAACTCTGTTAGTGCAGCATGTGATACATGGACACGTTGCCAAGAACAAAATGGAGAAGTGCATTCAAAGTTGAACTATCTCAAACAAATCGCATAACTATCGTTTCGGATGAAATTGAGAATCCATTATTTGTATTGTCACCGTCAATTTCTACTATCTACTGTTCACCTCCATCCCCACCCCAAAGTGCCCACTTCTATTTCACTCTCTTCTGCTTCTGCATTCCAAAAATAACCTACCAAAACCCTTCAGCATGCTTATAAATACGCATACACATAGCATCATTCCCTTCACACCAACAATCCTCCTTTCTCAAGATCTCTCTCTTGATTCCTCTGAGGTTTAAGGAAAATTCCGTCCACCTTTTATCTGATCAAATTTTTGGTTTTTCATTGCCTTTCTCCATGGCTGCTCCGCAGTTTCTCTCTTTTTTAGCGTTGGTTGTTTTTGCTTTCGTGATTCTGAATGACAATGGCGTGGTGGAGGGGTCTCATAGAATTTATCCAGACTTACAATTCTTGAAAGTTGTTAAGGTGCAGCAACTCCATAGAACTGGCTATCACTTCCAGCCTCCTAGGAACTGGATTAATGGTACGTTAATCCTTTTCTTTTCCTCATGCATTGTATATACACACATTTATGTGTCTGCTGTCTACAGATTGTGTACGCATATGTGTTTGCTTTGAAAATCGTTTTGATCCAGCAAGTGCCACTGAAGTTTCACCAGTGGCTGTTTCTTTGAGCCAATTAATTTGCTTATCTTGTCTGTTTTTATGCTTTTGTTTTGTTATGTTTGCATGTTCTGATGCTGGCAAATTTACCGTTCTACTTTACCTGTTTTATTTTTCTGAGTGACGCACCTAGGATTCATCGAAAGAAGAGATTAACATGAGTCGAGTTAATCGCGTTTGTTCCTCCACAAGTCACCGAACCATATTCATTAGGGTATTCGGACCCTTCACTAATCTAAGCCACAAAATTTCCTCTAAAACACATATCACGCACTGCAATTTATTTTCCTTCCACCACTTATGGTTTCAGGAATAGCTGACTTTGATTCTGACCACCATTTTTATACTCGATTCGGTACTTTAATTCGTTCAGTAACAACAGCTTTGCTTTTGGATAGGGTTTTTAATGTCCCCACTGACACTAGTTTGTATGAGATATCATATCAGTTAGATAAAATTACCATATGTCTAGTTGGCAGCCAATCAAAATTTGAATGTTTTAACGTTTCCTTTTTCTGGTTTTTTGTGAACCATAGAATACTTTTTCTAGTAATGGGATGGAATGATTTTTGACTAGGAAAATTGATTGAAAAAGAGAGAAGAAAAAAAAGAGAGATTGTTTTGAGTTGGAATGTTTAGGCTCCTATAATTACTTTCTTGAATCTCACAAGGGCCTATTTAAGGACTATAAAAGTCTTCTGTCATTCATTATTTTCTTGAATAACTTCCTAAGTTAGTGTTTGCCACTATAGTTAACTATTACCAACGACACATAATTTTTTAAGTCAAATCATTTTGTTGGCCGAGAATTACAGATGGCAATAGGTTGGGTGTGGCCCAGTTAGGCTGAACTATTTTAGCCCATGGCCCGATCAACTTTGCCAAAATCAAGCCAAGCCAAAATTGCCAAGCCTACCGAGAATAGAAGCTCGTAAATGGTATTAGGTAACAAGTATACCGATTAAAAGCTAGATATTTGAACAAGTTTGCAATAGTGGTCTAGAACTACTGACGAGATATACTAGTGTTTCCGCACTAAAAAAAAAAAACAAAAGTTCCAAGTGCCAGAAGAGACAAACACAACAGGCATAAAATTGAAAAGGCTTGTTGACATCTTAAGGGTATCATTAATGTCTGTTACATATTTAATATAATATCTGCACGAACAGTTTTTGATGTTCCTTATCTCCTTTTGGTGCCTACATACCTTAGAATTCTCTAATTTGATCATAATATTTTAAAATTGTACTATTATATGAAGTAATAATAGAGATTATAGTATTATGAATATGTGACTTTTGCTTTATAGATCTTTTGGGTAGTAGTTGCCTTAGTTGTTTTAGCGCTTGTGGCATCTACTAATTTTGAGTATTCATTACTGGGAACATGCAATTTGCACTTAATTTTGCTCTCTAATGGTGTAAGGTTATGTCGAAAAAGTTTGAAAAAGAATTCTGCACTAGCACTTGCATTTTAATCTAGAGTTTCATCTTGAACTCTCTAATGGGCAATTAAAGGCTTTCTCTCAGGTCTTTATATCAATTTCTGGACATTGACTTAAATCATTTACAAGTCTTCTGCTGGTCTTGTCCTTGTAAAAAACCATCCCTTAGCTAGCTAAAACTATAATCAAGCTAATCAGGACCCTATTTGTGTTCAAAACGTTGGATTACTTGTTAGAGCGGTCCTTAGAAATCAACGTTGTAACAACTATATTAGTTAAGCTAGGTTTCATAGTTGTTATATGGCTACAATCCAAAACCTAAACCAGTCTCAGGTTATAGTTCTTCTGGATATTTATGACATTAAGGAAATAAACTCATGTTACATGACGTTTTCAATATGATCCCTTTGAAGTAACATTTATTTTTCAGAGAAAAATATGATATATATATAACTTTTAAACATAATAATTTATCAAGATTATTTTACTTTAAATAAACTATAGTCAAAAGTGACCTTGATTCTCCTGTTAGAATTAAAATTTGTTATCTGCATTACAATATGTTGGATAGTGTGTTAATAAAATCCTTTAGTATGGATCACTAATATTTTCATTCTGTTTCCTTTGATGTACATTATATATGATTTGGATGCTCAAATTTACTGGATGGACAAATTCATGAACAGATCCGAATGGTAAGCTTCTTTGGCATTTTGGTTTTTGATATGAATTGTGTCTGAAGTACTAATCTAATCCAGTGTTTTTTCACTATTCAAACTTTTGACAGGACCTATGTACTATAAAGGGCTTTACCATCTATTTTACCAATACAATCCTAAAGGTGCAGTGTGGGGCAACATAGTTTGGGCACATTCAGTGTCTAAGGACTTAGTGAACTGGGAATCACTGGAGCCTGCTATTTATCCAACCAAGCCGTTTGATATCAAAGGATGTTGGTCAGGCTCAGCCACCATACTGCCAGGTAATAAACCTATAATTCTCTATACTGGTATTGACTCGAAAAAACGTCAGGTTCAAAACTATGCAATACCTGCAAATTTATCTGACCCATATCTCAAAAAATGGGTTAAGCCTGATGACAATCCGATCGTTGACCCGGATAAAGGAGTGAATGCTAGTGCATTTCGTGACCCCACCACTGCTTGGCGAGTTGATGGGCACTGGAAAATATTGGTTGGCAGTAGGAGAAAGAGTAGAGGCATTGCATATTTGTACAGAAGTAAGGATTTTAAGAAATGGGTCAAGGCCAAGCACCCTTTACATTCCAAGGCAAATACAGGTATGTGGGAATGCCCGGATTTTTTCCCAGTTCTTATCTCGAGTCAGAACGGGTTGGATGCATCAGCTATTGGTAAAGATGTGAAACACGTCCTTAAGGTTAGCCTAGACTTGACAAGATACGAGTATTACACGATAGGTACCTATGATAGAAAGAAGGATAGATATATTCCTGATAACACCTCAGTTGATGGTTGGGATGGACTTAGACTTGATTATGGAAACTTTTATGCTTCAAAGACATTCTATGACCCAGTAAAACATAGAAGGCTTTTATGGGGTTGGGTCAATGAATCAGATAGTGCTGCTGCAGATACCACCAAGGGATGGGCTGGAATTCAGGTAAAAGGCTACTGAAGGTGTTTTTTCTATCAAATATGTGCAAGGAATGTTTGTAATGTTTAACAAAGTCTTTAACTTTTTGTTGGATTTTGCATTGTTTTAGAGCATTCCAAGAAAGTTGTGGTTAGATCCCAATGGAAAACAACTAGTTCAATGGCCTATTGAAGAGATAGAGACTCTACGACGCAAAAAGGTACACTTGTGCAACAAAAAACTTAACTTGGGAGATCACCTTGAAGTTAAAGGAATCACTGCTATCCAGGTTTGCCCATCACACTTGATATTCAACTTTGTCGGATTAACTTAGCACTAAGTTAAGAAGATATGATGTTTATTGATGTTGTTCATAGGCTGATGTTGACGTTACCTTTTCATTTCCGAGCTTGAGAAAAGCTGAGCCTTTTGACCCTAATTGGGCTAAGCTTCCTGCTATAGATGTTTGTGCCCAAAGGGGTTCACACAAACAAGGAGGGCTCGGGCCATTTGGACTATTAACATTGGCTTCGAGAAACCTTGAAGAATTTACTCCTGTCTTCTTCAGGATATTCAAGGATACAGAGAAGCATAAGGTCCTGTTGTGTTCTGATGCAAGAAGGTTTGTCTATAACTCCGAACATATTAGTACTCAATCCTGCTCTCATCACTCTATGTAGCTCAATTTCATTTGTTGTTTAGTTTTAACAGATTAACTTCATTTATTTTTTCTTTAACAGTTCATCTTTGGGAGCAGGTCTATACAAACCATCCTTTGCAGGGTTTGTCGATGTTGATTTATCAACCAATAAGCTTTCTCTTAGGAGTTTGGTAAAACAATCTTCTTATCATAATCTCTATTTATATCGCCACTTTTTCCAAACTATATGATGATATACTTTCCTATCATTTTCATTTGCAGATTGATCATTCAGTAGTGGAAAGTTTCGGTGTTGGAGGCAAAATTGTGGTGACATCTAGGGTATATCCAACACTTGCTGTGTTCAACAAGGCTCACTTGTTTTTATTTAACAATGGGACAGAGACAATTATTGTGGAGAATCTGAATGCTTGGAGCATGGGAAGACCAGTAATGAACATACCATTGAAGGGGTGAAGGAGAGAGACATTTGAGACCCAGAAAAGACAAAAATGGAAGGATTCAAGTAGGTTAGTGGAACTAGTTGGAAGTAGGGGAAAATAAAAACGAAATCCAAATAGTAAACTAACAAATCCTATTCATAGACGTCCAGTAGTTTTGGATGGTCTTATGGTTTGGTTGTGTCTTTTATTATGAAGAAGCCATACTGGTTGCTATCTTTATTCCCATCACCACATGATCTACTTTTTCTTTCATTTCAACTTTGGATTGGCTTGAAGTAGCCTAATAGTAGAAGGATACCGTTTACTTTACCATTTTATGCAGCGAAATGACTAGAAAAAGAAGAATATTTTTCTAACTTAAGAAATAACTAAAAATAGAAAATCAATAGCCAGCATACTGGCATGTATAAGAAAAGGATAGTGTAATGATATAAACTGCTCTTAGAGTACTATGCATTTGGAAAAGATCCAATCACTTTAAAGAATGAAGTGATTGAAATATGTAACAAGCTAGTGACTATCTATCTGATCATAATCTGAATGTTGATGTCCAAATTATAATGGTTTTGAGAGATCAGAGCCAGTATGGACATATATGCAATCAACTTCTGCTCCACTTTTGTTATAAAATTACTTAGTACCGATTAACTTAAACATGCTGATAGCTTTTCCACAGTAATAATCACTTCTTAATTATTTAAAAAATCGTGTTAACATGTTTGAATGATATCATTATTTCACTTAAGTTCTTTCCCTGACTTACGATTATGCTATTCAAATGCCAATTTTACTTCATTTCGGTTTACTAGATTCTCACTCATAAACCTATTGTAACATTTATGGGATGTTTTTTAGTGTCACAAATTTAAGTTTGAATTATTTATCTTCTCTCATTCTTTTGTGTCACTTATAGTGACACCTTCATTTAGTGTACAGTTTTTTCAATTATCTTCTTTATCAATCAGTTGTGTTGTCTTGAGATTTTGTTCCCATACTTTCATGTTACCAAAAGAATGATTGCTTAGATTCAAGAATGAGGTTGTTGATGTGCTTACTGGATCCACCTATGTAAGATATCCAAATATATATAATGGAAGTAAATAAATTGGATAATTTGTTATATTTGCTTATGAACTTCTATATCATCTCTCTCTTTGTCATAACCTATATTATTCCTCTAGTAAGATCTAAACAAGGGCGTAAAATTTTTAAATCACGTTTCTTTACCAATTTTATATATTTAAATCAAAAAGTATTTAACTTCTTTGTTCTTCCTAAAATAACATATTTTATTAAAACAATATATCAAGAAGTATTACCCTATATCAAAGTTCTCCACTTCAAGATCTTTTATCATAAAGGAAATTATAGTCTTATGGTACAATTAGAATGAACCTTAGCTGATCCTTCCATTCATGGAACTTTTAGAGCAGCCATTTCATCATAACATTGGTATCTTATGTTCAAAAGTTTAAAAAACCTTTTTAGATATACCTTTAACCTAACTCTTTGGAAATGATGAGCATTGATATATCCCATAGTAGGTTTCGTTATTATATAGTTGTCGAGTTTCTTCTTTTCAAGTGTTACCTTATGCTAACTATATTTCTCCCTTATTACTAGTATTGTAGAATTGTGGCAAATTGATGCATAGACAACGAAGATCCTTAACATAATCCTTTTGTTGGTTTAGCATATTATTTAAAAAGTAGATATATTTGTACAATATTTAGGCTTATGTTGTAAGTTGAAAATGTTATAGCTAGATTTTGTCTCTTCATCTAGAAACAAATTCACATTAAATGCATAAACCGTCATATGTCATTATAGGTTAAATGGTCAATTGAGGAGCTCATAAATTGATTATAACTCAGGCATTAGATTATTAGGTTGCCTAAATTATCTAGTTAAGCAATTATTCATTGATTAAAATTTTACATATGAATTGAAGTTGTTTATTTCATTAATTGATATGGATTTGTTTTCCTGTAGGTTAGTAAATGTAATTTATTTATATGTATGATGAAAAGTTTTCTTGAAGGATTATTGAATTAAATTCATAAATTAAGAAAAGAGATGGATATTTTAAAAAAAGATGGTGAAACAAAGACAAGTAAAATATCAAGTGGAGTAGGATATAGTCTAAAAACTATCGTCTGAAAAAATAATGAGATTAAAGAGAAAGTGAAGAACATGAAGGTTAACATTAATTTTATTATTGAAAAAGACTAAAGAATTAAATACTAAGGACCAAATATTAGTAAATATTATTATAGGAGTTGTCATCATTATTATGAAAGTACTTGTAAACCATATTGTTGAAAATGGTTATACATTTTCAATAATCTTAGTTTTATGATGTTATATGAAATATTAATTAATTAATTTAATTTATTTCTCCATTTTCAATTCTATTCTTATTATTTTGATTTGGTTCTTATAACCAATATAATAAATATAATGGCCTTGTGACATTTACAAAATTAAATCATTTTTGGATCAATATAGTATATATCCCATTACAAAACATAAAATATTAGTACTGCCAACATCATAGTGTATTCATTTACACTGATAACATGACATCACTGTACATTATACTATATTCATTTACATTAACAACAAAACATAAAACATAGTTGAACCTGTAAAGATAAGACTCGTCATCTATTCAATTATAACCTAATGTCCAAAAGAAAGGAACAAATCATATGTCCAAAACAGTGTATGATAATCGTAGATTGCTTGATTATTGCACACTTAATTGATAAAGTTATTCTTAAAATAATTGAATAGCTCCCTTATGGATTGCCCTTGGTCACTCGAGATTGTAATTGTCCAGATGCTATGTTTGGAGTCCCTTTGAATCTTAGGCCTCTTGATTGGAGCACCAACTTAAATGCTCTTAGATCAACATTTTTAAATTTTCTTTACATGGAGTGCATAGAGCTATTACGTTGATTTGCTATAATATTGAAAGTTTGATTATCTATTTTAGGTAACTAGGCATTAAATCTATTAACAATTCTTGTCAATTTAATTGTATTCATGAGGTAGAGTAAATAGTGTATGTAATTTTCTATAAGGTTTTATCATTTGAAATTATTGAAGCTCGTCCATCACCAAAGTGTTGCATCTATAACAATAAGTAATGAATATGTTATAATGCATTATAGGTTGTTGATCATCTACAATTACAATAATAAGTAATCAATCTTGAAATTCATGTAGGCTACAACTTAATTATCAACAATTGTTTGTTGTTTTCTTCCATTGTGCTTAATGTTCTCACATTTTTGTCACTTTTGTGTTGAACCCTTTTGGGACATTTAGTATGGGCTATTCTTCTTTTTTAATTCATTTTTATCCTTTTTTATTTTTTCAGTCTCCCTAACATCATCCTCTTTATAGGGTGAATTTGTTCCTTATTTGTAGGTGTTCATCACTGGTTACAACTTTTACTAATAAACTTTTTAAAATTTATCTTTCTTATAACAATTGTCAAAAAAAGCTTCCTCCTATTGATTGGATGATGAAATAATGCAAATCATGCTTACATAGATAACTATAAAGTTTTCATATTCTAGAACTAAAAGTTCCATCCCTACCAAGTATGAATGTCCTTGAAATTCCTTATAAAAAATTTTGTAAAAACTATTTTGACTTATATATGGTGAAACAATTGTATTGTCTTATAACTTTGAACCTTGATGTAAAGAAAGGAGTTGGTAGCCAAAAGACCTTCACAGAAACTTCAAAGATGTTTATGCAAAGATGCTCATAAATCTAAATAGTAGGAAAGCACACCCTTCAGATGGAACAATGATAGAAAATTGAAACTAGAGAATTAGAAGCAAGTATATGGTTTTAATCAAAGAAGGATGAGTGAGAATTACGAGGGAATATAATGATGAGCTCAGATGTGGAACTAAGTTGTTAAAGCATAAAAGGGTAACAGGGACGAAAGGAGCATGGAAGAGTTGCACCTTTATCTTCCTCGGTAAATCACCAAAGAACATTCCACCTTTCAACAAATGGAAAATACAACTAAGAGGCTTAACTCATGCAAGGTAGACATGAACTTCTGGTTTCTAGAGTGGAAATGAGTATGAACTTCTAGTTTTAGTTGTGTAAATGATAGTGTATTTAATGTATTTCTTTACTATGGTATTTTGTAAATGTTTTGTGTAGCTAGTTAGATGTGCCTTCCTAAAAGATCATTTTGGTTGGTATATTCATTTGGGCAGGATGTTGTGGTTCGTACGATTCATAGGGAACTATTTTTGTAGAGTTCCTCTTATTCTTAGGTTAGTTACCTTTCTGGTTTTGGGAGGGGGTGGCCTTCAAGGCAACCTCATGGTTTGTACATAAACCCTTTTTGATTAATTTAAATTTATGATTTACCAAAAAAAGCCTTGAAACACCTACTATTATTATCATATGAAGCACATAACTCCCATTTGCACCCTTCTATGTACCCAAAATTAATCATCTTTATCTCATTCCTTTTCCACTTAAACATTAAATCCAGTCGCCACTACTAGTCAGTAACTACATCTTTAAAATATTTTGCATGACTAAACTCCATGCATAAAGTTTAATGGAATTGTACACCATTTACTTTAAGTCTATAACTCATAGGTGGTCTCCTTAATGGTTCATTAGATTCTTCACCATTAGGATAGTCATCACTAAAAAGAAAATTTCCATAATATGTTCAATATATTTCTAATAGATGATTATCATCCAGAATAGATGCATTGAAGATATGGAGTACATCTTCATGTTAAGCATTTTGTTGTTCTCCAATTTCATCACTAATTTCATTATTGCCATCTTCAATTTTTCATTTTTGTTGTCCTCATCATCAACAACTACATCGTCATTAACAATCTTAACTTTCTTTACCCTTTAATCATTATTTTTCTTTCCATATGTCCCCGTATGCCATCACCAATATTTAGGTCACCACCCAATCTATCACTAACATTATCCCCACAAGTTATCATTAATATTTCAGGAGCTAAGCTAGTTTCATTTAACTTGTGTGTTATATACACATCTACCTTCCTATAGAACTTCATCAAACAAATTAGTCTTATACAACTATCATTTGATTCAATAATTTTAATGACTTATTGAAATTGAATTCATGAACTATATAATATTCTTTATCAACTTGATTATACCTTTGTTCAATCCTTATCTTATATATCTGCTAATAACTAGCAAAATGTCTTTACCTAAAAAAAATACTAATTGACCCTCCTTCATACCTAACTTAGGTTTCAATTGGAACTCCCTACTATAAAACAAGTTCATACTTCCACATTGATTCAGTGTGGTCCTTAAAAAATATATCACATATGCATGGAAATTAATACTATATCAATTAACATATATCATATAACATATAACATCAAGGTGATCAATTATGATATGAATACTTTAATTTTTTTCTTTCTTTTGTGCCTTTGTTGTTACATAAATCATTTGTGGGACATGAATATCTCAAACTTTCTTTCTAACAGTAAATAAACTACTTCAACAAATTATAATCACATGCATCCTACTTCAAATAAAGTAAAGGAACATCACAACAGTGAGAAAATGACACTAAGATCTCGAGCATATACACATCCAAAAGGCTAACAAGATGTTCAACACATATATATCAATTAAGAAAAGGCAACAAAATATCCAAATTATTTAATCCAACTCATATAAACACAACACACGCACACACGCACGCACGCACACACACACACAGAGTCATTTAATAATATGGTAAATATTTCATTAAAGAAATGACAATGATCTCTAGATCTTAGATATACAATTAAAAACTTAGGTTACTAAGACTACTAAAAATATAATATTATAGTTTGCTTGTATTTTTCTTGTCAGCGTTAAAGGTAACTCTTCCAGGAGAAATCTAGTCAGACCTTCTCTTTACTACAATTGCATACACGTAAACTAGTTCTATAAACAGTAATCTAATTATATATCCAAAATGATGAGCATATCAATAAATTATTCCAACGTGATTTATCAATCTGAACTAATGCATGTATATATGATACTCTATTTAGCAGACATATATGATACTCTATTTAGCAAACATATATGATACACTATATGCTTCTAGGGTATTCTATCCGGTACACACACGCATATATTGCATATATAATACTAGAGACACAAGACATCCATATAATTACATGTAATTGGGTCATATGCAACTAGGACAACGTGAAAAGTAGAAAAAGAAACTAAAAAATTTACCTTTATAGGTTGATAATGGTTCCTAACATTGTCTTTAACATTTTGTCAACAACAGTTCGATAATGATGCCTACTCCTACCTCTTATATGGATGACAAACAAGAAGATATAGGAGATTACATTAATTTATTAAACCAAGATGAACATCACAATATTTGTAATACATTTTAAAAACATTTAGACTTATTGACTTGTTGAATTTCACCTATTTTCTAGCAAACAATCGGTGATAGAAGAGAAGTGAGGCAAAAGCAAGACATAATAGAGAGCCATACAAAGAATAGAGAGTGACCCAAAATGAGAGTAGTGAGAAAGGTAATTACAAAAGGGAAAGATAATCCTTATTTTTAGTTTTGAGGATTTAGGTTTCTAATGTTTAGAATTTTAAGGATTCATATGAGCTACCTATATGATTAATGTAGGTCTCCATGTTAAAAAAATTGGCCGAGTTAACAAAAATGATAGAACCAGATAATTTTGTCAATTTGAAGGTCACTTTATACAATCTTTAAAATGTTAGGATCCTTTCTATACATTGGCAAAAGTACAAATTTAACCTTAATTTTTTCTTACCAAAATACAAGTTAGGTCCTAATGTTTTGGAACATTCAAAATGAATCTTGACATTCGCAAAATGTTTACATTATACTCTAAATGGACAAAAATTTAAATGAAATTATGTTTCCGTCCTTTATATGCTACTACCTCAGCATTGACTTGACATAAGTTTAATATTTTTTTTATTTAAATTATGGATTCCACTATCTAACGTAGACTCTTCTTTTTTACATAATTTTAAATTAATTTAAGTTTTTATTACATTTTATTTTTAATAAATCCTACATTTAATTAACCTAATTTAATATCAATAAACCATATTAACCTAATTTGGTCATAATTATTCAAAATTCCGAATATGGAATCAAGTTTGTCCGTAATTTAATTCACTAAATCTCAAAATTCTTACACCATCTAAAAATAACCCTAATTCACTAATCTCTATTGTCTCTATATTAAATCGTCTCGAAATCGAGCCCTTTTCATCCTTAGCAACTTCTCTTCTGATTTTCAATCTAGAAATCAACATCCATCTTAAAGACGACCTCTTAGTTTAGTGGTCAAGTTAATGGGCGTAGAAGCACTGCCAAGATCTACATTAACTAGTCTTTGTAGTTGGAACAAGATCTCCCTTATTGAGTCAATACTGGCATTCGGACACGGAAGGAATAGCTTATCAGCTAGTGTAAACCTCCTCCGAAATGGGTTAAATTAAACACGGAAGGCGCGTACAAAGGTTCATCCTCTATGGCCACTGTGGGTGGCTTTCTCTGTGACTGCTCACGAGCATGGCTAAGAGGTTTTGTACGCAACATTGGACGGTGCTCTCCTATCTCAGCCAAACTCTGAGGTGTGCTATCAGGACTTCAACTTGCAAGGCTCAGGGATATCGCCGGATTGTATTAGAAGTGGATTCACTGGCAGTAATAAATATTCTGTCATCCCCTTATATGTGATCAATGTCCCTCGATCCCCTTGTCCTAGACATCAATGAACTCTTTACTCGGAATTAAGTCATTCTACCTCGCCACATTCACAAGGAAGGTAACCAGTGTGTGAACTGACTTACCAATTTTGCAGCTTAGTTTGGGATAGGGAGCATTTCATTAGAATATACACTCATAGGGTGCACCTCAATCCTCTTAGAGGATATGTCGGGGATTTGTTTCCCACGACTAATGCTGTAACTTGCTTCAATTTTTTCTTCCTTTTCGTGTAAAAAAGAAGAAGGAAATGCGTAGGTAAAAGCCTACGAAGTTTAAGGAAATAGACAATATCATTAAGGTGGAAAAATCCAAATCTTATCATGAAACTTATATCCAATTTACGTATTAAACCAACACGATCTAAGTAGTTGGATAGTAGTTGAGGTTCTCATAAAAGAACATAAAAGCAAGGGTTTTAAAATTTGTCTGAACCAGCCACATGTCCGGTTCGGTTTTAGTTGATAACCCTTGTATATGAAAACCGGCCAGTTTATCATAGAACCGGTCAGTTTTCTGACAAACCGGTTATTTGATAACCGGATTTAAAAGCTTCACCCTCTCTTTGAACTTCTCTTCGATGTTACAGAGGAAGAGTTCGAAGTCGCAATCTCGTTGCTGAAGCTCGAGGTTTGTGTCTGAAACCTGAAGTTAAGCCCGTGAATGAAGTCGTCTTTTCCTGGGGTGCTAAACGGAGGAGATCCGCTAATGAGACGCCGGTATTCCAGTCACCCTCAACCTTCGCACAACCGCCGCCGAAGCCACCTAAGGATGCAGATCTGGAGGCAGAAGAAGGCCAAACACTGATAAAGAAAAAGAAAACTAAGCACAGCAACCACCAAACTAAACATAACCTACAAAGTTGTACAAATTGAACAACAAAAGCATACCTAAGAGACCTGGGAAGAG
>JANTPM010000005.1:42172712-42191648 GCA_025434745.1 Erythroxylum divaricatum | reverse complement strand
CCTCAATTCTCTAATGGTGTTAATTAATTCCAATTCACTAAGTATGATCCATTAAACCAAAATTCAAGTCATATGCAATTCTTAATCATATCACTAATTTTAACACCTATCATACATGTACTTTTATGAACACATAACATTCCAACTAGGGTACAATTTAGGGCCTTACACAAAAATATTCATTAGATAGCTCACAAATCATTGTCTTTCATGCATCAAAACCAAAACAGAATTTACCATACAAAGCTCACTTTTACAACACTCACTTATCATCATCATAGCATATGTTCTATGCCAATTCAATCATCATAGATCTTGTGTTAATACATGCTATCAAGTTTAGAATTCCGCTACCTATTTAACTTCAATTGCCAACTCCAAAGAGCTAACTAATCTAGCCATTCCCAACAACGAGCACACATCCAAGATCAAGGTGCAAATCCTAGCACCAAGAAGACAACATAGAACTTGTTGCAGTATTTGGCAAAGAGTTTGGAGTGATAATGCACATAATTGCAGCAAAATTCAGAACTAAAAGAGAGGAATGTTTTCGGTGGCGAGAGACCAAAGAGAGGAAGAATGGTTAGTAGAACCACTTCTACCTTAGTTGGATTTACTTAGTGCTAGGTGTCACCATTGTGTAATGGCACATGTCTCCAATGCATATAATCCAATTGTCATGAATATATACTGCCATATGTCACTTAGTTATTGGTCTATTTGTCACATAAACAACGCTGCTAAATGTCATTTAACTATATTGCCAATTGTCTCTTACTTACTTATGCCAAATGTCACTAAATGTATAGGCTTAGTCAGCCTAATTTTTTCATGTTGAAATGTATTTAATTGTTGATATATTTAATTAATTAAACTTAGCGATTAATGATACAAAAATGCTTAAGATACTCACTTTAATTCATATGTGATTTTAGGTATAATTTGGAAGCAAAGAAATTAAAGTGAGTCGAAAGCACCCCATTTGAGACATTTTTCGAAGATCAATACTCATTTGTCTTCATGGAGTGGACAAAGAAAATTAAAATACAAAAAATGGAAGACAAAGAAGAAGAAAAAATTTAAATGCAAGTAGCTAAAAAAGAAAAAAAGAAGATAAGAAATGATGCAGCCTGGCAATAACACTCCACAAATGTAAAATGCAAACCTTGTGTTTTATGAAACGCAAACCACGTCTGCATTTCATGCAAATGTTATGCATGAAACGCAGACGTTTGGTGAGGAGCGCAGGAAGGAAGCAGGCCGCAGGCGTGGGAGGATTTTAAAGGAGCAAAGCGCAGCGTCAAGCAGAAGCAGAGGAGCAACAAGGTTTTAAAGGATTTAAGTGTGGTGGCCCTTATTGGTCCCATCAATAAGCTACAGTAGACACCAAAAAATTAATGGAACAGGGCAGCACAGAGGAGACACGCAGCTAGGGCGCAGGCACAGGGGCTGGTGCGACTGGTGTGGCTACTACGATTGTGGCTGACTGCTGGCATGGCTGTGGTTATGGCTTAGAGAAGCAGCAATGTGGAGGCTGGTGCTGGATGCAACTGAAGGAGCATGAACACAGGTTGGCGAAGAAACTCCCACATTAGATCGTCACATCATAAACAGTGGTGAGATTGGGCTAAAACAAATTAAAAGTTAATTAGGGATTTTTAGCTAGGGACATTAGATGGGGGCTGAAGCAATTTTTTGGGAAAGACCAATAAAGGACTAGGCATCCCGACGCCAGTTCGGAGGAGACGTTGACGTCAACGACTAGGGTTAAGTATTTCTTTATTATTTTGTTGTTTCTTTCTCTCATTAGGAATTGATTGTGATATCCTATATTAATTGATTTGGGTATTATGTATGGATAATCAAATTTTTATTATTATTCGGTTATTTGTGTATGAACCCTTTAGGTATTGTGAGTTGATGATTTTAATGCTTTCATTAAATCGTTAATTTCAAATCCATTGCTAGAATTTCGATATAATCCGTAATTATTATGTTGAAATTCAAGTGTAGTGACTAATGATTCGTAATCATTAAGGATAACATGACCTAGGCTAAATGATACATCGTATGTGGTTGTTGCCTTGATTAATCGATTTTTATAATTCGTAATGCTACTACCTAATTAAATGTAGAGATCGTATCCTAGGTTATTTCGTCTTTAGGTTTAATTAATGATCGTATCTTGATTAAACAACACTTAAGGGAAAACTGGGGTTAATTGTTAACCCACGATTAATAATTGCTAGGAGAGGTTAAAGAACAACAAATTAATAAAACATGCTTAATCAGGGTGTAGGTCAAGATTGAACCAAAGAACCAGATCCCTACTGAATTCCTCACTTTTATCATTTTTTGTATGTTTTCTTTAATTTGTTTTTATTAGTTAGTGTTATTTTATTTTTTCTTTAAAAATCCAAAACCCTCGTAAGTGCAAACACCGATTAGTTTCATTTCATAAACTTTACACACACTCTTTGTGGGATCGACCTAGACTTGTCACTGCTATAGTAGTAGTCTAGTTATTTTAATTTGACTAGCGTGACGACACGCAATCAGGAGGCAAAGTTAGTTTTAATTTTATTTCAATTTTGAAATTATCTTGTGTTTGCTTTTGTGTTAGTATAGGATTTATTTTATGTTATGTTATTTTTTAATCTTTATCTTTTATAGTTTGTAAGGATGTTAGTCTATTGGGTGGATCCAAATTAAAAAAATTTCATATTCAGGAAAGTACCAACTCAACCCTCTCCCTCATTAAACTTGTTTAAATTGTGTACATTGAGGACAATGCATGACTTTAAGTGTGGGGAAGGAGTTAATAATTTTATTGATGTCTTCAAGCTTATTGTAATCCTAATTATAAATTTTATTAACTGATATTTTAAATCAGTTGAATCTGTCCACGAATACTATATTTCTTCAATAAATATTGATTTGAATTGGTGTGCAAAAGGATAGTTGCTAGAATAAAATTAATTTTCTGTCATTTTTTTCGTAATCATTGAAATATTCAAGGTAAATGAAATTACATATTATTTACACACACATATACCCAATTTTTTAATGAGCTTTTGAGCCTAAAGAGCAAATTTCATAAAAAAAATTAAAGTTCTTGTTATTCTTTCACGTGTGCGATATCTTGTATAATAGGATAATTCTAAAATTTGTTTTTATTATGCATGTTGAGACCATGTTTGTGATAATTAGAAACATTAATATGATAAAAACATTTAGATTTACTAACTTGTTTTGCCTATTTCTTTGAAAATTAACATGCCCGTAAAATTTATCTTTAGGACTAAACAAGTTGAGCTTTATCCTTTCTCATTAATTAAACCCAAATTATGAACCTTTATCTTATTTTTCTTTGAAAACTTGTTTATTGTTTCCACCCTTCAAGGTTATCTACATTATTTACTTATTTGAGACTTGAAATTCTTGAAAGGTCCAATATATTGTTGAATTGTGATACTAATTGAAATATTGTGAAAAAAAAGAAAGAAGACAAAAAATCAGAAAAAGAAAGAAAGAAAAATAGAAGAGAAAAAAAGAAAAATTTTATGGTACCAATAGATTTGTGATGAAAGGACCTATAGTTTTGTAAACAAGTCTTGTAATATCTCTTTAAGTAAATTTTCTTCATTTAAACCCCTGTTATTATCCCAATCATATCATACCTGAATCTCATTACAACCTATATAAAGACTTTTTGATTTTGTTTCTAGTTTGTACATAAGTAGTGGAGGTGTGATTTTATTGCAAGCATATGGAAAAAAATTTTACTATGTATGGATTGAGACTTTGATACTTTTCATCCTAAACACTTGAGTGCATTGAGCAAAATCTTGGTAAGGGTGTAAATAGATATGCTTTTAATTTAATGTAATTTTTGATGTGATTATTATTATTATTACTTAGGAAATTAATTTTAGAAAACTTGACTCTGATTGTATGTTAATTTGATTCGATAGGATATGATAATGTATAATATGAATGGACAGGTTGAAATTGACGATGGATTGATGCTGTAAAATGTATAATTTTGATTATGATTTGCTTAAGGACAAGCAAAAGCTTAAGTGTGAGGATGTTTAATAGATGGATATTAAACTATATTTTACCACCTTTATTTGATCTATTTTGTTTGATATTTTATACTTTGATCATATATTTGGTATTTAATTCACTCCAAGTGCTTTCGTACATGATCATTGTCTTCATAGACTAAAATAAGAAGGATTTGGACGAGATCACGACAAAAATTGAAGAATTGAAATGCAAAAAGGATGCATGGTCGTGAACATGGTTGTGCACTTCCCTAAGCCCGTGCACCTTTACGATTCTTGTAATTTTTTGGTTATGCACGATCTGATGCATGGTCATGCATGAGATCGTGCATCTCCCCAAAATCCTAAATTTTATTATAAAGAAACATTTTAGGATGTGAAAGAAGAAGGCTGTCAGTAGGAGTCGTGGAACACACGTGAAGAGGCACTTCCAAACTTGTAACTCGTTCTCCAGGTGCGATTTTGAGTTAGAGAAGCAAAAAACACGAAGAAATCATTGAAAGATCTATCAAAATACAAGATCAAGCCTTTACATCACAAGAACATTCGATAAAAGACAATAAGGAAAATTTAAAATTATGAACCTATTATTTTCAATTTGTTTTTCTTTCAGTTTATGTTTGATTTCGTGTCTGATAATATGAATATCCAATTAGTATTTAAGTTAGATGAACCTTATATTAATACTTTGATGTGACTTGATTCTTTTATTAATGTAATTGGTTTGATTGATTATTGCAATCAAATTATTTGTTTTATTTGTGTTCTAGTAATTCGGAATATTAGACTATATGTAATCTGATTTTATACATAGAGATTAAGAACTTCTATAATGAATAGATTCATAGTAATCGGAAAGAGTTAATTAAAACCTTAGAGATAGGATGATATAAATCTTCTAGATTATGGTTAAATCTAACAGACTAGCCAATATCTGCCACTATAATATTGTATCGGTTATAAATAATTAAATATGAATTAGTATTGTCTATTTCACTGAATACTTACTTGTGTCCGAAATACCAGCATTTACGGGTAATAATTATAAATTTTAAAACTTTTAAGTATCAAATTGAAAAAAAAAATTAAAACGCTACTAAAATTGAGCTACGTCCCTCCACCGTGACACAACCACCATTTTACGCCGTCGATTGCTCTGACTCCTCTTTACTGTGACAGTTGCCAGCTCCTCTTTACTGCGTCCTCACGACCCCGTGACATCATTAAGCACCACTACACCAGCTCGATAGCTCCTCACCGTGACATCACCAGGCACCAGCTCTCACTGCGACAGCTACGAGCTCATCCTTATGAGGCTGTGACCTGCGAGCTCTCTCTATGACTCGCAGTCGCAGAGCAGCCAAACCTGCTAGACCCGTGACCCTTGATTCGTGCTTATCAGACCTGCGACCTGCCAATTCTTGGGCATTTTCTTGTTTGATTTTTTATGTTTTATGAGTTGTTTTACTACATAATATTTGTGACTTATGAGCTATGAGTTGTTTGTGTTGGTTTATTGGTTGTGTAGTATCTAGTGTGTACTAAACATGTGAAATATTAAAATACAAGTGTCCAAATGAATATAATCAAATTGAGGTTACTGAATTGATTTTTGTCTTATAACGTCTTCAGTAGCAAGTGTGTGCACAAATGAATGTAAAAAAAATTGACTTTGATGAGTCATGAGTAAAGGGTTAGTGGTGTTGGAGAAATTTATATGATTATTATATAAATTGTTGAAATGGAGATAATGAGGCTTTCCACTTAATTTTGTAACATAAAACTAGCAACGTTAACTATATTAGGATATAGAAAATAAATTTAGGTTTTGTTTTTGACCCATAGTTAAACATTCAAAATAAAAGAAATGAAAATTTTGAAGTTCGTTGTAGGAGAAATTCTATAAATCTTATATGCGTGATAGATTGAGAATAGCTTTGAATAATATTTAATGATTTGTTTAATCATATGTTTATAAAGAAACTTCTGAGAATTGATTTTTAGTATTATGATTTAAGTGGACATGCTAAATATAATGTGAGCCTGTGAATAGTTAAGTAATCTTTTGTTTTACAAATTTAGTTTTGACATGTCTTTATTTATTTTCACATAAAAATAAAAAAAAAAGTTTAAGTACTCATGATAATTCAAACTCTTCATAAAGATTTCGATGATCCAGGTTTGGCTCATGTTAGATTACCCCCTATAAAGAATCATACTATTTATTTATATGGCAACAAATATTTGAAAGATGAGAGAATTATCAAATTAAAAAATATATTTAACTAAGATTAAAAATGATAAAAAAGCCTTATTAAAAAAGTTAGCCATGATGTGAAATAATAGGTGAAGAATTTTGTTTAAAGAGGATCAGAATGAGAAAGATAGAGTGACAATTCTTTTTCTAGTATTCAAGAAGATACTGACAATGTTGAAGGTAATATTCATACCCAACAAGAAGGTATTACTGCAATTAATGTAAGAAAGAGAATAAGACAAATGTCTTAACTTTTTTTATTTACAAATAACTCTTAAAACATAGCCTTGAATTCGTAATGCCTTATAATATAAAAGAATAGCTCATAATGTAAACATGATAATGGCTATATGGTGTTATGATGCATGATTATCATTCAATGTTACTTAATCTTATACTAGCCCATAGTAGATGTTATTGTCTCTTACAATCTATGATATAAATCTTCTTCAATTAATGACTAGAGAGGTAATCTTTTAGGCGTCTTTGGTTGTGAAATAAAAAGTTACTTGGGTGATAAAATAATAAATTGGACAATTTATCGATGTTTAATCATGTGTGATGATTAGACAAATAGAAGACATGACCTATTATCAAGTTTTTGGTTTATTTTACTAAGGGATGATATTTTTGAAGTTTATTGATACATCTGACCTGGTAAGAAATGTTGATATTTGATTTAGATATTTGATGACGTTGTAAAAAAGTTGGCCCTGAATATATTGTACAATTTATCATTGATAATGATACCATTTATAAAGTAGTTGAGGAAAAAGTTACAAAATAAATATAATTCTTTCTTTTAAATTCTTTTTGCTGCACATTATATTAACTTAATGTTCAAAAATATAAGAAATTTTAGATACTTTCTTGTCATTGATGAAACTGTACAAAAAGTTAAAAAGTAATTAAGTTCATGTATAATTATGCATAGGTTCTGAATTTGGTGAGAAAAGATGTTACCAATAATAGGAACTTGTGTTATCTTATCATTACAAGATTTAGAACTAATTTCTTATCAATTTAGTGTTTTCTTCTAATGAAGTAAAAGCTGAGTCAAATGTTTAATACTGATAAGTGAGTTACATCTCAATGTCAGGTTTAATGTTGGAATGAAGGTTTTTAAAATTATTACATTGACTTGATATTAAAAAAAAAAAGAGATGCTAGATACTTTCATGTCATTGATGAAACTATACAAAAAGTTTAAAAAATGATTAAGTTCATCTATAATTATGCAAAGGTTCTGAATTTGATGAGAAAAGATTTTATCAATAGTAAGAACTTGCGTCATCTTATCATTATAAGATTTGGAACTAATTTCTTATCACTTTAGTATTTTCTTCTAACAAAATAAAACCTGAGTTAAATATTTAAAGCTAATAAGTCGGTTACATTTCAATATGTCAAGTTTAATGTTAGAATGAAAGTTTCTAAAATTATATTGTAATCATCAATAATGGAAAAGACAACTTTACAAAATGGAGGCACATAATGATAACTTAATGTATAATTCAGTTTTTGATTGATATGGTCTTTGATTGATACTCTTGTTATTATGATTGTCATTGTTATTATTAAATTGAATATAATTTGTTATAATTTTTTAATAATTTTATTTGTTTATTAGAATTTTTAATAAAATAAGTAATTCTATAAATCTATATTTTTTACTTTATCAATCTTTTAACAAATTGAATTTTTTAATGAACCAACTATTATAGATTAGGCTGATTTGAAAGATATTATTGAATTAAAAAGGATTAATGTATTATTTGGTGCAGTAAGTTTAAATAATGAGGAAAGCTCACCTAAATAATGAATATTTTATACGGTAAAAAAATCGGGACCAATTTGATTTGAACAAAAGTTATTCAATAAAGATTCAAAATTTTTATTTTTTATTTAATTTCTAATTAATGTATATGTTAGATTAGCATAATATTTTTAAGGTTTGATTAAAGTTTATGTTTCATTTCTACTTTGTTACCTATATTATTCTTACTGTTTTAATTTACAATTTGATGTAAATTGTAACGATTCAAACATTTGGTATTATTCTTAGCTTTATATCTATACATAAATTAAACAATGGCTTTCTTATTAATTATAATTTTATTTACATAAAAATATGTAAAATATAATCTTAATAAAAATAAAAACATAATTATTTTATAACCTAATTGATGTAATTAAGAGATTATTTTATAATTTTTAAAATTAAAAACTATTTTATAATTATAAAATATTACTTGATATTAACTAATATTTATTACTAAAGATATTCATAAAAGTGAAAGTAGGCATAAAGCCATAAACAGCTTATCTTCTAGAAGCTTAAAATTCGGGTGATGAAATTTTTTTAGAAAATAATATAATTGATATTATATATTTTTTAATTATATTTGATACAAATTAAATTACATTTGATAAGAATGTGTTTATTAAAGTATTGATAAATAATCTTACAAAAAAAAGTATTGATAAATGAAATTAGCCGTAATTTTGATAATTTTTTTAAAAATTGTGAAATAAAATAAGTAGTTTGTTCTCATGAAAAAAAAGAGTAATTTATATCCATAACTCATGAACATTAACACTCTGTTTGGAGCACAACGAATTGAATTCACTTATTTGGAACAAAAATATAGTTACGAATTCAATTCAAGTGTGAGTTTAAATCTCACTCCCTTTGCAAATTCAATTCACGCTATAATTCACGTGAATTAAACTCCAAAGGCTGCTATTCTTCTTTTTTAACATTGAAACCCAATAATACCCACAACTTTAAGGCAGTAACCTTATCACAGCAGCCGACCACTCTTCTCCCACGCACCAGCAGACCAGACGATACTACTCTTCCTCAGTCAATCAGTCCTCTCGCACAACACAACACACCAAGCAGAACATACCAGAGGAATGAATATTTAAAGTTGCGTTGTCTTATTTGGTCTCAGGGATTTGGGAAGAGCTAAATCAAAGAGTTTTCAGGGAGAAATCCAGAGAGCTAAGAGCTTCAATTAGATCAAGATAGATATATACTTGCATCGGAAGAATAATGCAATGTGGATCTTGGGTTTTTGGTTGTTAAATACGGAAGCTTCTAGATCGACCAAACAAAGACTTGTAATTAGCTCCTGAGTTATTTTAGGTTGTTAAATACTGAAACTTTTAAATGTCAAATAATACATCATTATATAAATTACCATTTTTATTGGTTAAAGGAAAAATAATTTCGATAATAAAAAAGAATAAAATCACAATAGTAATTGAATTTTGTTTTCATTCCTCGTTAAGGTTAACTCTTTTTAATTTAATAATATTATTCAAAAAATTCAAATGTTCTATGTTATCACAGAAATTACCCAAATTGATAATTTTAATAAAAGAGCATATCTTATCGAATGATACAAGTTGAATCATATCATTTGTAATTAATTTTTTCTTTTCATTTTAATAATAAACTTTTTTAATGATATTATTTATAATAAAATTAATATTTATAAATTGCTCTATGCACATGTAAATATTTATTAGTTAATAAGATTATTTTTAGTCAAAAATAAATACATCATATAAAATAATTAAATTTATTTTAATTGTGTTACTAATAATATAATTAAATTACTAAATTTGTCCCAAATAGTATAAATTATAATTAAATTCAATTCGAAATTTTCCAATCTAACAATCGGTTGAAAGAGGGCACGTCAATGTTTCAGACATCCAAGGATAAAAGCAGCACGAGCTCTCAAGCCTGGCGAAGGCGAAAGCTCTTAGGCGGCCACTGCGAATGTTTTGAGAAACAAGCCTTTGGATTTGTCATCATCAACACTAACTCAAAACAACTAAGCATGAAATAAGCGATAACAGCACAAGGGAAACAGCAATCAGGTCAAGTTTTGCAAAACCGAGAAAAGACCTATAAAACAACATAGTTTAAAATGGATGACCCATTGACAAATCTAATTGATACATCATTCTTACCAATGTATTTCCAGAGGGAGGAAAAAAAAAACAATAGCTCGAACCAAGACCACCTTTAAACCGACTGGAATCTAAAAGCTATGTCATGTTCTTTTGTCAAAATGTTCACAGTAACAGCATTTCAAAATGTTCAAATAAGCTATGTTGGCAGTCCTAAGAAAAGGCACAAATGTTCCCCACCTGGTAATGAGCCATTTGTGGAATTTCATAAGCTTGGAAGTTTCCACTAACTGGAACACTAGAGACGCAATAGTTTTCAGAAAACCACACATCCAAGGATCCAAATTGCAGGAAACCAAAGTCCCAAGCAAAGAAAAAAATGGATCATTAAGAAAATTCAAGTGGGATTAGTAGGAGCATCTCAACAGGAAAACCCTAAAAGACGCCCCCAAAAACAGAGTCTACTATTGCGCGGCTATGACTCAAAACGCTTCCATCGCTATCTGGAAGGCGATCTTAAGGGCTGCGCTTCTAAGGAAAAGTGGAAAACCTTAAACAACCCCAAAGACTTAAATACATGCAAGGACGAAGTCTTGATGACAAACGGAGCAGCAATTTGAGGAAATAAACCCTAATCTGCAACACTTTGGTGTAACCAAGAACGAGAAGGAGACTTTATAGCCCTGCCTCCTGTAAATGCGAAATGTTGAGTGCTGTGGGCTTGAAAGGCCTGAGATCTTCGAGACCCAGTTGTTGACGACTATGCTCCAGAGATCCAATCCCCACTCAAAGGCCCCAGTGAAGCTTTGTTTACAAGCTTGCCCAATTTTTCATAGTTTCAGTATCACTTCGATTATAAATTCTCATTTTAAGCCCAATGTTTAATGTTAAAAGCAATTTACAAAATTTTGATTGGTTATAGTTTTGAACTTGTGAAAAATAGAGATTTGTGGTTTATAGGAGATATTGACACTATAATTTCATTTACATTAATTTAAATATTTTTTTTTTGCCTATTTTATTACTCAATAATGAACTTTCGAACTTGGTAAAATTGAAATTTTGGCAGTAGCTTGCTCATATGTACTATAACATGATTAAATGCCAAAGTTCAACAAGAAATCCATTAACGTAGGACTTACTAAGCATTACACAAAAGTGTTACAATCTTACCAAAGTTCAACAAGAAATCCATTAACTTGGGAGTTTCTATGCATTACACAAAATTAAGAAAAGTGTCACAATCTTACAAATTTACAATTCCTTATAAAACACAATCACTTTCTCAAATTAATTACAATTCTTAAGAATGAGCTCATTTTTCACTTATTTATTTCACTAAAATATTACTTTTTTTCTCTTTCTAGTTCTTACTAACTTTATATTTAAATATAAATCACTAAGAAAATATTCTAACACTTATTTTGTAAGTTTACTAGATCCAAATAAAAAGTTTCAAGCCCACAATTACGTCCAAAGAGTCCAAATACTTTTGAAAAAATCATATTTAATCATTTGGTGCCCATTATGGGGTTGTGACTTGTTGAACGTAAAAAGCATGCAATTAGTGAACATCTAAGCACACACTTACCCGCAGCATAAATTAAACAAAACTGATACTAACTAAGGCATACCACAACGAACCCTCAAAATAGAGAAAAGTTTGTATATCATAACAATGTCACATGCAACCTATAACACATCATGGTAGACTTGATTCATCCATCGTGTTGCAAGAACAAAAACAAAAGTTAATCAGTTGATAGCACTTTCACTAGAGCCATTACAGTCAAATTTCAAGCTAACACTGTTAAAGCCTTGCAATGACATGACAAATTCGTGCCATCATACTGTATGATTCATGAAAATGAGGGATACACACGGGGCATCAAATGTAAAAACTTGCTGAGATTTTTGTTTCCTTTAATAGGCCTAGCAAGAGATTGCATCAAACACCAATAACTAACATCATGCAACTAAAGAATCAATTAAATCTTACTTTTTTAGTAATTGATGTAGACCTTGCGACTCGATAACTTTGTTTGAGTTTTGTATAAATTAAGTGAAACTTTCAAAGATTACACTAGATTATTGAACCTAAAAGTTAGATAAATATTTTATCATAATATCTCTATTGTAGCCATTACTATTGAGAAAGGTTAAAATAACACCAACCTTTATAGAAATCCTTGTAGATTGACACTATATGTACTTTCTAAAAAGTCAAGGTAGAGTTTTTGGAGGAAGTTGAAATGTCCATAGATCATCCAAAAGGTCCCTAAAACACAAACATTACCTTAAACGTGAAGATTAATGTGCATTACACGTTGAATAAAAATAGACTAATAAGTCTGCAAGGGGAAGCAAGATTGAAAATTGTCTAAAAATAGAAAGTAGACATAGAGGATGAGTAGAAGTAAAATTGCCTGCATAAAAAGCATCCATAAATCACATTCTAAACTTTATTAAAAAGTGGAATATGATAAACCCTTAGCCCATGCCATTAGGGAAGTGATCAATATAAAAATATTACAGATTCCACCATAACCATGACACTGAAGATTGCAAGAACCTTAAAAGAACCATCGATGAGCTCCTACAATGAGGATACTTGGGTTACTTTCTTAATAGAAATAAGGATACGCACATGTAAAAACATTAATCATAAGGATAAGACCAAGCAACACCGAGGTGTATGTTTATAACATCAAACTAAAGGTGTGGAAATAAAGGGTCCTTCGGAGTTATCAAACGTTTATTGAAGGAGAAAATAATTGTAATAGGTCTCAGCTAAAAAATTGCCAATGGCTATCATGTGAATATCGTGATAAACATAAAAATAAAAGAGTTTGAATAAAAAGAAAAATCATATTTAAGAAAAAAGGAACTATCAAGCCAATGTAACCCTTATGATGACATAATGGTTATTAGAATGAACACCATAAATTTTGAGGTAAAGTGACTTATGGTGGATAATGACATCTGTATTGACATTCTTTTTCTATGAGGCCTGTAACGTAATGGGACTTATATCACAATAGTTTCACTCGACATCGTTTTTTTAATTGGTTTAGAGGAGATCAAGTACACCCTGAAGGAGAAGTAAATATGCCTACTATAGTTAATGAGTATCTTAAGCAGGCCACAATAAATGATCAAGCTCTACATTATATGTAGCCAACCAAATACAATTTCATTTTAACAAACCTCTACTTTACACAAGAAGAGCCATCCTATCACCATATTAATTACCCATAAAGCTTCCAACAAGAAAAGAAAGTATTAGTTGATCACTAAACATCGAGACAATATTATGTGGTTTCATTGAAAAAAGAATTCATCCCAGCAAATTGGTATTGGAGAAATGGACCTTATCTCAAGGAGAATGATAGTTAAGGTAATCGAAGAAACTTGTATAATAACTTGCAATTGAAATGGGAGACCTGATGCCAGAGCTTTTACAATAGAGTTATAATAGGCGGTGCAAGAGGAGATGAATAAGCCCTTGAGCTTATAGTTTATCAAGAAAGTGGTGTACCAAATTAGCTCGTCAATACAGTACTGGTGAAAAAATTCAACAGCAAGTGACATGTGTGTTGACTTTATGAAACTGAACAAAGTCTATCCCAAGGATAATTTTCCACTTCTAGAAATATATTAAGTCACAGACTCAACATAAGTGGTTGAGTTTCATGGATGCATACATGGGCTACAATTAGATCCAAATATGTGAAGATGATAAGGAAAACATTATTCATTATGCAAAATGGGATATATTGTTATAATATGATACCATTTAAACTCAAGAATATAGGATCAACTTATCAAAGGTTTATCCATTCAATGTTTTATAGGTAAATCCACCAAAATATGAAGCTTTGTATTTATTATGTAATTGTCAAGATAAAGCAAAGAGGAGATCGTTTAGCAAATTTGCGAGAATACTTTAGCATTAAGCTAAACAATGAGAACTGTGCGTTAGAACTTAAAATAGAAAGCTTTAACGTTTATGGCAATCTAAATAGGTATTAAAACAAATCCGTAAAAGATCAAGGCAATTATTGACATAATGTCACCATAGACCTTAAAGAAGGTATTAAAATTTATAGGTAAACTAACAAGTTTTTCTCATTTTTTAGGTATATACAAAGATTTCTATTGTTCTTTAAAATACTTTTAAAAAGTAAAAGATTTAGACAGGGTGATGATTAGTTATATAGAGTTATTTCAAAGCTTACCTCTTCTTACAACCCCTCAAAATGGTGAAATCTTATGCTTATACATCTTGGTGGAATTAAAAGCAATTAACTTTATCCTAATTTAGGTAGAAGAAAATCAAAAGCCCATTTATTAAGTGAGAAAGATCCTTTAAGGATAAGACACTAGATACAGTCAAATTGAAAAAGTAAATTTAGTTGTGGTCACACTGGCTAGAAAATTATGGTTATACTTTCAAGCACATCTATTTGTTGTTATGATATACCTACCATTGTAACAAATTTTGTACAAGCTAGAAATGTTAAGAAGGATGGTGAAGTGGTCATTAAAGCTTAGCAAATTTAAGTTCAAATTCACCCTTTAAACATTATCCAAATCCCAATTACTAGTAAACGTCACAGATAAATGTATTATCCTTATTGATACATCAGATTCAATTAAACCTACCCTAAAATCTTCATTTATTTGGATGATGAATATTGATGGTGTGTTTGGATAGGAAGTAAATGGAGTTAGCGTAGTTATTCGAGGTTTATTTGAAATCAAATATTGTTATAAGCATAAGCTTAAAGGCTCTAATAACAAAGTAAAATACAAGTTGCTAATATATAGGATAAAATGGAAATATATTTATAGATTCGACCAACCAAAATTAAGTTATATTTGTAGCTTGTTATAAATCAATTGAATGATTTCTTTGCTACTAAGGAAGAGATCATGTTGAAGTACTTTAACTTATACCAAAACATAACAAAAGACATGTAAATTTGAGATGAATATATCTTTAGAGAATATAACATTATATAAGACTAGCTATCAATGTATAGAGTTGAAGGAATAAAACCCAAAGTTGTGTTTGGCAAGTCAATTTCAAGCTTACCTACGATAAGAAAGCATTGGTAGAGCAAATGGTAGACGGCTAGATAACCCTTAATAAAACCTATGTAAATAACAAGGCATTACCCATATTAATGGTTAGTTTAATAAAATAAGAAATCTTGAATGAATTTCATGAAAATCCTATGGATCACAACGGGGCTATTTGACCATATCTTATAAGATATTATGATAAGGATATTTTTGTCCATTGTAAAGTGAGACATAATTGATTATGTCAAGAAATGTGAAAGATTTTAAAGAAACTCATGTTTTCATTACCAACTTATTGTAGAGTACTCTTTTATATCATCTCTAATATCATTTGCATAGTGAAACTTAGACATCATATTGTAGTAATTAGATGATGATGGATATTCATCCTTTTTGTAGTTGATTACTTCATATGAGGGGAAAAAAACATAATCTTATCCAACTATGGTAGAGAAGAAACATGGGAGATTCTTAATAGGTCATATTATATACATATATGACATTCCCTTATCCATAATCATAAATAATATTTAATAATTCATTTGTTCAAACTTAAAATGTTTTGCGAATCCTAGAGCATTAAACAAAGTTTTAATTTGTAATACATCACAGACTAATGACTCGGTAGAGGTCATTAACATGATCATGTTATAAGGCCTATGATTAAAGAATGATCAAGCTAAAGACATTTAGGCAGATGAGTTACAAAGTATGTTCTAAAGTTATTAGACGCATATGAAAACAACAACAAGAGAAACTATATTCATTTTGACATGTGGAGTGGAAGACCTAATACATTTGGAGTCAAAAATTACATTTACTCCTATTAAAAACTGTAAATTAATGTTAATAAAATAGTACTATAATTGAAATTCGACTTAATTGAAGAATGGAGGCATAAAGCATACCTAAGAATTATGCATGCTATTAACATGTCAAAATTGTTAACTAAAAAAGAGTTAGATGACATGTTATAGAAAAAGGTCACCTTGTCTTATAGAGAGCCAATATAACTGACATATTAGAAGTCAGAAGATAGCTAATTCCAAATTAGATAGATCCTTATCCAGTGAAAGATGTCAATAGACTTGATATATAAAAACTCAAAAGGTTAAATAGCTAAAAAATCCTTAAAATTTCTAACACCATAGGCATTAATATTCTTAAGATTATAAATTACTTGTTTTCTATAAATGAAGTTTGATTTTATGTTTGTGCAATGTACATTTCAAATCTTCTCATCATAAAAGAACATACTCAAAGAGTCTCAAAATGTCAAACTCTTAAGAGTCTTAAAATAATATACTTGTAAAACATCAAATGACAAACTCAGAGTCCCACCATATTGGACTTACAAAAAGTCAGATGATATGCTCTTAAAGTCTCAAAACATAAGGCTTGAAAAGTTACAAATGAAACTTACAATGTCTCAGAATGTTAGATTTGTAAAATTCCAAACAACAAACTCATAGAGTTCCAAAATATCATACTTAAAATTTACAAAACAACATACTCACAAAGTCTGAAAACATTAGACTGAGTGGCAAAATAAGTCTCTTGAAATAATATTAATATTGGACTTAGAAAACATCAATCTCACTCTCTTAGTAAAATTCAAATTTACGATTTGGGATAAGGATTACAAAAAATTTAGTTTAACACTTTATTTAACATGTAAGAATAAATAATAACATTAAATAATAAACTTGTAAAGATCAAATCATTACATATATTTATCATAAAGACATACCTACATAAATGAAGTACACTCATAGTTTGAAATTCCAAATACATTTACCTTAACCAAGACAATAACTATTACTTTATTGGTTTGGACACATCTTCATCATCTCCTCAATAACACCATTTACACTCCCCTTTAAAGATGATTGGTTATCTTTAACTAGTTCTTAAATATCAGTGGCACTCGACTATAGAAATAAGGTAAACTCAAAGTTTGAAATTCCAAATACATTTACCTTAACAAGAAAAAAGGTCGCTACAATTTTAAGTAAAAAAATAATTATTACTTTATTGGTTTGGTCTATATACCTACTTGTGATAAAATATTTGGAAGTCTAAAACCTAATAATGTAGGATTATGCCATGTTGTCATAGTTATAGGTCTTAAAATATTTTCTTATGAGGAAAGCAAGAAAATTATGCAACTTGAAGCCCTGCCTTGTGAAGTAAGGTTCTTGGCCATAGAAGGCCTTGTCCAATTGTTGTTTCTTTACCTTATGACCTTTGATCTGAGCATAACAATAATCAAACACCTTCTATAGACATTTAATATCCTCAAATTATTGTTGGTCTTATCCTTTCACTTAATAGCTACCATAACTATATTCTTTTAAGCTTGGTAAAATTAGAAAGCACCTGCTATAGAAACTTAATCTCCTCAAATTATTATTGATCTTTATCATTTCACTTGATATATATATATATATATATATATATATATATATATATAAAATAAACCTATGCAATATGACACATTATGGTGCTACGACTTCTCTCTTACTTTATGTTATTGATATGAATCTCGTGGTTGGTAAGTGTGATCCCACTCATGGCTTAACCTACCACATTGTTGTCTTTGAAGACCTAAAATCTAACTTTAACAAACCAGCAGGGATAATATATATCATTTATAAATAGACTATTTCCTTTGTTGTGCCAAGAAGTCGTAGTTACAAAGAAAGTGAAATCTATGTCTGGGCTATCTTAGATAATGTAGGAGACTACAATAGATTTAAAAGAAAGAAATTATGTAATCTTCTTATGCCTTCTAATAACCTTGGAATATCTAGACTTATCTTGATCACCCATAGGTTCTTGCTTAATCTTTTTATTGGACTTAATAAACTCGCCTTTGGATCTTCTTAGCACTTTAAGCTACATGATTCATTTTTATGTATACAAGAAAATGTGAATTTTCTAATAAAAGCATTTAGTAAGTCTACAACTTTTATAAGGATAACATAACTTAAGAGCTCATTTATATGAAATTGCAATGTCTAATAAAAAAGTTTTAAGTGATGTCTCCTTGAGAGAGAGAATTGGCCTACTTAATTAAGGCCTATACTTTAGTAAAGAGCAAGTTATTACTTTTATCTCGCTTTGAGATTAGAATCACTCAATTTTTTTTAGACCAGATTTATCAATAAATGTCGCTTTAGCCTAAATTAATGTATACCAATATAGAATTATTTAGGCCACGCCAAGACAACTCTCCTAAGCCTGATCGTAACCTAAAGCCTAACCATTAGGACTTTAAGAGTTGCTTTCAAGTTAGAAATGAGTAAATTATCATCCTTACTTTTAGTCATAGGTTCCTTTAGGTGGTTTTCCTACCTTAATCTCCATATTAGGCCTATCATTTTGATTATACTAGTTAAGTAACCTCCTAGTTATACTAACTTTATACCATATTAAAAATTGTTGTGGTAAACACTTACCTCACTAAGTCTTCAAAAATAAACTCTTTCATAGGTTTAGGGTTTTCTTATCCTCATAGAAATAGGAATTTTAAACTCTAGCCTAATTCCATCTATATCTACTATAAATTTAAATAATAATTTTTAGCCTAAA
>JANTPM010000005.1:42042992-42053204 GCA_025434745.1 Erythroxylum divaricatum | reverse complement strand
TGAGGAACCAACTAGGTTACTCACCTGTAACTTCCGAGCTACTGCCTGGAAGTTCCAGCAATATCCGTGGAATGTCGTTCCAACGGTACCTCTATAACAGTCAAATGATCACCCATTAATAAATGCACAATCAGAAAGATTCGATGATGCACATATCGCAGATAAAAGATGTACGATGCATGGTCATGATATTCCCGGCGCTAATTCCCAATTTTTCTTTCTTTTGACTCGAAACCACTTTTCGTTCTATATACGCTACAACATTTGGATAATACCCTTAAGTTCTCAAGAAAGACCTCAAAGCTAGTGTTACTATTCACTAAATCAATCTCACCCAATGTAGACTCTAAAAGCATTTAATTTATTTCAGAAGCCTCAAAATTATACTCCAAAAATCAAGAAACTATCCTTAGGTTGAAATGGAAATCTATAATCAAATTTCATTCAGAATTTGAGATCTTAAAAACCTGAATTCAAATTTTCTTTCTTCACATCAATTGTAGACCCCTTTCTCTAGTTTACAACGAATCAAAAATCACTTCATTTGGAGGTCTACATCATCAGTTATGACCCAAAAACTAAAACGCATCAATTCAGAAAAACCAGTCTCGCCGCAGCCAAAGGACGCTCGCCGCGGCATGGCATGTTTGAGGCTCACCGCGACGAATTTCCACAAGCTCGCCGCGGCGAGTAAATAAGGGCTCGCCGCGTCGTGGCGCAGAGATCCGCGACTTGGTCTTCTTCTCCGACATTTTTCTCATATTTATTCTTCCAAAATCAGCCCTAACTCAACCTCATCTACCTCAACCTTTTACATTTAATACCATAAATGCATTTAACCAACAAATAAACAACATAATATGATTCCTTGCCTAATCAAGCTTCCAATCTTCAAAACTCCCGAAAATATCTCTAAGTCACCAACACATACGACCCTCTCTTCCCCTGTCACAAATCATCATCTCTCAAGGGTTGTAGAAAGGCTTACACAAGGGAGAGAAGAAGCTAGCAAGTGGAAAAAAACAATTTTTGTAAAGGGAAAGAACAAGCATCAATCGAAGGAGGAAGAAGACATGCCCTAGGTGGAGGAAAAGAGTTTTCTGCCAAAGTGATTTCAGTGTTTTCCTAAAGGGAAAGTCAAAAACCTAAGGCATTAAGGGTTACTCTCATAACAATTTAAAACCTAGGGCTCATAGACAAACCACTTCTCTTTTTCTCAAACACACTTAAAGTTCTTTCTCACTTCAAAATCCATTTCTAGTCTAATTTATCCCCAAATTTCAATGGCTCAACCTAAAAACCTCTGAAAGCATGTATCTAATTTTTTCATTGCCATTGGACAGTTATTTCAGTCCTATAAGGTCAATCAGTCCGTCACTTAGAAAATTCTCTGGTCCGGACTTTTTCTCCCAAATTTTCAGAAAATTTCTAAGGGTCACTAACAACTGAGAATCACTCCTAATTCTTCGGTCCGGACTTTGTATGTCTACTTGTATTGATTTATCATTATGTTATTTCTATTTCAAATTGCATCTAGTAATTAATAATTTACTTTTAATTATATAGTTAGATGGATAAAAGTTGGACGTGTCATTGGAAATAGTCCACAAAAATATTTAAGAGTTTCATGCAATTTATAAAAGATCAAGTAGGTGTAGAATGTTGTATTTGTCCATGCATAGATTACTTAAATGTGAACATTCAAAGTTAAGATGTGGTATATAATCACTTGCTAATCCGAGATATAGATAAATTCAAAGTAAAGATATAGTAAAAGTGTTGATACAGGTGTTGATGGTAGTAACAATAATGACATAGAAGATTGTGATATTAGTGACGATGGTGATGATGGGATTATTGCGACGTTAATGCGGATTGTTGTTGATTGACTTATGTTAATGTGTATTGTTGATGTTTTAGTTATGTTAATGCGGATTTTTGATGATTGAGTTATGTTAATGCAGATTGTTGATAATTAACTTATGTTAAAATGTATTATTGATGATCGAGTTATGATAATATGTATCGTTGATATTTGAGTTATGTTAATGCGAATTATTGATAATTGAGTTATGTTAATACAGATTGTTGATAATTGAGTTATTTTAATACATATTATTGATGTTTGAGTTATGCTAAGTTGATGTCTGGGTTATGTTAATGCGTATTATTGATATTTAAGTTATAGATATCCAATATAATGACACCTGGTAGAAACAAAAGGAAGAAGGTGGAAAGTATCGAAATTGTTCCTACCTAACAACAACTAGATCAATTAATTCCTACCCAACAACAACAATCAACTTTATACACTAATGAAACAAGTCAGCAACAACCTCCATATACGTCAACTAGTATAGAGGGATCTGTAGGTTTGTTAATCTTTAACACCTACAAATAGAATTATGGTCAAATATATATTTATATGTTTAATGCATATTTTCTTATCATTATTCATTTATTTTAGGTTCTAATACCAACATTAGAAAAAGATGTAGAGGTATAACTAGAGGTTATGAGTTGCAACGAATGAATGTTGCAATGAACAACAAGTTGTTAGTACATATTGATACTTCGCAAGGTCATCCTTTAGATAACATTTAGTCGGCCAAATTTTCTAGTGAGTTGAGGATAATTGCTTGAAAAAAATTATCTTGCCCAAAGCATGCCAAGGAGTTGAAGGAAGACAATTTTCTTAAGAATGCTTTGGATAATGTTTCAAAAAAATTTCAACTTATTTAACTATATGCAATATTGATTCATTTGTTTAAAGATTAATTACATTTTTATTTATTGTTCATAGATGAAATTGAATATTGTTGATATCAATAACCCTAATATTTCAAATTTTATCACTTCACTGTTGAAACAAAGGACTAGGGATCGTCGTTATCGATTGCATCAGTATTACAAATCTTTTCCTTTTAATACGGAGGCACGGAGATCAATTTTAGAATAGATGTCTTAGAAAATTGAAACAATTTGTGTGATTATTGAATCTCTCCCATCATTCAGGTTTGTTTTCTTTCCCTTCACATTTACTTCCATTAATCATGTTAGATGATTTAATAACTATCTTTTTTCTTTATTTAGGAAAAATGTGAGAAGGCTAAAGTGAACAGAGGACAAATGAAAACTCCCCAAAAATAAAGCTCTAAACCATTTATTTTCGTGCAAAATGAATATGTAAGATATTCGTTTGCAAGTTGTAATCATATCAATAAACACTATATTATTTATTGTGCATTGTATGCTTTTTTTTCATAAAATAGAGAAGGAACTATATAGATAACAGTGTGATATGATCATACTCTAGAAACTCACTCCTTATAAGGAAGGTTAATGGTTGATGTTTGAAGAAGCACAAAATAACTAAGCAAGTATATTTTTTTTAATTTTAAGTTTATTTATTTTTGTAGTACTAACTAATAATATTTACATTTAATATTGATTTGGTTATTTAATTTTAGAATAAAATGCAGGAGTTGCTGCATACATCAATGTCTGAGGAAAATGAGGCAAATGTAGAAGATATTTGCAACAAGGTGCTAGGTACGTGATCCAAAAATATCAAAGGTCTTGGATTTGTCCCTAAGCCAACTGTTTCATCCTAATCAAGACCAACATATGTTCAACATCTTGAAAAGGAAAATAGGTTGCTTAAAAAAATTGGCCAAGCATGAAAAGTACCTAAAAAATTACTTAGGTCGAATTATGTAAGCAGTGAAGATGAAAACAAGGCTGAGTAATTAAACTAATCTCCGTATTTATTATTTTGTATATAAGTATTTTTGAAGTTGTAATTAAAATCTTGCACATGAACAAATTTAATGTCATCTCATTTTTTTTATATACAATGCTTCAAATTATCAATTGTTTTTTTATATTGTTATAATAAATTAACAACAAAAAATCTAAATATTATATACAATAATATGGATTAAAAATGTCACAAAATAGTTATAATTCAACATGGTATGTGATCTCGTTAAAAGGTATATTAAAAATTTGCTACATTGAAAATGTAGGTAAATGTTTTTGGTTATGTTTACAAACCTCTTCATCACCTTTGATTCCAACTGAATGATTCTTTAATGTGGTGATTCCCCCTCCTTCCAAATGTTAGTTGCAATATAGACAAAATGTATGGTTCTTCATATTAGGAACCAATCTAACATGAACCCAAGCTGGATCATCAAATATTTCTAAACCTAAAGAGGTTGAATTATTAGGAGTACTTGAACTTTCATGTAAAAATAAATAAATACATGTGTCAAAATTCTTTATTAATATAAAGGAAACAATTTGAATGTGGAATGGACATATTAAGAAGTCAAATGAGTCATTCCAAGATCCAAACTGTAATAGTCAACACTATGAAAAATATTGCAGAAACCTTTTGCCTACATCACATTTCGCGATATTTTTTATGACATTTTTTAAAACGTCGCAAATTGTATTCTGTGATATTTTTTGACATTTTGTAACATTTTTTAAATATTGCAAATTGTGTTGTTTTCTTGTAGTGATTGATATACACAAGACTAAAATAGGTACCATTTATAGAATGACGTATGTCTAAGGATATAAAATATATACCATGTATAATTTGCCCTAACACGTAACCCTACAATAAAATATCTCTAAGCATCACAAAAAGCTACTGATGTAGATAACATCATGGTGAAAAAATTAAATATATTACAAAAGACTAAAATTTATATCACAAAAATTAAATTCTTTGTATATATTCCAAAAGATATTAAATTTTGACATATTTTGATGTAAACATTAAAGTTTAAAATGAAAATGTTTGCTTTCATCGTTTCGATAAATTACTTTATAGGAATTGAATGTGATGGATCACCAACTTTCTAGATGATTTTCGTTCGACCGATGGAACCAATTGGGAGATATGCACCGATCTATCCAATATTGAAAAACGGAGAGGATCTTGTCTGTGTAGAAACCCTACCACAATTGTATTAGTTAATAAATGAAAGTAGAACTTAAGGGTTACGGTTGCAAAGAGTGTTTTTCATTATAATCAGATTGCTCATTTGTTCTAGCCAAAGTCTCATAAGCTTGGCATGAAACATGAATTGAACGAGTGTGACAAATTCTGTTTCTGCATGTAAATAATGACTTTGTTTTACATTAAAAAAAAGGGCATATTTCATTATCAACCAACTACCCAGTAGTCGTGTTCTAGGCATGGATTAAATGTGTATGAAAATTCTGTTACTATATGTATATCTAAATGATGATTCTGGTAACTTACAATGCTCGGTATGAAAAGGTCGCATGATTTTTTTTTCGTAATGCTTAACTTCAACGAGTGGAAGTTTGATTTCCCATTATACATGTACCGATGTAATTCCATTTAAAATTATTAAAATACAATACATAATATAATTAATAAAATACAATCTAATATTATTGGGTAGAGTTTTAATCCCAAAAAAGCATATGTTTTGCTATTTTTTCCAAGAAGATGAATTAAGAAAAAGAGATTATTTTTATTTTCACTTGTTTAATTAATGACTGAATCTTTCATATTCATTTTAACCTTAATTTTAGCTCATTTTGGAATAATCTTAATATAAGAAACTCTCTTGATGTCATATGACAAGAGATATAAGTGAAAATAAACAATTAGCTCTAGCATCAGACTTATTCTCCATAGACAGAATACAAATAAATTACTGTAATTTTAAAAAGAAATCCATGAATTGTTTAGTTCCTATTTTTCAGGATGCACATTCAATTTGTGGTAAAATTATTCTGATTTGATAATTAAGTGATTAAATTATATTTAAGAAATTGGTATAAAAAATTATCTTGAATAAGGTATAATTTTATAAAATTAATAACAAAATTATTTTTAAAATAATTGATATAAATATATTCTTATAATGAAACATCTTTTACAAAATTCTATTATTTAAAAAAAGAACAAAGAGAATTATATTTTCAGTAGTTTTAACTTTTATGAATATCACTTGTTCATTTCAATTACTTAATTTTTTTTATTTTTAATATTTGATAAAAACATTAATTTTTTTTATGGATACTATTTGCTGATTTTTAATTTCTTAATAAACTTAATCTCCACTGTTTCTATAAGAGGTTTAAAACATAAAAAGAAATTTTATAAAAAATTTGTTCGCGATTTCAATTATTTAATAAACCTAATCTCTACAGTTTCTAAGAGTTGAAAAAGTCCCTTAATTGTATTCAATTCTTTCAGGCAAACAAGTTTATATATTTTTTGCAAACAAAAAATTAACTTGTCAAGTGTCTTTGTGTATAAAACTAGCTAGTCCCCCAACACCAGCAGTCAAGGGCTAAGCATTAAACAACCATGACTACGTCTTTTAAATCTTCCGTCTTCAGAAGGTAAGGTTATGACCTCTAAACCCAATTTTCGATTACATATTGCATGGATTCCAGATTGGATTCATACAAACTCAAATAATTTGTTGACAATATCTCGGATTTCTTGTAGGCTTGAAGGAAAAGTAGCATTGATTACAGGCGGAGCTAGTGGCATCGGCGAGTCTACAGTGAGGCTGTTTGTACAACATGGAGCCAAGGTCGTGATTGCAGACGTTCAAGATGATCTTGGACGCTCCCTCTGCAAAGAACTCGACTCACAAGAGGCCGTCTCTTACGTTCACTGCGACGTGACCCGAGACACTGATGTGGAAAAGGCTGTGGACCTGGCGGTGTCCAAGTACGGTCAACTCGATATCATGTTCAGTAATGCTGGAATCTCAGGCAAGCTGGGCTCGACAATCTTAGATTCTGATAATGAAGAAGCCAAGAGGGTCATCGATGTCGATTTGTTTGGACCATTCTTGACCGCGAAACATGCCGCCAGGGTAATGATTCCAGAGAGGAAAGGCTGCATCCTGTTTACTTCCAGCATGCTTTCTACGATTGTAACAGCTAAGGCGCCACACGAGTATGTGGCCGCGAAACATGGGGTTGTGGGGTTGACCAAGAGCATGTGCGTGGAGTTGGGGGCTCATGGCATAAGGGTTAACTGTGTTTCACCATATATTGTTGGAACTCCGATATTACAAAAGATAGCTTCAGGTTTGAACAAGACAGTGGTGGAGAAGTTGGCCAGTGCAGCTTCGAACTTGAAAGAGGCTGTATTGGAGCCAGAGGATATAGCACACGCAGCCTTGTACCTGGTCAGTGATGAGGCCAAGTACGTGAGTGGTGTCAATTTGGTTGTTGACGGTGGTTATAGCGCTACTAGCTCCGCCTTGACCGATGCAATTGAAAACCTCCTTTCTCAAAACTGATTGAAGTCTTCGTATTGATTTTCTATCACTCTCGATGTGGGTCCTGTTGTAATTCTAAGTAGGCGTTTGATTTGAGCACGGGATTGGCTATAGATATGAATATAATAGTAGAAGGGGATGAGGATGGGTATGGAAAATAAAAAATGATGTTTGGTTTGTAACTTGAGTTTTTGTATTAATACTAATAATGTTATTTGGTTTGTTGCATTAATGAGAATGAAAGATAATATAATACTATTTTTAACCTAAATAAAAATGAAAATAATTTGCCCTTCATATGTTTATTGGGGCTATCTTCATATGTTTGTAAAAAAAATTAATCAGTTTTATCAAGAAATTCTTTCGTTGATGAGGCGCGATAAGGCAGGATGAGAGATCGTAAGGAATTGAGAGGCAATAAGGAAGTAAAGAGAATGGTAGGGCAAAGGTTGGGGATAAAAGAGTAAAAATAATAAATTTGATAAAAGCTTAGATTGTAATGAAAACTCGATACCTACTCCCTTAGTGGGTTTAGTAGATTATCAAATTTAATGGGATAAATCTATTCCCCTAGAATTGAAAACCCCGAAGCAAACATTGTTTTATTAGCCAGGTGATGCATCTAATTGACATATTGACATCGTCCATTAATTTACGATGTAACCTATGAACAAAATCATACCCTCGCATATGGATATGACTACAATGCAAAGAAATAAAACCGATTGTTGGGTGGGAGCAGATCTCTTGTACCCGTTGCTCTTTGCCTTTTGTGTCACGAACCATCCCAACCATCTATTTAAATGAATTGGATGGCTGGGATGATTTTTGGTACAAAGGGCACAGGGCAACGGATACAGGAGATCTGAAGGCTTTTTAGGTATGGGTCCCTCTCACATGGAGGGATACCAAGTTTTCAACAAACACGACACTGACTTCGGTACCGTATTAGTTGAAAAAAATGAAAGAATCATGCGACAGAGTGCCTAATATAGGTATTCCTTGCTTCATACCAAAACACAAAAAAATATATAGAAGAAAATCAAAGCAAAGTCTTATAAAGGGTTGGTGAGTGACAATATAGTGAGGTTAGTATTTTTAGGTTGTGAAACACTTTGTGAGCCACTATTTTGGTTTTATCTTTGTATACCTACTATTTGTAATAGTGAAAGAATTATTGTGAGTTTTGTTCGTGGACGTAGCTCAAAATTAAGGGTAAACTACGTTAAATATTTTGTGTCTATTTTGCTCATTTCATTTTTTCTTTTCAAAAAAATACATCCGCTACGCACAACAAGTGATATTAGAGTTGTGTTTTCAATGAAGGTATTTTTAAAAAACAAGAATGTCACGGGGAAGACAAAATTACAACGAATTTTTTGGCATAATCTGTTCTAAAAGTTGACGTAAAATGACAAAGGTGATGAATAGTATTCTAAAGTTTTTCAATAAATTTGCAAGGTGACGACACTGTAGTAATAGTAATTGGGTCCTATGGAACTATTTTTGGTACTATGTACAAATTATTATTTACTGAGTCCTGCGGTACTATTCCAGTAGGGTCCGACGATACTATTTCTGTGAAGACGAGCAAAATGATCAATCTAAATAGTATTAACTATCGTATATGGCGAACCAAGACGAAGGATGTCTTGATGATTACAAAGATGCATTTGTCGGTATTTCGACAACTAAACAGGAGGAGATGTCTAATGAAGATTGAGAGTTTGAGCATTAACGAGCGTGTGGTTATATTTGATAGTTTGTTGATGATAATGTGTATAATCACATTTGTAACAAGACTCATGCAAGAATGCTGTGGAATAAGTTGGAACAGTTGTATGCTTCAAAGACCAGCAATAACAAATTATTTTATCTAACAAAATTGATGCAGGCAAAAAACTAGGAGGGTACTTGTGTAGCTGATCATTTAAACAATATGGAAGGGATGGTTGATTAGTTATCAAACATGGGCATAAAGTTTGACGACGAGGTGACTCTAATGGTACTAGCTTCATTACCAGAGTCTTGGGAGACTTTGAAGGTGTCTTTGACAAATACTGCACCAAATGACATATTAAATATGGAGTCTGTTAAAAGTAGTATACTAAATGAAGAGATGATACGTAAATCATAGCATGCAGCCTCGTCATCACATGCAGATGTTCTGTTTACATAAAATAGAGGAAGGAGTCAATCTAGAGGTTCAAAGTCCAGAGACGAGAGCAAAGGAAAGTCAAATAGATATGCAAATGTGAAATGTCATTACTGCAAGAAGAAAGGCCACATCGTGAAATTTTGTAGAAAGTTGAAGAAGGAAAAAGGCAAAGATGTGAAGAACGAAGAAAGTAGTGATGATGAGCAAAGTAACATTGTTAATGTGTTCAACCTTGTTATTAATATAGAGATAGTCAGCTTGGTATCACAAGAAACAAGTTGAATAGTTGACAGTGGAGCTACTATTCAAATTACATCTCACAGACAATTTTTCTCATCTTACACATCTGGGAATTCTAGTGTTGTTAAGATAGCAAATGGAAATCTATCAAATGTTGTTAGCAAAGGAGATGTTTCTTTAGAGACAGCGAATAGTTCAAGACTATTGCTACAAGATGTCAAGTACATTTCTGATATGTGTTTGAACTTGATTTATATAAATAGGCTAGATAATGAAGGTTTCTAAATTACTTTTGGAAATAGAAAATGGAAGTTTACTAAGGGCTCCTTAGTAATGGCTAGAGGTCAGAAGCACTCAAGACTATAAATGATGAAGTCAAAGCTCTCCAGCGATGTTGTCAATACAGTGGAGAATGATAATACAGTTGATTTGTGGCATAAAATATTTGCAGCGGAAGCAACAAATCCAAATCAACATGCCAATCCATACATGATATGGTATAAGGATAATAAAATATAA
>JANTPM010000005.1:41944661-41958189 GCA_025434745.1 Erythroxylum divaricatum | reverse complement strand
TTTCACTTTTGACCGTGGTACTCTTTTTTTTTTTTTTTTTTCTGAAAATAACTCATATTTTTCCTGAAAATATAATTTCCATGTTTAATTAATTAACACTAAAAACCTTAAGTCACCCCTTTTGTCAAAACTAACCATACATGAATCCTATTTTTTTAAAAATTTGGTAAAAAAATCTACTTGTTTGAGTTTTTAGTTTCGATTTTTTTAATTTTTAAAAATTATGAAAACCGTAAAAAGTGATTTTTATTTCCTATTTTTGTATTTTTATAATCTGATTTACTATTATTTAAATATATTTTTTAATTATTTAATTATTAATAAAAATTATGAATAATTTAATTCAAGATTATATATTTAATCAATTAAAATTAATTATAAATAAAAATTATAACTAAATTATATGTAATTAAATTTTAATAATTATTAATGAACATAATTAAATTTAAAATATATAAATATTCAATTAAATTTTTATTTAATAGTTAAAATATATTTCAAATAAATATTAATTTATAAATAAAAATTTAATTTTAAATTATTTATTTTATTAAAATAATATAATTTTATTAATAATTTGTTCATAAATATTATTTAAGAGATTAAGTAAATTTATTTATTTTAAAAAAATTTATATTTAAGTTTTATTTAATATGTAATTATGAAAATATAACAATATTAATTTTAATATATTTTTATTTTTATTTAAAAATTAAAAATAAAAACTAATAACTAATAACTAAAAGTATAACAAAAAAAGGCGCTTTGGTTGTCAGAATGCCTTAACGTAGTCAGTAGCTTAGTTCGCACTCCTACACCAAATGAATTAACAAAAACAAGGGTCCCACAATACCAGTTGATCAACAACAGCAAACACTTGAAGCTGTTGTCGTCATTCCACTTAAGTAGCTCAAAGTGTTTATTTCTCAATCTTGATAGCTTAGCCTTGGGCTCTCATTTTCAGTAAAAATTAGACAGGAAAGTCTCGGTGAACTTTTCTAGGGTTTACGGTTTCTGAATTTGAAGATCCAATGTCTCACACGGCTAAACTGATGCCCAATCTCGACCAACAGGGCACTAAGATGCTCAATCTCACAGTGCTTCAGAGAATCGATCCCTTCATCGAGGAGATTCTCATCACCGCCGCGCATGTCACTTTCTACGAGTTTAACATCGAGAGCAACCAGTGGGTATGTTGCTTTTTGAGTGTTTGGATTGTGACCGTGTAATGTAATGTGGCTAGGTGAAACAAAGTTTAAGAGCTTTCTGGGGTTAAGGTGATACTTAGAAAAGCTAAGCAATTTGTAATCCTTTTGTTTCATCATCACCCATTTATGTCAATCTTTTGGCGTTCTTTACCTTAATTTATTTGATTGACTTCATAGATTCTTCTTAATATTGTAGAGTAGAAAGGATGTGGAAGGATCTCTCTTTGTGGTTAAGAGGTACTTCTGTGTTGGTTTTCGTGCGTTTCTTTCAACTTTTACCAAAAACTATTAACGGTTTGGTTACATTTGTTATGTTGAAGTTCCACTAACTAATTCATTTTTCTGTTTGTGATTGTTGAAGGAATACACAACCCCGATTTCAGTTTATTGTGATGAATAGGCGGAATACAGGTTTGGATTTTTTGAATATTAATTACCTTGTTGTGGAGCCCACGCATTTCTGCAGAATATTAATATCTATATCATTTATTGTTGGCCGTTCTTAAACATGGTTTATGAAGCATTCTTGTATAGGTCAGAGTCACTGTCCACTTATTCTTCTTCTCTTCTAGAGTGAATGTAAATTTGACTATACGTGGGCAGCTGTTAAGGTTTTAGTGGACAAAAGAAAGACTGCCATCAATTATTTGCCAAAAATTTCAGTCATTGAAATGAATGTTTTCTACTTCTTGGTGTTAACTACAAATTTCTTCAATCATTCATGTCAACACAGAAAATCTAGTGGAGAATCTACTGGGAGATTTTGAATATGAAGTTCAAGTTCCATATCTGTTGTATCGGAATGCGGCCCAGGAAGTTAATGGCATTTGGTTTTATAATACACGTGAATGTGAGGAAGTTGCCAACCTCTTTAGCCGGTATTTATCTACTCCTTGAACATATTGAGGTGGAAATAGATGTCTATTCTTACTTTTAAAATATGTAAACTCCTACTGCATGCTATATGGATACTGCTAGTATGATAATTGAGTAAATGAGATTTTGGTCATGAAGGTTGTAAGTTGCATTGTGACTACAAATAAAGAGAAAAATTACATACAATAATATGATAGAGCTAAGAATGCACACCTGGCATTGTGGATATTAAAACGTAAGAGACGTTTTTAAAGCTAATAGTGAATGGCATAATTGGTAAAAATGAATTCCCTATGAACAACATGAAAGAAGAAAATTGTGTTTTTTGGTACATTGGATAAAGTTCAATCTGAAATCATTAAAGATGCTATGTATAATGAATATGTTCATAGTCAAAAATTGAAAAATATAGTGTCACTCTCTCCTGTGAAGATCAATTTCATCTTACAATTTTATCGAATCTAGCTGTATTTTATAATATACGACCTTGTTAGATGGACAGAACGGTAGAGGAAATTGGACCTATTATGAGCATATGTGTGTCTGCATGTGAAGTTGGAGATTTTTTAGTATTTGCAATATGGCACGGATACTTGATGGGTGAATTAATACCTTCTTATTTACAGGATTCTTAATGCATACTCAAAGATCCCCGCCAAGGCAAAGGTATCATCCAGCAAGAGGTAATTTAATAACATGATACCTAACTAATGTGATGTCAGTTGGAAGGTAATCCCTTTATACATAAAAAATGCAAACTTGTTTCACATGCAACCTCAGAAGCTGTTTACTACCTCCAGATCACCTCATTCTATGGACTTTCTTTAAACTACATATTTATTAACTTGTTTTCTGCCTTGAAATGTATCTATCACTGAAAGAAGATCAACTCATTGGTTATCATCATGGAATCAGAAGCAAGGTGCCAAAAATTGAGATGCATATGTGGTTTAAAGAATTGGGAAATGAGAGTGTTATTTTTATTTCCAGTAATATGCCAAATGATGACTCGTTTGTTTATCAGGAGTTGACAATTATTAAACCGGTTGCATAATCCGACTTGCTGAAGATTTATCTTAATTGATGCTCAAAGTTTTTTACTTAATGCAATTTTAAAATTTTCAATGTTACCGTCTCTACTTCTATAATGTATTTTCTTAAATTGTGAACTGCTGCAGTGAGTTTGAAGAGCTTGAGGCTGTCCCAAGCATATCTGTCATTGAAGGTCCCTTGGAGCCATCACCAACTGCTTCTGCAGCCACTGATGGTCATGAGGATTCTTCATTTGAGAACTTCTTTAATGTAAGTACTCTGGACCTCTTATTCTTGTAATTAAACTGAAACTAATTGTAAGTTCTGATACTTGTCAATTTACAGCAATTATGTATTCATTATTGATGTGGGAAACTGTTATTTTTTATCATAGATTATAATGAAATACCCTTATCCAATTGATGTATCTAAACAAAAGGCTGTCAACTGTGATTAATCTAATATGAGCAGTTTGTATAGTTCTGTAACCAATAGAAAGGAATGATAGAATGTGATGGTGAGAGAATTTGTAGATGTTCCAAATACATTCATGAAGTAATTGATATGAGCATAGATGGTGGTTAATGACATTTTTGTTTGGTTTTATTCTGTGCATATTTGGCCTTTTATGGTCCTAAAAGTGTGTTCTTGGCTGAATTCATCAATATATTGATGCAGATGGCTTTGAATGTTGGAAGTAGTGCAGCTAATGTAGCAATTTCAAGGCAGTCCTCTGTTCCATTGTCCTCCCACATTCCAGCTGCTGCTTCCACTGCACCTTCAGCACAAGCACCAGCACTTTCTTTGTCACTAAACGCTACAATGGCCATGCACAGCAGTCATGATCCAATAACTGGTGGCAATCGGGTAACTAATCTTGTGAAACCCTCTACATTTTTTGCATCCCCGTCTTCATCTTCGTCAATGGTACCTCTTGTCTCTTCAACTCTACCTCCTGTTCCTGCTCCTGCTTCTGCTCCTGCTCTTGATCCTCTTTTAAATCTGCAACGTCCATATGGCACCCCAATGCTTCAACCCTTTCCACCTCCCAACCCACCACCTTCGCTGACTCCTACCACTCCTTCTCAACCATTGATTACCAGAGAAAAAGTCCGTGATGCACTTTCAATGCTTGTACAGGTAAGTTGTTCTTCTACTGTTTCTGGAGGTGCTATGGTGGTAATGCCTGAAGTGTGAACTTTGCCTTATCTTATGCATTGATCTTTTGTGGTATCTTTATGATTGACAATATGCTATGTGTTGGATAGTTGCACTTTTGCTAGGCACATATTCTAATGTTAGGAAATATTATCTTCATTTTTTTTGTAGTTGCCACATCATATGTGTCCTAACATGAAATCTTACGTTGAAGAAGATATAGAACTTGTCATCAACGCGTTACATGTCACGAGCCTCATATGGGGATTACTATGTTCCGAAGTATTGAGGCACAATCTAGAAAATTTCCCAAGGATGCCTAATCGAGATCGTTGTGGTTCTTTGAACTGTTCTTGTCTACAATTGAGATTTGTAATTTAGACATGCAACTTAACTATGCTTATTTCATTCCCCACAACGGACTCGTGATGCATGTTTGTTTTAAATATCTTCTTAATGACCCAGTCGCTTCTTTACAAATATCTTTGCCCTTAAAAATGCCCTTGCTTCCCTTACCTAATGTTACGAGTGTAGTTGCATGAATTTTTACGTAATCGTCTGTAGTTCTGCTACTAGTGCAAATTTGCTTTGTTGCCTAGGTGCTATGCGCTGTGATCCTTATGCAATTGCTTGGTATTGATTAGTAATTACCGATGCCGTTTGTACTGACATTGTCATGTCACACCCTGTTCTGATAGGATGACCAATTCGTTGACATGTTTCATCAAGCGCTGCTGAGGTTGCATCATTCATGAGATACTGAAGAGGAATAGTGTTTGCTGGTGTAATGTAGTATCAGTTCTTTGTATAGTATATGCTCCTTTAAAATGACAGAATCATAAAATATATATATTTTGGGAGCCTGTTAATTTGTTAATAAATATCCTAGCTAAATTTTTACTTTAATAATAATGCATATAAAGGTTTTTAAGATATGATATTCTGTCTAATATGCATATAATATTTTCTAATAAGAATATTTTGAATTTTAAAACATCATTGCCCTGCAAAGTTATAATACCATTGCAAGTTACTTTTGGATGGCTAAAACTTAATAACTTTATACATGGTAGGTGTGTTTTTCCTAAATACATGGATAATTAATTTTAAAATGTTTTAAAATTTTTATTTGAATGATTAACTTTTTAAAATGCTAACAATTTAATTCAAAATATTAATTTTTAGATAGATGTTCACATAGTATTTAGTAGATATGTTAAGTTATTAAAAATAACTTTTTGAACTAAATTGAATTGTTAAGAGTTTAAAAAGTTAATCACTTGATTGAAATTTTTTTTAAATTTATTATCTCTTAAATATAATATTTTGTAATTACTATTTAACTCTTATTAATAAGATACTTAGCAAAAATATTTCATTGCTTTGCACGGATATATATGCATATGAAAAATCAAATTATTATGGTTAAAATTCTGAAATTAGAAATACATAAATATGTATTCATTTTTCATTTTACCACAATAAAATGCAGTTATTTACCAAACATTTAAAAGATTGTGAACTAAATAGTTTACATCCTTTTCCAATAGACCATATCAGCGTAAAGAGCCATCAGAGTCGAACCACTAAACCATCAGAGCCTCAAAGTTTCCGAATAAGGAAATATCGGAAGTGAAGCCCTCAGGTGTTGTAGGTCTCCGGTTATCATTTGGAGCCACAAAATAGTTGCGTAAAGCAAATTATAAGTGACTGCAAACTTTCTTTTCCCTTTTTCTCTTTCTCTCTCACACTTAAATGGCGGCGTTTAGAAGAATAGCAGGCAGAAGCTGTAGTATCATACCAAGAAGCTCTGTCCTTCATCCTCCAGCCCGAACCATTGCCACTAAGCTCTTCGTTGGAGGTATCTCTTCCTCTTACTTTCCACCTTCATTCTTCGCTTTTTTTTTTTTACTATTCAATTCGCATTTATTATTACTTCCTTTTGTTATCAGTTTGTTCTGTCCAATTCCTGCTGACGCTGTAGAGAAGCTAAGAAATGTTCACCAAGAGCAATAGCTTAATGCCCATCTCGGTGTTTCATCGATTTGTTTGTTGCTTGATCATTTGTTTACAAGCTCTGGAAAGTGTTTGTTGAAATGTGTAATCCAAAACTCCCTTATTAACTTCTGTACCTCTCGCTGTATTCTGATTATTTGATACTGCTTGCTGGTGGGTAACTTTTACTTCCCAACTTGTTGTCCTTTCATTCTGTTCACAAGTTGGCTTCAGATATGTCATTTTTCAAATAAAACCATAATATTTAGTCTTAAGCTTACATTTTGCAGTTATTGGTCCATTTTGAGCATAGTTTTCTGATCTTGAAAATGAGAAACATTTTTATAACTATGACATTGTGTACCAATATATCAACTTTCCACCATATTTTGACCTTCCTCTTTGTTCGTAAGTGGCTAAAATTTCTATGTGTTGCATGATCAAGACTGTTAGAGTAGTTTAATGGAAATTCTATGATCTGTATGACGAAGTTCGTAATTGCAGAAAAATGTTTTCTTACATTGCAGCGTAAACTGGAAAGATAGTCCGAGTATAATCAGATACCCAACTAAACCTATCAATCTTCAAGTGTACAGTTCGTATCCACTGTGCTTGTGCATTGGTTGATCATGCATTTGTTAGAATGGGAAGCAACTTAATACTCTTTTTACTGTTTCTGGATAGCTTCTAATGTGATTGTTGTGAAAAAGATGTGCTTACTTTTACAAAATGTGGTGTTCTCTTTTCAAAAAGTTGCACTACGTAGCAGATGTAGAGGCAGTCTCTTGATGGTTAGCTTATGGTGATTACTTCGGAAATTTCTGCGCCAAAACCTTTGATATTACCATTCTGCTATCAACTTCTTTACGTAACTCAGTTGGCTTAGATATATGGCCCAATACCTAAAATACTATCCATTTGCTGTCTTTGCAGGGTTGTCATTTTACACCTCAGAGTACGGACTTAAAGAAGCATTTTCTCGGTACGGTCAAGTTGTTGAAGGTACTTTCACTTTTATATCCTCATCAAGCTTCATAAGCCTTCTTCTCTAGATTTCCATATTTGATCAACTGTATGGTTTTATTTTCTCTTCATTTTCAGCTAAAATTATTGCGGATAGGGTTTCTGACAGATCAAAAGGTTTTGGTTTCATAACTTTTGCATCTGGGCTGACAGAGCACTATCCGAAATGAATGGCAAGGTAATTGTCTTGCCCTTTCTTTTTTTCTCCTCCTATTTATTTGACTTAATAACTCAAGAATGAAAGAGCTATCTTGCAGGAGCTGAATGGACGAGTTATCTTTGTGGATTATGCAAAGCCTAAAATGAGTTTTGATAGTGGAATTCCAATTGCTAGAGGACCTCCTGAGCCCGCATCCAGGACTGAATAATGAAGGTACAAGATACTAACCAGAAGAACTATATGTAGGCGTTTGTATACTTAATGCTTTACTTTTTGCAAAGATTAAGAGTGATTTATGTAAATCATAAGACTGACTACAGATATCTGCTTGGTTGGCAAACCTAGAAATCTTATTGGGTATTGGCTTTAAGGAAGTTTGATGGCTGGCAAGATTCTGAGTATTCTTACCGTTGATTTAGCAATGTCATGATACTGGAAAATTCGTGATTGTGTCTATATCACTACTCACTAGGCTTAGGTTTTGTAGAGGCCTGGAGGTGCAACATTCCTTAATCTGCATGTGCATTCCATTGCGGCTAACCACTAATTTCGAATGTATTACTTCTCTTTTGAAAGCTGAAATGTTCGTAATTGGTCAGAAGTTAAGCAGTTGAGCTAGATTTATTAAGAACGGGCAAGCCTGAAAAGTAATCTTTTGCACGGTGGAATTGTAAAATTTGTGCTCTCCTAAAGAAAATCAGGAGCCAGGGCCCAATTGTAGACCTTCCTGGGTACTTTTAAGCACAGGGTATTCAACCATTTGTCAATTCTTTACGTTAGCCCCACCAAATTGGAAAAGAACCTAGGTGATGTAACTATGAAAGTCGCACTACACATGCCAACGCCTCCACTCCACACTATAATGCCCTTTCTTCCAGATTTTTGGGGAGGACACTCTACAGACAATTAGGTTTAATGTCTTGGATGTTGAGAAATTGTAAGTAACTGGCATATGTTAATGGCCGCCCATAAAGGTTCTTCGTTGTTCCCAATCACTTGAGCTGCTTTGAATCCTTTTTGCTTGCAATTGCCTATTTTACTATTTGCATTAGATCTTCAGGTCACATATGAAGCTTTGGCATAATCGTTGATCCTCTCTCCTGAAACGGCCAGCTTTCTTCGTGCATTAGCTAGAAAATTATGCGTACCAGAACCAGAACCGCCCATCAACATTGTAATGCTCTTAATTGTCCCGACTCCCCAGCCAATAACATTCCCACGAAGGGAAAGGCCCTTCCTGAAAACAAGCCTTATTAAGCTGTAGCATTAATTAGACATCCCTATGACGAACAACCACCATATTTGTTCATTGGTCTCTGCTTTCTTCTCCTTACACTGATACATTAATAACTGGAATTTAACAAGTTTTTTCTCACGTCAAGAGTACAAGATGTTGCAAATGAAGAGTCCAAGAGAAGCAAAGAGCAAGACCCCAAAGGCAACACACATCGTATCTAACCTCCCTTCGCTCCTCATCTGTCTCTCTTTCCTCTCTCTTTTCAGCTCCACAAACTCCTCGTACCTTCGCCTTGCTTCCTCTTCTCTAATTCCTCTTCTTCCCTTTTCACCCTCCAACGCCCTCTGCAAAATCTCCAAGCTGTCCTTCCCGCTCAAAAACATCCTCTCCGTGTCCTCCACCTGCAAGCTCACTTCCCTCACGTGCACTTCCCCTCCCCCCCACGTGACCACTATCCCACAGTTCGCAAACTCCGATGTCGATCCTCTCTCCCCTCCCACAATCGCCGAGAATCGCGCGTGCACGTCACCGCTCAGCCAGTGCCTCTGCACCATCACGGGCTTGTGACTCGACAGGTTTACCGCTCGCTTTCCGGCGGGGTCTACCAAAATCCAGCTCAACGTAAGCTCCTCCGCCAACTCCTGGCAGCACTTCTCTGTCTTCGGCGGAGGCACCGGCGTCAGACACGTGTCCTTTGGCTCAAGCATGTCAATTCTAAACGGCGCACATCGGAACCACTCTGACACCGTCTCGGTCTCCACAACCTTCGTGAAAATGAGCTTGTTGCGGTAGTGAATATCGACGGCGGAGATTATCTTTGACGGACTGTCATGATCAGAGTACAGTGTATATTTTGTACGGGAGGTGTCGACCAGAGGGAAGGAGTCGGCGAAGAAAGAGCGAGGCCCGTCGGGGAAAGTGGAGATGACGTGACGCAGACGCGGATCATCGGTGGAGGGCCACGTGGAGCGACAGAGGGTAGCCCACAGTTCTTGGTCGGAGGCTATTGAGTTGACCTCCGTGGAAGCGCACGCGGCGGAGGCAAGGGTAGGGCCGTCGAGGCGGGTTAGTATGTGTGTTCGGAGAATGTCCGGGTGAATGGTTGAGGAGCGGGGTAATTGTGGCCGCGGAGGATGGTGGTGGGATTGAGACATGAATTAGTTGGAGCGCTTCACGCTTGTGCAAGTGATAACTGATAATGGAGTCCGACTCCGAATCGTTAGTTGACACTTGCAAGAAAGGTGAAATTTATACAGGGAGTTTATGGACTGAATTCTTCTTAAATTGGCTACTAGCATCGTACTTAAATTATTACTTATTTGAAAAACCATATCGAAATTCAAAGAGCCAGGCCTTGGAACAAAATAGGTGAGTCCGCGCAGGACCTGCATCTGGACCGGTCGTTCGGTTTGACTCGTACGTTTGTTGTAATTACTTCTTAAATAAATTAATTTATATATTTATCTTGAAATATAAATATACACAAACCTTCCTTATGATTTTACTTATTTTATAAATATTTTTATCATATTATTATGTAAAAGATAAATGTTCGAGATTATGATTATCGCATACTTGATCAAGTTTAATGAATTATATTTAATAAAAACACTTAAAATAAAATAAAATATATAAAGAAGTTTTGTATCGTGAGACAAAGAGAGAATAAATTGTGTATGCTGACTCTTTACTCTATTTATAAATTGATAAATGATTAAATTCACATAAAATAATTAATATAATAATAATAAAAGCGAGTCGGAAAACATATACAAAAATTATTTGTAGTAGTTAAACTAAACAAATCTTCACCTACGTCAACTTTTGTTTAAAATTTTAGTTTTTTAAGTTGTAAATAGAATTTTTTATTCATCTTATTTATCATAAGCGAAAAATAACTTTTATAAATGTCTTATTTTGTTACAGGTTAAGAATAATTGTTTACAGGTCAAGATAGCAACCCTCTAGTAAGTTAAAGATTCTTTTCATAACTCATTTATGAAACTAATATAAAAAATCATTAAACTCATAAAATAGTTACTATAATAGCTAGTTTTTGAGATTGTTCGGTTGGCTAATTACTCCCTTAGCTTGCTGCATAGCCACTTGTTACGCATCTCTTAACCAGAACCTTAAATGCACAAAATTCTTTTTCGATAACTTTTCAAATAAACTATCGACTATCCGATTATAACTATTCAACTAGCCATTGAACAATACTTTGATTAGTAAATAATGCAATCAATGAACAATGCCCACACAATAAATAGTTCAATTTATGTGTAGTCTCATACAATACATATATATTTACTAAACAAACTCACTTGAGAAAATTTCGATCCTAAATTATTACAAAATTTTGAGATGAAAACAAACTTACTTGATAAAAGTTTGTTTCAAAATTATTACAAAATTTTGCTTAAACATAAAGAGATTTCTTTGAAAATTAAAATAAATTTTCTCTTAATTATAAAAACATTTACACATTGTACCCTACATATCATATAAGATCATATAATGATTGATTCCCTAATTCATTGAAATGGTCATATATGATTATAAGAAGAACTAGAATAATTTGTTAAATAAAGATTTTGATTGTTTCTCCTTATTTTTAGCTCTTCATTTTAATTTCGTGGAAACTCTATTAACTTGCATATTTGCTTGACTTTGCTCATTTTCTTCATATTATGATTGTGCAATTTATTCAGTTGACTCATTTTGTTCTTATATTAAACTCCATCTTTCATATATTAGTTAATTTATTATAATAAATCTACTAATATCTTCAAAATTAAATTTATTAATAACAATGCATTTTGTTATTATAGAAACTATGAGAGGATGTCACTACCTCCTTTTATGTACCACTAATGGTTACCCCCTCTTCATTGTCACTTGATTCAACAATTGGTAGATGATTTTTATTTTGAAATAAATTGTTAGAGAATTAGTTATTGTTTCTCATTTAATATTAATGGTGGTAAAACTAATTGTTGGTATTCATTTGAAACTATTCGATATTGATCTGCAAGGCTAATAAATCACTATTTTTTAGCTACCTATATAAACTTATGTCTTTGGGGTTATCTCTTAAACCTGTTTCAACTCATATTATTTTTGTTCTACTTAACAAACATCATTTCAAAGAGTAATATGTGTGTGTGTGTGTGTGTCTAAGATTACCTAAAATTAATAACTCATATGACTTGAATTGAAAGTGTTAGTTTCAGGTGAAAAAGACCTACAAAACATGGCTTACATCCATTTTAGGTATTCTTTAGGTGTAATGGTAATCAGGACTTCTACATTGGATATGTAGGAGGTATGTCTTATGTGTCAATAGGGTCTCACAAATGAATTATCTAATAGTATGTTAATTTGATGAAAATTTATTCTACATTGATTATGAAGATGTGCCTTTTATTCATATAATATGCTATATGATTGTGAACAATTTCCAAGTATTTGTATAGTGGCCTATAATGATTGTGAGCATATTTCATGCCATTTTAATGATAAATAGACATATTTGAATTAAAAAGATATTGCATGCTCTTTTGGTGTACTTCCTCAGATTTGATTCTCTACTTTTGTAATCACTTGTATCCTTTTATATGATCTCTTCTTTCATTGATTATTCTTCATCTTCTTACTAGATTCTTGATTATCATCTTGATTCTCATATCATAAGTAATATTAATATCATTAATACTAATATCATTGTGATAATCATTAACATATGTAATATCAAGTATGTTCCAAATATCATGAGCATTTTGACACCTTGAAAATTTAAATATCTCCTTTTTATCTAATATAGAAAGTAAAATGTGCATTATCTACCTATTTAATAAAATGAGCCAATTGCCATTCTTATTCCATTTACTATCCCCTATAATCTCCCGTAATTCAAAATCTCTAACCATGATAAAGAGTTTCATCCTAATTCTTTAAAATAAGTAATCATTTTCATTAAAAAGAAGCAATATTAATATATTAGCCCTTTTGGCTAAAAAATGTTGAAAGTTGTGTTAAAATAATCTTTGCTCAAATTTGGCTAGAAATCTATATGCAAAGAATGAAACTTACTATAATATTAATTGTTGGTTCCTTGGTGGCATAAGAAAGGAGAGTGAATTATTTATGTTCACGCTTTGTCCTATCTCTAAACTAATGAAAGGATATGACAAATTCACATGGAATAACTAAAAAATAGTAAAAGAAATCAGGAAAAGAGATATAAAAATAATTTATAGTAGTTTCACTAAACAACTCTTGACTTATATTCACTCTTTAAGCTTTACCTAAAAATTCACAATCTTTTTTTTATTCAATGGATTAAGAGAACATTCCACACATCTTTTTTTATTACAAGTGAAGGAGAATCTTTATAAACATCTTACTTTGTCATTGGTAAAGAGTAACCCTTTATAAATTTTGTTCAAGTTTAAGAGAAATCCTCGCACAAAATATATTTCCAATAACTTCTCTAATCACAATAATTGCATAACCATAAAACTCAAAAGCTCCCTTTTTTGCTCATACCAATAAATTGAGATTTAATATGATTTATGCAATGCACACTGTTGGACCCCGAATTTTTCTTGAAAATTTTGAATTATAAAGTGGCATTAAATGAGGAAACTTGTGGTAAATTATTCTTGTGTAAAGAAAGAAAAAGACAATTCAAGAATGCGAATTGTTATATGAAATTAAGATAGGTAAATTTAGCAAGTTGATGATGAGAGAGTATAAGTGTGTGTATGCTTTTGTTATTGATGTCTATGATTAATTATGGTCTAAAGTGTGGTTTTGAGTTTAAATGAAATTGATAGT
>JANTPM010000005.1:41918241-41928754 GCA_025434745.1 Erythroxylum divaricatum | reverse complement strand
AACTTTTATCCTAAAAACAAGAAACCCAGCCGGAAATCAAGAGGAAGCCACCTCTTACCAGACGATCTTTCATCATGTCACTTTCTTCCTTTTCTACGCCGGGGCTGAACTCCTCCATGCCACCGAAATCGACTTCAAACCTCCTCCCTTTTTGGTCTACTCTCCTTTGTTGATGCGTGGGAGTGAATGAATGAAGAAGGAAACGAGATCGCATGAGGGGGTGAGATGGTGAGAGAACTAACGCATGAGCAAACGTGAGGAAACAAGAGGAAAGCAAAGAAGAATGATCCAGAAATGTGCGTGCAATAGAAGATAAGGGAGGGCAAAATAGAAAAAAGGCCAAAAAATAATAAAGGGTGGGATTAAAACGCTCCTTTTAGGAGCTGGTTGAATAAGAGCTGATTGGATTAAATCAGCTAACCCAATCAACTCTTTACCAAACAAGATTTTTAGCTTGTTATTAAAGTCAACAAGCTAAAGAAAGCTGACCAGCTAAAACAGGGCCCTTATCTCAGTATCGCCATCATCTTCGAATGAGGAAAGCCATCACCCATTTTCCAAGCTGAGGAGACCACGACGAGATCGGCTAGGGCAGCGCCGATAGTCGCAGGCTACAGAGGAAGTGCCAGATTTATCACTGAGGTTTCCAGACATTTTTCATCGCCGAAGAAGGAGTCGAAGTCGCAGCTCTGATAAGATATGGTTTGTTCCTGTTCGAGTCTTATCTCCACTGTCACTTTCTTTACTTTTGTTGTTTTGTTGGCCCTTTATTGTCTGATTGAGTTATGATCCGTCGATGTTCTGCCGGAACCTCTTTTTTTTTAGTATTAATATATGGATTTTTTTCTGGGTTTTTATATGATTTAACTTTGGCTGCCCCTGTCATTTCTGTGTTCTAGGGTTGTTTTCCCTGACATTTCTGATTCTCTATTGCTTGCTCTTAGTTTTCCATTGTCATTTTTCATGCTAATCCCTGATTTTTTTTTGTTTGGTTTTTGTCCTTGAACCTGTATTGCTCATTTTTCCATGTCTTTTTTGTGTCTCTTTCTTTCTCTGATATAGTTTTTATGTCAGCTCAAAAAATGTGAGATGGGTTTATGACCTTAAGCTCTCCTGTTTCTTATTTTCTCGATTATGTCTTGGCATTTCAGTTTTTTCTTTTTGATCTTTCTATCATGTTTGATATACATGTGGCTTGGTGATGAAATTGCCAATTTAAAACGATGTTTGAGTATTTGGAAATCAACTTGTATTATGACATATTGTGTCTTACGGATCTTCTTCCTGAATCCTTGGCTTGTGGTTGCTGAAGATAAAGTTTTAGTTTGTATGTCAATAAGTGGTACTCCAGTTATGGAACCAGAATAGTGAAGAAAGTGTCCAAACTTTTTATTAGAAGGAAATAGAGCATTAACCTTTAAGCCAGACGTGCACAAAGATTGGAACTATTTACTCTTTAAGAAAAGTTGCAGCCACCCCAAATAGAACTAATCAGTCAGAGAAAAGACAAGGACGGAAAGAGGAAGAAAGCAATTTCAGTTTTTAAGGTTGAACATGAACCCAACTTCTGTATAGTTGTACCAGCAACAGAGAAATTGTGTTCTGAAAATGAAAGATATATAAACTTGATAGTAAATGATGTCCACTTCATAAACTATAGTGCGTCAAATACAAAACTCAAGTGAAACTTCTGCAATAAATTCATCAAAAAAATGATGGGAAGAAAAAAAAACTGTTAACTTCTGCAATAAATTCACACAAAAATTGCTGGAAGAAATAAGAATTTTACAAGTAACAGTAGAAAGAAAAACATTACAAGTATATTCCCACAGGAGCATAGCAATCGATTAAACACTTAAACTATTAACAAGTGCACACTACAAGATAATGAACCTTGTGTTCATTTGCAAAGCAAAGCCAATGAATCCCCTCTCGGCTTTGTGCGGTCATTCTTTCCCCTTTTCCCTCATATTAAGTTTTTATTGTCAGCTGCTGTAGACCAAGAGTTTTGGTGCATTGTTACAAAGAAAGTTGGCCCAAATTGAGTTATTCACTTTTCTTGATACAAAGAGAAAAATTTTGGAGTCCTTTTATTATTTTTCGGGTGATTCAAGTCTTTATTCTAACGAGTGAAGCTTTGACTTTGATTGGTCCTGGTTCATCCTATCACCATCTCTCACAGAGCTTTTGTTGGACTAATGGTTCCTCCGTCTCAGTTGAACTATGCCATGGTGACTTCATGGGGTTGGTTCCTTATCGTCGCTTGGTCAGTTTCTTTTATTGGCTTAGTTTTTGCTGCAATCGTATCAAAGCTTCTCCCATCTTCTGATAACCCTGTCATCTCTGCTATTCAAAATGATAGGTACTAAACTTGCCATTTGAAGTTAGGTTTGTTTTACTTGTATTATGCAATCATTTTACCTGAATCTAACTAGATATTGTTGGCTGATAGGATCAAGGTCTTTGTTTTCATTGGAAAACTTGTTACTTTGTCATGGGAGTTGATATGTTGAATTAGGTGATTGGCAAGATCTTCTATTATTAGGGCTTTAGTATAAAATACACAAATTTTGACTTAAGGTGTTTTAAAATTTTAAATAAAACAATAATGTTTGTTCATTTATCTGATCATCATCCTTTAAATAAATCATAAACTTTTGGACATACATTAAGGTCAAACTATTTGGGCGTAGAAGTAATTGATCCCTTGATGCATTGTCCATTTAACTGATCATTATCCTTTAAAAATGGAGTTACATAGGTTTGAAAACGTCTCTTCTGATTTTTGGTCTAGTTTTCCTGATCTGACTTCTTCTCTGTATCAGGTATTATTGCTTTCTAGTGCCCTTGACGCTTCCCATCATAGTCATTGCTATGTATTTCCATTGGCTTAGCATGAAGCTGTTCAAGCATGCTTGATGTGATACCTCCAAATCAATCACGTCGTGCCAAAAGCTTCAGTTGTTAGAATAAAGGGGAACAGATCCTCTGTTCCAGTTATGATGTTCCAATCATGTTCCATTAAGTTTCATCTATACATTTATGTGGATCCCATATAAATGTGTGGATGAGATTTAATGGAACATGGTCGGAACATCGTAATTGGAACAAAGGATTTCATGTGGAATAAAGACTCAAGTCACTTGGAAAATAATAAAAGATTTCAAATTTCTCTTTCTGCATCGAGAAGAGTGAATAAATTAAGTTTGGGCCAACTTTATTTATCTAACCTCTTGGCCTATGGCAGCCTGTAAGAGAAACTAACATGTGGAAAAAGGGGAGAATGACTGTAGAAAGCCGAGACGGCTTTGCAAATGAACACATGGTTCATTGTCTTGTTGTATGCACTTGTTAATAGTTTTAGTTATTGCTTCACTTATATGGAGTATATACATGTAATGCATTTCTTTCTACTGTTCCTTGTGAAGTTTTATTTCCTCCCATCATTTTTGTTATGTGAATTTATTGTGGGGTTTCACTTGGGTTTTGTATTTGATACACTATAGTATATCAAGCGCGCATCCTTTATTATAAAGTTTATTAATCATTTATTTTCAGAACACATTTTCTCTGTTGCTGGTACAAATATACAGAATCGAATTCATGTTCAATCTTAAAAATTGAAATTGCTTTCTTCGTTTCTCTGTCCTCTTTTCTCTAATTTTTTAGTTATGTTTCGGGTGGGTGCAGTTTTTCTTAGAGTAAATACGTCCATCTTCTGTAAACATTATGCTTTAAAGGTTAATGTTTTATTTCCTTCTAACAAAAAGGTTGGATGCCTTTTTCACTATTCTGGTTCCAATTATTATGTATGTGTCAGCAGTTCTGTATTTTGTATACTTTCATCACTGAACCATTTGCTCCTCTTTAATTAATTTTGGACATCTACTCATATGTTTCCAAAAAATGTCCCTCAAAAATCTATATATAATATGCAGCTAGAATTTGCACTTCGGATGTGAATTTGGTATCAGTAATGGCAAACCCTTCAATTCAATCCGGTGTATTGGTGACTTTAGAAGACCTGCATCCATCATCTTCTTTTCTCCAGCAAGGAGCCTCACTTAGAGTCACTGGAAAGTAAGGCTTTTGGCCTCTGCCCTTCAAAGCTAGTATTCTTATTTGTTTCATATGTATATCTGTGGCTGCGGTGTCTTTTGTTTCTAAGGATGTGAATAACATGATCTGGTTTCTCATTGAGCTTTTATTTGCAATATGAAGGTCTTTCAACGTTCTTTCCATTTCCTTTTGAAAAGAGAAGATTGGACATTTGCCTTTATGTCAAGTAATCCAGCAAAGCTGTATGATAACAATCAAATCCCACAAAAAGTATAATTGTCTACTAGTTTTTAGCTCATTTCAATGAGGTGTGTCAACTTTGGCACTGAGCTGAGCTTGAGAAAAAAATGTTATACTGAAATTGAAGTGAAGACAGCTATAGTTTTAGTCCTTTTGTCTATGTGGAAAGGACAGTGTTTTAGAGCCTATATAGGTTTGCCAAGAGGAACCCTGGTTATTGAGTGATATTAGTACAAATTAGAGAAAGAGAAGAGGGTAGGAAAATAGAACTAGAATTGGAAGAATGGTGTTGGAGAAGGTTAGAAATTAGAAGGGATTCAAGAAGGATTAAGAAGAAAAATTCAAATACTTTGAAACTGTACTTTAAAAGATGTTTTTCCTTTATTTACCAATTCAATATTCAAATAATAACATGTCAGATGTATACAACTGCTAACTGAATGTAGAAAGTTTCCTAACAATCCAACTGATTAACTACTTTATACGTTACATTATATTTGCATTCCTCAGAAGGTGGTTCTTTTTCAGTGTCCCTATTAGTTGATGAAGTGGAATTTGGTACGAATGCATGCATTGGTTGGTAATTGTTTTATTTTACCTCCTTAGAAGTTGGTAAAACTGATGCTATGTGGTTAACATGTTTCTTGTGACGATATCACTATTTCTATTTGGTATAAAACATTGGTGATGAAGCATGGAGTGTTGTATTTGTAGTGTTTTAGCCAAGTATCTTGAAAATGGTATTATGGCACGTTACATCACCTTGTTTTGTGGAATATTTACTCATTTTAGAGTGTGTGTTGGAACACAGAAAAGAAAACTGTATAATCAAAACCATCCTTAGGCTTGTGCCTCCACTTTCAAAGGAAAAGAAAAAAGAAAAGGACTCAGTTGTCTTGAGACCAAAGGCCAAATACATTTGGAATGTGGCATAATATACAATGCTATCCCGCTCTTATTACCTTAGATTTATTGTCACTATTTTATCTAGCACTCTTTAGATAGATGTTGGATTTCAAAGAGGATGCAGTTTGTGGTTTTCTTCTTATAAGTGGAGACTTTCTTCGACTTGTCATTGTCTTGTAATGTAGCATTTTGACATGAGAAAATAGTTACTTCTAAGGAAACAGTCTTCACTTGCATATATTTGGGTTTGTGATATGAGCATTAAGAAAATCTAGCTAATGAATAGGACATTTTCACCACCGACTGCCTATTTAAATATATGCTATTTCCTTTTCTGATCTCAGGTTGCTATCTTTTATACAAATGTGTTCTGTTGTTTCCCCAGGCTACAGGAGTATACTGTGGAGACGGCCATAGCGATCATTTGTCAAGGAAATGCCTCCCTAAAAATTGACACCCAACACCTCAGAGACCTTAGCTTTAGAATTGGCTCTATCTACCAATTTATTGGGGAACTTATTATTCAACCTGACAACGAGGTGAGGGTTCCATACAATTCCTGCTAAGAATTGCTGTTTTCCACGGTCTTAAGCTATTTCAAATATTCAATTACAAATTGTTCTACTTCAGCCAATCTTGCAGGCACGAGTAGGTAGGAATGTGGACGGCATTGACCTTAACCTCTATCAGCATTCCATACAACTGTTGAGGCAGTTCCAAGCTGATCATATGAAAAATGCAGCCACTTAACCTAGCTCTGAACTTGACATGATACAAGATTTGGTTCCTATGTTGCTCGTCTCGATGCTCCACTGGATTACGAAATTTCTTGTACTACAAATAGTCAATGGCTCCTAGGATATTGATCCATTCACAATGAAACAATACAAAAAATTCAAGTTACTTTTAACTTAAAGCACTTTGTGATAAACCACTGAAGATCTTCTTACCTGAAGGTCTCGACAAGAACTTTGTTTTAAAACTTTCAATTATTTCTTATATATGTTGAATGTATGATATGATACCAAAATAAACTATAAAAGCTGCCTTTATATAAGGTTATAAGAAATTATGGACCAAATAAATTAAACCATCTACTTTCTCGACTAGCTCACCAACTCATAAGGGAGTTACTTCTTCCACTAAGTACACAAAGTTAGTGAGGAATTATCCACTTTAGATCATTGATTCTACTTTAGCACATAAGAAATTTGTTTGGACAATGAAAGGCGGTATGGGTGCATACTCTCTTTCAAATTTCTCTTGCTTACCCTCCTCACACAATTCCCCTTCACTTACATTCTCATTCTGATGCACTTCAACAACTTTCTCAACTTTGCTTTCAATTTCTTTTTCGATCTCCTTCACACAATCATCTACAACATCAATCTTTATACAAGTACTTTCATTTAACGGTTTCTTCAAAGACTTACTCATATTAAATTCAACTTGCTTATCACTAATACTCAAAATCAAAATTTCTTCATATACATCAACTAATGTCCTACTAGTATTCATAAAAGGCCTACTCAAAATCAATGGTCAGTTTCTATCTTCTTTAAAGTCTAACACAACAAAATGAATAGGAATTATAAATTTATCTACTTTTACTAGAACGTCTTTTGCTACCCCAAATGGCATCTTGATGGATTGATCTGCCAGTTAGATAAGCAAATGTTGGCTTGACATCTCATAATCCCAATTTTCTCAAATTAGATAAAGGCGTCAAGTTAATAATTGCACCTAAATCACATAAACATTTAGAAAATTCAAATCACCAACAACACATGGAATAGTAAAACTCCCTAGATCTTGTAATTTTGAAGGAATTGTGCTTGTGATGATCGAACTACAATTCTCTGTTAAGGTCACCGTCTGATTGTCCTCCCAAGTGCATTTATGTGTCAATATGTTTTTGAGAAACTTTGCATACTTGGGCATACACTTCAATGCTTCCACCAAAAATAAATTAATCTGAAGTTTCTTTAACTTCTTAAAAAATTTGGAGAATTGAGTAAAAAATTTGGAGAATTGAGTGTCAAGTTGATATTGTCTCACCCTCTGCGGATATGGAATCTTAGGCTTGTAGGGTGGTGGTGGTATATATGAAGTCTCTTCTTCTTTGTAGTCTACCTTTTCCTTTTGTTGGCTATCTTTTTATACACTTGGCTCCTCCAATTGCTTGCCACTCCTATGTGTGATTGCCTTAAGTTGTTTCTTTAGATTGGCCTTAGTATTGCTTGGTAAACTTCCTGCATTCTTAGAAGACAAAGCATTAGCAAGTTGACCTACCTATACCTCCAAGTTGTGGATGGATGAAGCGTGGTTCTTCATAATCTAGTCAAACTTTGCCTCTATTTTTTTTTTGACTCCCTTATTGTCTTCTTTGACCTTCCTCTTAGCTTGATAACTTTGAAACCAATATGTCCATTAACTTTGTCTATTTTGTTCTCCAAAGATCCAAGTCGGTCTTGCTGAAATCTAGGAAATCCTTGTGCTCTCACTTAGCCACCTGCATTGTTAGTATCTTGCGAAAAATTTGGGTGGTTTTTCCACCCAGGATTGTAAGTGTTAGAATATGGATTGTTACCTAGTTGTGGCTGACCCAAGTAATTTACTTGTTTAGCACCACTCGCTCCTAGCAAGAAACTGCAACTGCACCATGGTTGTCCTGCCCATATAATTCATATTGTAACTGCAGAGTCTTGACTATAAATGAAGAAGCTCCTTACATATTGCTTAACTAGTTGACGAGGGCCACAATTTGTGCTTGTAAAGCTATCATTGAGTCAAGTGGAATCATTACTTTTCCCTCCTTGGATCTTTGTCTACCGCTTTCATTTGACCACATACAACTGTTACTCGTCAACTCTTCTAAAAGGTCATGAGTTGCATCAATAGTTTTTCTCATCAAAGACCCTCCCGTAGCTGCATCTATTGCTCTCCTTGTGCTTTAAGTTACACCATTATAGAATGTCTGTAAAAGAAATTCTTTTAGAAGGTTGTTGTGGGAGAAACTCCTTTGTAATTCCTTGAATCTCTCCCAAGCTTTATATAATAACTCCCCATCACTTTGTTGAAAGTTGGTGATCTCTTTGATGATTCCTGTTGTCTTGGTCAAGGAAAAGTACTTAGCTAGGAAAGCTTAGGCTAGCTGCTCCCAAGTAGTGATTTGGCTTGCACTAAGTGAATTATAACATGCCTTTTCCTAATCCCTCAAGGTAAACGAAAATAATCTTAAACTCACAGCATCATCAGACATCCCATTAAACCTGAAGATATCACAAATCTCCAAGCAATTTGCAAGATGGGTGTTGGGATCTTTGTTGGATAGCCCATAAAACTACACACTCCTCTGAAGTATATTGAGGACTGCCAGCTTGATCTAAAAAATATTGGCTTGAATTGTTAGCCTTACAACTCCTTGAGGACTGAAACTTGGCCTCATAAAGTCCATTAGCATCCTCTTAACTCCTCCTTGTTCTCCTTCTTTTGCCATATTCCTTTGTATACTTTCTTGACGTCTAGCTCTTCTTAGCTTTTTTTGTGCCTTGTAATATCTGAAAACTCTTCTTCACTTAGCTCGTTAGACCTTCTCGTGCTCCTTGTATTCATGCACTTGCAAAAATACAAGGAAAAGTATTAAACACTCTTAAATCAAAGTCACCTAAACTAAACAAGATGATAAACAAAACAATCCCCTACAACGACACCAAAAACTTGTTGATTACAAAACCAATTACTTGTTTTACGCTAAAAATGCCAAGTATATGGGTCGTTACTTATAGTAAAAAGCAGATTTCATCCTACAGAGAATGTGTTTAGGTATCACTTAATTCAGGTTGCACTTTGTTTAAGACTCAAATTTGAATGTTGAAGTGAAAGGTAACAAAATTAAATAAACTAGTAACAATAAAAAAATGTAACAATGGAAATCAGTCAAGAGAAGTAGTCAAGTTATAGGAGAGGAGATTTTACCTATCATTAATGCTAATATAGCCTTTTATGTGTTTATGGGGTATTAGTTCTAGATGATTGTAGGGTTGATTACTCTTTCTTGAATTATAATCATTCACTAAATTATAATCCTAATTGAATTATGGACTTGCAATCTCTCAATTCACAAATTACCTATAATTCTAATTATTTCTAAAGCTCTCTAATAAACAATTGGGTCTCACACGGGATCTCTCTCCATGAAATTACCGACTAGATTGATTAAGTGGTCAATCACAATACCTTAATTAAATAAACCCAATTCAACTAGACTAACATTAAATACAACTATACAACTCATCTCAATCTTACACATTTAATGAATAAAAAAGTAAATGGGAGAGGAAATAAAACTTAGGTTGGATGATTTAGGAAAGCAACAGTATCGAGATCACCTATTCCAAAAAGTTTTGGTGTTGGAACCCTCCTCTTCTTCCTCTTTTTCTTTTCTCTCTCTCTTTTGGGTTTCCAAATGTAGGTAGAATGTCAACTCCTTTATAAGGTTCCATCATTATCTTGTTGTAGTCTTTTCTAATTAAGGTAACCCTAATGTCTTTCCAAGGTCTAAAATGTCCTTAGAAAACTAGAATATGAAAGTGACTGTAACATCCCATCACCGATGGGAATAGTATATTGGTAAATTGGGACGGTCTAGTAAGTTAGACTACATAATTGATATGAGCATTCATTTGGCCTCTGATTTTAGAGGAATGAGACATTTTGCACATGCACATATAGGTACATGCATTCATGACATTTCTCGGTATTTATGTGAATCTGATTTGTTTGTTATTGATAATTTGAATTGGAACTGTTTTAGAGTGGTTATCAATCGTTAGTGAATCTTAGAATTTTTCTGAAAAATTGGGAGAAAATGTCCGGACCGGAAATTTTTCGAGTGACGGACTAATTGATTGTATAATACTGAAATAATTGTCCAATGGCCATGAAAAATTTGATATATGATTTTAGAAATTAATATGCCGAGCCATTGAAATCTGGAGACGAATTGGACTGGAAATGACTTTGAAAAGAGAGAGATTTAAATGTATTTTGAGGAAAGGGCATGTAGCATGTTTCTATTGATGGAGGTTTATTGGATTAACCTTTAAATGCCTTAGGTCTTAAAACTTGGCAGTAAACTTGTTCTCTCCTCCTAGGGCATATTTTCCTTCTCCATCGATTGATTCTTGTTCTTCCTCCGTACACGATTCTTGCTTGCTTCTTCTCCTTGTGCAAAGCCTAGCTTAAACCTTTGAGATGATGGAAATTTGGGAAGTTTTGAGAGAGAGCCGTGAGTGATGAAAGAGTT
>JANTPM010000005.1:41875697-41890527 GCA_025434745.1 Erythroxylum divaricatum | reverse complement strand
ATGAATCCAATTAAGACAATTTAAAACATAACGCGCCTATTAAAATGAAAGAAACCTTTAACAAGTTGAAACTAGAAGGAGCCTACTATAACAGTGAAGGATCCTGTTGCTGAAATGAACACACACATAATATAATGTGGAAATATAAAAAGTTAAGAAGAAAAAGAAGGATGTTGTCGATTTATACTGGTTTGACTTACAACTAAGCCTACGTTCAGTTCCCAAGTATTCAACTTGAGTGTTTCATTATGAAAATCAAAATAGAAATTTGACAAACCTCTTCTAGTTCACGAGTACATTTTTTCAAGGTTCTCCAACTTTCCATACTAGTGCTATTCATTAAGCCTCTACAAGCTCATAAGTACATATTTTTCAAGATTCTTCAACCTTCTGTAGTAATTGTATTTTGCTAGCCTCTACAAGCTCTCAACAAATGAAGAAGTAATTTGCTCCATATTAGCTTCAATGAACTCTCACAAAAAGAATTGTTACTTTTTAAGGCACATGAGATTTTGATCAAGATATGAATTTTGAGAATATTGATACTTTTGAAGTATTTCAAAAAATTTTGATTGTTGTCTCCTCGTTGCAAAATGTAGTGACTCTTTTTTAAATATACATTTTCCTCAACTAGTCGTTGCTTCATTTCTATTTTGAGTTGACTTTAAATTTTTAATATTCTCTACTAAAATCTTACAAAAATTAACCGTTAAAAGAAATCTATAGTTAAATGACGAAATATATGATTAGCAGGATTCTTCTAAATTTTGTAAAATAAATAAAGTAAGTTTATAAAGAAAATTTACATAAGAAATGATGCATTTGTCTTGTGATTTTATTTTGAAATATTCTTCAAAATCATTAATAAGCTTAATAAATTAGAAATTGGTTTGTATCTTGTCTATCAGATTATTCGTATCTTTTGATGTGCCACAAATGCTTGTTTCCAAGATTGGGCCAGGTATTAATAGTATTCATAAACTTGTTCTTTCATATTCCGAAGACTTTAAATTTTGAAAATTTTACGTTTTGGGAAGGACTTGCTTTGTGTAAAATGTTGTGTATCAACATCATTACTCGATTACATTCCTCAGGAGTTGTTGTCTTTTTTGAAGGTATTGCCTTTTGTCCTTTGGTAGGTACCAAAGAAGGTGAGATGGGGTTGACCCAATGGCTCCAAAAGCTGAAAGCCTGATGATAGGAAAACTTGGGAAGTGGACTAAAAAGAAAATTCCTCAAATTGCGATTCCATATCTGTACTGTACTTAGTCATATGCAAGACGGGTGAATGATTCTTAAAGGACAAATCCATTATATTGCAGGATGAGTCTCCTTATTCCTTTGATTGGCCCGCCATTATGCCAATCATAACAACACAATTCCAGGACCCATCACCCACTTGTAAGAGCACTAAATGTTGGATACCGTCGCTTGCGGAGGCCAATTGCCTCTGTATATCTTTCTGGGGCCCTGATGATCCAGCGGACACTATTTGTGGTCTTTCATTCAGGTGATTCGTCCCTCCAAAACTTCTTTCTCATTGATTTCTCAGTTTGATTTTGCAGGCTGTACCGAGTATGTGGTTGGAAGTTTAAAGCCTGGAGGTATGATCATTTACGTGCAGAGATGTGAATCCCTTGAGTACTTGCTGCTCTGTAATGACTGGTAATCACTCATTGGTCGCGTCCTGAACTAACCACAGGCCCACACCGGTGATTTCTGACAATTTGCACTTCCTGTCAACTACAGTCATCATTCTTGTTACTCTTTAACTTGTCAATTGCCCACTGAAGCCGGAAAATTGCTCAAAACATTGTGCTTAGCGTTAGTTGTCAGTTGTCGTTGAACGAATGCTATGATGAAGTTAGAAAATAATTCGGCTCGATAGGACTTTTCTTTTCTTTCTCTCCCTATGCATTCGATTCCAATGGATCAGGAGTTATTACTGCATTGGTCAAATTTTAAGTGTTGCCTAATGAACAAGGTCTCGAATATCATGCTGTGTGTGTTTGTCATCAGAAGATGAAGAAGATTACTACGTGGTGTGAAATTGAGCAATCTAAGTCCGAATGTTTAATTTTTTTTCCCAAATACATTAAAATAGTAAACCTTCCTTGTTATTAATTAACTGCTCGACTTGTCCAGCATGCGTGCGCCTTTCAGTACATACTTGTACTGCTTTAACCTTGGATGCCTTTTTTGTTTTCTTCTACAATATTTCCTGTTTGATTTGGATAAAGATACAAAAAGGAAATCCATATTTCTAAAAGTCAGCATTTTTTCCTCTGAATTGCAGTGGACTTTGAGGGAAAGAAAGATGAGAAAAATGGGAAAACCACCAGAGAGAACATGCTCACTCTGTCTGTTTCTATCCCTCTATACAGATGTAGAGCATAAAAGTACAGCTTTGCGGTATATTGATTTTAAGAAGACAGAAGCAAGCGAGGAGTGGGCGTCTGCTACTACATATTTCTACTACTAGTAGCACCGAAGTGTCATCAATCTATTCAAAAGTCCCACCCACCACCATTACCCTATTCCCCTTCTTATTATCATATTATCAGAGTTGATTTTTGAGCCATTAACAGTTGCTGTGCTCTGGCACTCTTTGAAAGGAAAAAAGAAGAGAAAAATCTTCAGACAGAATCTCAACGGTGTCCAAATAGATTCCCAAGTGATCTTTCATTCCCAAAAACATTACCGCCACCTCCAAAATTTCTCCATTTTGTAATTGATGACATCATCATGGGACCTTTGTTTACATTGGACCCCACAACCACAACCACCTCCACCACCACCTCCACACCACCACCCTCTTAAAATCCTTGACTTTGATTCTTGCACCTGAAATTGAGGGATTTTTTTCTGGGAAATATAAAAATCATTTGTGTTGTTTTTTTTTTGGTTTTTTTGACCTTTCAAGTTGGGAAGGTGGGTTTCAATTAAGTCAAATCCAGCGGACGTCACATCCACAGATCTTATCCTCGGCGATTTCTCATCATCTGGTTGACATCTTGGGAGAAAGTGACATCCTGTTACAATCAGACAAGTATTCATGTATTTGTTGAAGAAAAACAATTCATATACTATTCTCCAACCGACAAGTAATTATCACCAATCCATCCATCAATTTTCTCAACCAGGTGTTATCTAGTACTTAATTTACGTATGTCTTAACTATCATCACAACCCAAGTTGACCATCCAGTCTCTCATATGTTTCAACAAGCGACACCAGGGTTTTGTCCCATTCAATTATATTGTACTATTAATTGTCTGATTCGAAAACTTGCAATACTTGAAAGATTCCAAGAAGAAGCTTAATTAATCTAGGACCTCATACACTTATTGAAAGTTATCAAATTCAATTTTTGTCCTTGCGCTAGTCCAATATTAATGACACTTAAGATATCTGAGTTATTTAACATCATATAACTCAAGTATATAAATAAAACTTATATATCTGAAGTAAATGGGACTTCAGTCCAAGTCAAACATATTATGTTTTTATTTATTTATTGACGCACAGATCAGTTAGCGACTTTTATCGAGCATGCTCAAAATTGTAACAAAAGAAAACACATTTTAAGATCAAAGGGAGATGGACGGCGGGAGAAGCACGAAGAATAAGAGAAACGAAGATACCAAGGTCTATACACGTATCTTTTAGGTGACAGGATTGATTGAACCAAAAAAAAAAAAAGGATTGGTATTTAATCAAAAAGATTGGGATGTGTAAACTTTTCAACTTTAGAAACTCAGTCACAGACCAAATTCAAAAGAAAGCTAGCATTGATTCGCATGTTAGGAGTTTAGCTTTTGGTCGGTATGTTTTTGCGTGCGTTACTTCTATCTCTTTCCGACTATCATTATCACTATTTTTCTTTCTTCCAAGTCGTAGTATATAATATTCTCGCATCGCAGTAAAATGAGGGTACCTTTCACGAATTGCTGTAAAATGAGGGTCCATGCAGAGGATATTACAAAATAAGTAAGGGTCCCATCAAAAAGTGCGAAAGATGTGAAAGTGAATAGGGGAAAAAGAAAAGGTAAATGACCAGTTAGTTTCTGAACCTAAGCTACCAAACTAATTAATGATGTTTGAAATTAGACTTGAGTTTGATTAGTTAATACAACAGGGGTGTGGGGGTGGCCACCCAACTTTATGCCTTTTATTACAGAACGTGTCTCATTACGAGGAACAGAATAGAAAACAAGATAGTAATTTAGTAGTATCATCAAAATCTCTATCAGTCTGGTTAATTAATTATGATATTAAAGCTAGGTTGGTTGGCGTACCATGTGACTCTGAGTGTCTGAAGAATAAGCGGATTGGGACTGGAGGTGGTGCTGAGCTAGACCCTGGCTGGACAAAGACGAGCCGTCAGGTGTAGATGGCTCAGATTCTTCCAGCTCGCACTCCAAGTTCACACCAAATAGTCTTAGCCGTCTCTTGGAGTTACCTAATGTTGTTGATCGGTTGTGAGCCCCTGAGCCTACGATGATCAAGAACGTGGGACGATAAGCTCAAACAACACCATATTATACTAACGTACCATTGTAAATGACCAAAAACAAACAAGGGTCGCAATCTGCAATGCCATTTATGCCGCCCGTCAATATCTTTGATACGTGTCTGTTTATTATGTAAAGCCGTTTCTACTGATTTTTCCTTTGTTGTCTAGATTGTGTATCATTGAAAACCAAAGTATATTGTCAGCTTTGTGTTGATACATATGCCCTTGGATTCTTATCAACAAAAGGGTCGAAGTAGACAAATTAGGATTTAACGCACCTGAAAGAGGACTTAATTGTTTTTGAGCTTTTCTTTTTCATTTTCATAGTAAAAAGAATATAATCTCAACAGAGAGTCAATGAATCACGCGCCAAATGGTAACTGCCACAGATATGCGAAAGTTGCCTGAAACCACCCACCCTCGTATCCTTCCACAGGACCAGATTTCCAAACTAATTGGGCCGTGTCCCTCACGCACTTTAATGCAAGTATTCAATAATTTAAATACTACTAAAGATCACCAAATTTTCTTAACCCAAACAAAAAAAACAAGAAAAAGAAAAATGGAGATAGAGAGACAGTAGACACACTATACCTGCATGAAGACAGTCAGTTTGGTATGGCACACAACTATTAGTAGAAGAAACATTAGCCCCATGACCATGTTGCACACAAAAGCTACTAGAAGGATAAGGCTGGTAATGACCAGCTGATGATGATGAGCAAGGGTATAATCCTCTACTCCAGACCCCACTGTTACTTCCCTGCACAAAAACTCTACTGCCGCTATCGCCTCTCCTCCTCCATCCTATAAACAATCTGTCACCGTCCCTACGGTGTCGTTCAAACAACACAATATCACCTGCGTCCAGTTGCTTCTCCTTCACGTACCTGCTCCATCCCTTAGTCAACACATAGCTTTGGCTGCTGTTCCAATACGAGTAACGAAACCTCCAACCCTTGCCCACCTCGTCCTCGAAACTCAGCAGCAGCCCTTTGTCGCCTGAGTTACCGCCGCCGAGTGGGAAGTACTTTTCAGCGTGTTGTTTCGGGATTACTAAGCGGTTTAGCTTTCCCACGTCGCTTGGTGTCAAGGGTTTTTCGAACATGGGCTCTTTTTCTACTTCTTCCCAGAGACTCTGTTGTTGTTGTTGCTCTTCTTGTTCTTGCTCCTCGTCGATGTCGAGGTCATGTTTGAGATTGAAATTCAAAGGTGGGTTTTGATTTGGGAACATGGAGTATGGGTCTTGTGGATAATTATTATTGGAGTTAATGTTAATCAAAGTTTGGTGGTGGCGGTGACAGAGATGTGGAGACCAAGAGGAGTTGGAGTGAGGGAAGTAAGTCGTGTGTGGTTTAGAGGAAGAAGTAGTAGTATTGGTACTTTGGTTCTGTTCCATGGCGTGCTTTACTGCTTATGCTGTTGTTGTGCCCACCAAAGAGTTTCTGGAAGGTCAGTGGAAATTTGGTTTATTGACATTTGAGAAGGAAAAAGAGAGGGAGAGAGAATTGCGGTGATGAAAAGAGAGAAGAGAGAATTAGAGGAAGACGTTAAGTGGTGGTCGTAGGGTATAGACGATAGAGGCGTGCCAATTATGAGGTTGGATGTGGGAACTGCGTCTGTGTATGTTTTATTTGATATGTAAGCTTTGCTTTGAAGGATATGACAATGAGAGAGAGAGATGGGAGTGGGGGTTTTCTGTTTGCAAGTACAAGAGCAGTTTAAGGTTTTGCGTGATGAAAAAAATAAATCAATCATTATTTTCAGTGTAATTTGATACAGATGTCTCTCCCCCAGAAAATAAAACAGCCTTTTCCTTCATCGTCGCGCGGTGTTTCTTTGAACTTAAAGCATTGTTTCCGTTGTAGTAATGTAAAAAATTGATAATGATAAGACGGATAGATAAATATACAGCCGACGAAGCCAGAAGGAAGGAACAGAGATTGGAATTGGGTGGAGGTGAAGAAAATTCAAGTTGAATTTTACTTGTTAATAAGACTTCTTTCTATGCCGTTTTGTGGGATTAGAAACATCCCATGTTACAACATTGGCAAACAAATCAAGTCGTGGGACCATCCCCTGACGTAGTGATTAATCTGGGATCCCATCCAACGGCCGGGCTAGCACTTTGTATCTGCATATCGTCATTCAATGACCACATGAAAAAATGTACTCTATCCCCTAAACTTTCCCATATCCTTTTTCCTATATTATCTCAGTGAGGTCTCACAGGCCAACCTAAACTTGTTGCCAATTTGAAGCCACATTAAAAAAAATTCGAAAAAAAGAATAAAAAGTTTATTATAATTTAAATCCTGGGTAAGATTATAGGTGGAGAGAATAGCATTTTTATCACGTGCATGACAATATTATTGATGTTTGGCCATTCCATGTTATATAAAAGGTGAAGACTGTGGTCATAAACAGGAGTATAAATCCAATGAGCAGAGAAGGGATGGATAGATGAGATAAGATTTGTCCAATTGGGAATCCCCTCTTTTTGGTCTTTGACACCTCTCCTCTCACTCAAATCTGTGTCCCTATCACAAAAACAAATACATTAGTCATTAACAAACACTTGCGTTTTGGTATTTCATACTTGTATTTGGTCATTATTTTAGAATTATGTGTGTCTTTTCTATGAGTTTCAGCCAAAACCCACCTCAATTTCAAGGTAGATTCAGACATCCTTTTCACCCCTACAAAAAGGTGGACTAGTTGTTAATGTTGGGGACTCATAATAGAGGTTGTTGGCTTGTGTCACAAATTTTCTAATACAAACAACGAGTTTGTGTGTCATCTTTTTCTATCCATTTATAAATGCCAGACATTATATCAATATTTGTGGCCGTGTGTACATGTTGCTCTTCATCAATAGTGGCTAATTGTTTGAACCGTGGGATTCGCCTCAATCATGGCCTGATTGAACAAAGTCAAATGTTATAGGTGAATGCAAACTTAATGACAATTAATGCCTGATAGGTTAAGCTTTTAGAGGAGGAATAAACAATTTTTTCCACTGCAAAAGTTGTTTTTCAAAAAAATGAGTATTTGGTTGTAAACTGAAAAAGTTTTTTTAATAGATATAACTTTTTTAGTAGCTTAAATACAACTTTTTAAGAAATTCAAATTTAAAATTTCTCAAAAAAATATTTTTTTCATATCAATTAATGAGCCTATTTTTAGTCCCTTTTGTACTTATATTTTACACATAATTTTCACAATACATACAAACTCATCTTCATGTTTTTTTATATTTATATAATATTATTTGGAATTTTTATATTTATTTTTTATATTATTTTATTTATGTTATAATCCATATAAAATATTTGGTTAGATATATTTTGATTTATATTTGATATGGTTTAAAATTATTTAATAATTAATATATTGTGCTTTTCATATTGATTAATATATTTTAAGTAATATCTATATGCATAAATAATTTTATTACAAAATAAAATATAACTAAAATTAATAAAAGTGTTTTTATTTTTATGTTGTCAAACAATCTATTATATGAAGTTCTTTAAAAAAAGTTATTTTTTAATTGATATCTAATCAGTCAACTGGCTTATTAGAAAAATTCTTTTAAAAAAATTTTATTGACAAGAGTTCTACTAACAAAAATTACTGATATAAGCTCTTTCATAGAGGTACTTAGAACACTTACACATGAGTTTTTTTTTTTTTTGACGCAGTTACACATGAGGTGGTTAAATACTAACAATGTAGGCTCACTGTTATAATTAAATGGGGAATTAATCCAGTAACACTTTATGATGTATAATGTATTTGAAATGCCCCAAAGTGCAAATTTTGTACAAATTGCTCTAAGATGCGTGCTTGGGTGAAGTATTGACCACAAAGAAATAACAAGTTGGGTTGGGGAATCTGCTGCTATGTAATCTGTGGGGGTTTCTGCTATAATGAAGTATCCGTATAATTTATTACATGGAGTGGGATGAAGACAGAATATATGAATGAGATATTTTAGGAAAGATAATGGTGCAACGAATAGGACATTAAAAAATTTTCCACATTTGGGTGTTTTCAATTCCCAAGCAAAACACCACCTGGTGGTGGTGGTGTAAGGCCATCCCTGAGATTTCTTCACTGAAGTCCATGACTCTCTTTTTGCCTTGAAATTATACTTCTGTACCAACAAAGATATTATAATCAATATTTAAGCAGGAAGCTGATCGAGGTCTCTAGATAGCATCCACAATTATAATCACTATTTTAATACTATGGTTTTGGCTGTTACTATAAATATGATTAGAGGCATTTGCAAATCCCAATTAATGTTTATGAATTATCGGGTGGCTTCAACAATCTACTATTTGAAATTTTGCTACTAAGAATTTTTTGTGTGTGTAAATTATAGCCAAATATTATACGATCATGCCGTGCCCCATGGAAATCCTGAAATAGAGATTAATTTAAATTGATTCTGCCTTCTGATTGGAACAGTTCAATGTAGCTATATAACACTTGCATAAGCTAAGAAGGATGCACCCTAATCTAAAGTTGGATACGCATCTTTATATCATGGCATCATTTGTATTTATAAAACGATATCTGAAGCAAATAATGAAGTAACAGAAGTACAATAATTGTTCCATCTCTTGATTTCTAGCATCTGTAGTATTCTCTTTTTATCATTTGATAATTAGCAGGCGAAGACAACCTTGAGCTTGAAGAAGACTTGGAAATTATCAATTTCTCTTTAAGATTGGTTCAGTTTGCTCAATTTGTTTTACTGGGTGAATTTAACAATTTTTAAACAAAACACCCCATATAGATATATTAGGTGCAGATATTTCCTTGCCCTTGCTGATAAATCGATGATTTTTTGTGCCTTTTCTTGGAACTTGTATGCCGTACACTTCTGAGACAAGATTTGATCTGAAGGCATATTTTCAGGGTTCAATTTTGGCAGGCCCTTTCTCTGCTTCATCCGTTTCGTCTCGGAGTTGATGTTTAATAAAATCCAGGATTCCCAAGAAGTCTGAAGGTGTAAAGTGACCATCATCAGAATATAGAATTGAGAGACACTACGTGGACATTAAATATGCCAAGTTCAATTGCTTATTTTATTTTGTTTTTTGACAATCATGGAAGGGGAAATACGATATATTTAAAAGGCAAGATTCTGATGTTGGATTAAAAAAAGAAGAAGAAAACATTAGTATACATACTGTCTGTCCTAATATGGAGAACTCACAACTTAGTTTGAAAGGGTGGGGTGATTAATCAGTTGAGTCAAGTAGATGCTAATTAATAAAATTCGGAAAGGACTATCGTAATATGGAATGTTATTTTCTTTTAGAAAAAATCAGAGAGCATTGAAACTTTTCCTTAATTTGCCTTGAGTCAATTACTGAAGATGTAATATTATACAAATTAAGGAAGTGAATAATCCAAAACCTAATCGAGTTCCTTTGTGTAATTTAATAATTTTAACCACTACAAACATGATAGTTGAAAGATTGAAGTGTGAAGTATCATTAAGACAATTTGGTGCTGAAATAAAATCTGCATCGTAATTTCATAGGCTATAATCTAGAAGTTCTGGATCATCTATCTCAAGTCCTGACGAAAATATTCAAAACTAATTCCAACAGAAATGAAATTTCAGGAACTAAAAACAAATCAATGACATATGAGACAGAGAGGATATTTGTAAACAGCACGTATTAACTACAGAATTTATTACTATAGGGAACAAAAAAGCCAATTTCTTAATTTCTGTGTCTCCAGCTACATGGACTATTATTTTAAACAGCACAAGCACAAGCACAAGCACAAGCACGTTAATTCTGAATGCAACCTGAATAAACTAAGTGAATTGTCAAAAGTAAGAGATGACGAAACAATTTCCCAGAGCAATCAGCGTCAAACATCTCATTCAGATCCACAAGCTTGGATTTTTATAACATTAAAAAATTGAGGAAAAATCCGAATGTGTATACAAGGCCATTTCCCTTCTTGTCTCAGGCTGGTTTTGCCTGCCTGTAAATGGTTTGATGAAATCAATCTCTCAACAAAGTGACAAGGCAAAAGGCATGCGAGGCCTCATCTTCTCTCAGATCCAAAATTTTAATTTATGAGAAAGTAGGCCCACAGGATCAGAAACTCTGCAGGTCTTCCCTTTGCCTTATCTCGGACAAGAAAAGCAGATCAAAGGGCAGGGCAGATGGTGATGTAAGTGTGTGGGTGATTGACAAATGGCGATTGTGGTATGGGACTATGGCCTATGGCATAGGCCATAGGGTAGTGGGTGGGTAATGGTAGTCAATGGGACAGGGGGATGGAGGTGGTGCTCATAGATGTGGGACCAATAACAATAGTATGGTCCCAAGGGCCCAAATAGTTCATGACCTCAAATTGCTATGGTATTTGGTTGTCCTGATCTGTCTTGCAAAAGAAAGTATTTACCTGCCAAATCGTCCTAGGCGACATTATCAGTTCAATTTAAGATTGAATCTTCATCAATTGTATTTATTCATCGTTTAAGGAATTATTTTGCATTGTGAACTCAATCCTTAAAATCGAATTAAGGGCATTTGGTGTTTGACCTTGATTTTTGATATGATCTAAATGGGAATAGGTCATTCTTAATTAACCGTAATAAAAGGCAAAAGACTAATAAACCTTTCCAATTTAACACAAAATACAATAATCTCTTAACATTCTTATAACTATAGTTAAATCTTATATGCTAATTATATTGAATAATTTAATTCTTATTTACCAAAAAGGAAATGCAGGAGAAGAAGAATCACAACGTAAGTAGCTTTGTGAACGTTGTGGAAATTGGAACGGGGCCCATGGGCAGTGTTTTCCTTACAGAGCACAAACCGCCAGTGGTTGCGCATCAAATGAAATTTATCTACTTCTTCCAAATCCTATGGATGTTGCGACAGGGTTTATAAATTAAATGCTCTTAATCAATGGGACTCCATTTCTTAAAACTCTATTAAATGCTCTTAGTGTGTGTAGTAGATAAGTCCATGCAAGAAGTCACTTTGAGATCTAAAATCAACTCAATATCAAACATGACTATGAAAGATAAAAGAGAATCAACAAGATCACAAATAGACATATATGAGATTTCATATATTTAAGCTCGCAATTTTACATAAACCAATCCAAACTACACAATGAATATCAAACATTTGATTAAACCATAATCAAGTATGTTCAATTACAAATTACAAATCCTAAACTTAGGAATTTATAAATCATAGCTAAACCATGGATTAAGCTACTCCCCTTTTAAGCTCATTGAACTCTAGTCATTGCTACATCTTCAAGAGGAAAGAAATGCCTAGCCACGCATAGCTTTAAGAAGCTTCACAATCGAGAAGCAATCAAAGGCATCCATGGTAGAAGTTGACAGTAAAAAATGGAAGACAAATGAGATGGATATGAGAGAACCCGATGGTGTGATAGTGGGTGGCAAGATGATGGAATGATGATCCTCTCTATTGACTCTCTCATTCTCTTTTTGTATCTTATCCCAAAATAGGGTTTTTCACAAACGGGTTGCCGGATCAGGTTTGTACAGTTAGTTAAATTTCCAAAAATAGTTCGGGTCTAGTGCTGATTCGAATGTTTCACCGCGGCGAAACATTCGAATCAGGTTTCTTCAAAAAAGTTTTGATTTTGCCTTGACGAACTTTGCTTATTGCCTTGTTGACTTGTGTTCTTAAATCCCTCGGTCTTCACTCTTTGACTCTACTTCTTGAATGTCCTGTAATGAAAAATAGTAGTTTGTAGTGTCAATTGTTCTAAAAATCAATTGAGTGCAATTATTAATTATTTGTGACAATTTTACCTTCAAATTATATTAATTTAAAACAAGCACTCATGAGCTAAATTAATTAAGCACAATATCCGATAATAAGATCCAAAAAGTTTAACAAAAATCAAGAAATTGTCACCAAATGATATAGGAAACTTGAGTTCAATCAAATTCTCTCACAGTTAGACCTTTGTACTCCTAGTCAAAGCTTATAAAAGTCAAAGAGACATAAGTGCAAAAGAAAATAACGACCATGCTTAAAAATGAGAGTAGAAAATTAGTTAAATCACTTCCTCAGAATTCAACCCAAGTAGACTGAAAGAGCACTAAGAAAATAAACACTATAAGTATTTAATTCAAGAGATTGGGCAAAAGAGATTTCTCTCGAGGAAATGTGTTTAATCTCTCAACTTACTTATCTTGGGATAATTTGACTCTACAATCTACTTAGTCTATTCTCTTCCATAAGCTTGTGATAATGCTATCTCTCCGCCCCAAGAATTATAATTTCGAGAATCAAGAGGACTTTCAGGGTTGTAATATACGGAAGGCTAATTGAAATGGATTGACTAGAAAAAAAAAATGAGTACATGCATCACAATTATTTTCCACTTGAAACAAATGCCAACTATGCGTAAGAAAATATTTAAACAAACAACAAACATAATCTCACACTTTTTTTAATAACTTTTCTCTTTTGTTTTATGAAGCTTTTTAGAACTTTTTCTTTCTTTTCTTTTTTATAGAAACCTTTTTTTTTATTTTTAGATCATCTTTAACTGGAGACGAGATATTCACATCAATTGTGAAATATGCTTGCACTCAAAAAGATGGCTCAAAGGGGCTAGCAATAGTTAAGTGTTTGGGGTTTGTGTTTGGGTAAGTAGGGTTTTTGAAAAGAATGCCTCTATCATATTAACAAAATTTTAGTTCATCAAGTTTTGATCAAGAATTAAAAAAAGTTCCAAAGAGATATGAAATTAAGCAGATACACACAGAAATGAAAGAATTTAGGCCCAAATATCATTCTAACAAGGTTAATATCTCAATTAAACAATCTCAAGGTTTAGAAACACATAGTGCTACTTAACAACGTACCCTCACTTGCCTCTCGTGAAAATATTGAAAATGGAATTAACCAAAATCAACTATCATTTAAAAACATAGACGGTTTTCCAAAAATACATGGACAACTTTGAAATTTATAAAATCTTCAAGACATAGGAGTGAGAAGAATCTAATTTGGGAGAATTATTGAAATGAGGGAATTAAAACAAAAAATGTCTTTTTCTTTTTATGAAAGGAATTGACTTTGGTGAACTGAAAATTAACAGCATCGCCGCGGCATAACCAAAAGCTTCCCATGGCAAAATATGATAGAGAAAAAGAAACACTTGAAAAACATGCAATTCACCTCAATTTCTAAGTTTAAAAATTTGCAGAGGACATATAAATGACTTGTACAAGCAACTAAATGGCCAAAAATGATGTATAAAGAAAAATGCCAAAATGGAATATCCTCCCCCACGCTTAAACATCACATTGTCTCCAATTATGAAACAATCAAAACACCATAATGTAGTGAAAAGTAACAGGAAGGCTATTTGAATAATAACGCACGGGGAAAAGCACAATGAGAATCATAGAAACAACTGGCCGTTAATTCTATGAATAACAATAAGGTAACTGAGTATCCAACAGACTGAAAACTTAAAACATGACTAAGACAAAAAGAGAAAAAGACTCAAACTAGTCCATAGGAGGATCAGCTCCGGATCCAGATGGTCCTGCTCTAGATGTGCCAGTGCTGCTTAGTGGGTCATCCTCATCAGATGGTAACTGGAAATGAAAATGCTTGGCGAGCAATGCGTCCATACGCCAGCGATATTGCCTATCTCAGTCATATAAAGCCTCTCTCTCCTTTTGTTATGTTATCTCCTAGAAGAGAGTGTCTTGGAGATGGGAGAGATTCGTATAAAGTTCATCGACCTTACCAGCGAGGGTCTGTAAAGTAACGAGCTCAGGAGCGTCATGAGCTAGATGAGCATCCTCAATTGGTGCCATAATTGCAAAGGTTGCACCAATATCATGAGCATGGGGGGAGGGACGAGGTGTGAAGTGAATCACACGTTATTACAATGCTTATTATGCAATGTATAAGTGCACAAGAAGGGGGGTTGAATTGTGTATTTTCCCTTTTTTTTGATCTTCAATAAGTTTTGTTAAAAGAAAAACTTATTCTTTTCACAGAAACTACTGTAAATCAAGTTTGATTGTATTCTTGAAAACTTATTAGAAAACTAAAATGAAGGTATATTGTATTCTTGAAAACTTGTTAGAAAACTAAATAAAAACGAAACTTTGAACGTTAAGAGCGATAGGGATAGAGAAGCTGACACAGTAATTTTTATACTGGTTCACCCTAAACCGTGGGCTACGTCCAGTCCTCAGATGTCTTTCTGAGATTTCACTATCTCTCAACAACTTTACAAGTATTCTTT
>JANTPM010000005.1:41633595-41644180 GCA_025434745.1 Erythroxylum divaricatum | reverse complement strand
GGGGAAAGACTTTTTATTTAAATAAGGATAGTGGATGTAAGGGCATGTTTGGCTCCACATATCCAAATCTTAACACCTAAGTCCAATTTCTACACTAATTGTTTCCCAATTTTCAATGTCACTTGTCAATAAATCCGAAATCATTTATCTAAATTTTCAGTTTCATTGGACAGTAATTTCTACTACCGGTAAACCATCATTCTGCCCCTTGGCATTTTTTCTAGTCTAAAAAAGACCTCGAAATTTTAGAAATAAAATTCTAAAATTCTCTAAAAATTCAAAACCTACAAAGACCCTCTCCAACTCAAGTTTTTTCATATCCACAAACCACATTTTATAACAATCACATTTATTAACACTTATATCGGAAAATGTCATGAATGTATGTACAGTCATTTTCTTGTGCAAAATTCACTATTCATGTGCATGTACACCTTATATAATGCATGAGCATGAGATATGTTTTTTCTCATATGTACCAATTTTTAGGGTTCAAACCTTTTATATGGAAACGGGATGTTACAGTCATGGTATGACGAGTGGCCCCACTGAACCACCGTGAACTACTTATGCCTAGTTGAGCCTGAGCTTAAGAAAGTTAGTAGAAATGTAGAAGAGCAACCTGTCCATGGGGCCTGATACCAGAACCAGGAGGGTATAGACCTTCCCTAGGACTGATATTCTCCTTTCAATCAGAGTTTACTTTAGAACCACCAAATCCCAATGCAATGCATAATGCAAATCCATGACCATACTTATTTTAGAGGTAATCAGCATGATTAATCCAATTTCATCCATAAAGGGAAAGACCCATTTTGAAGTCAAAATGTCAAAAATCAAATATTTTCCAATACCCAGAAAACTAGACAGAACCACGATATACACAGACCAATTTTATGTTTAGATGGCCATAGGTGATACTTTTAAGGAGGTCAAAAGGGTACTGTTTAAGAGGGTAATTGAGTAAATAAATAAGGGTTGTGTTGGATGGTTCGAGCATTGAAAAAAGGGGGACTATATTGGATTGAAAGATCATTAAAAACACATAAATGCTAGAGTAATGGAGACAGTTGAGAATAACGAAGGGCATTACGCCAAATGATAAATACAAAAATTTATTTCCAAACAGAAGATGATTTTCGAACATGAGCTTTAGCAGACGATTTTTCCACTTTCATTAGCCGCTATCTTGGCTGGAAAAGTGGATCGAGGGGATAGACCTTCTTCTGTTGGTCTTGGGTCTTTTTTCTTTCATTGAGGGGAGAGAGTCGAGTCAAAAACACCCGAATTAAACTAAAAGAATTATGTCAGTTCGTTCTTTGCCTTTATTTTTCACTACAACACTTTTCATCATCACATTCATTAAATGCCACCTTTCTTGTGCCATTACATACTTTATTTTGGCACACCCTTTGCTTTACTGCTCCTTCTTGTCCCATGTCCTCCCTATTCAATTTTTGAGCTCCTTTTCCTGCTTTTCATTCACCCTCTCTTCCTTAACTCGCACATTTTCTCAACTCCACATGCTCCTCTCTGTAAAATAAGCTTTATATTAACAAACATAGGGGACACAAATACAAAGCTTATCCCATTATATAATGAGTGTTTGATGAATGATGATATGTTGAAATGGTGAAGTAGTTTCAAAGTAATTATCTAGCATGTATTCGTAAGCATTCAAGAAAGGAGAACGATTTAGTTGTGAAAGAGGTAGCTGCTAAAAGTTCAACGTACTAACTTTACGGATGCTGGCTTTGATCAAAGGATGAACGTGCAATGATCAAAAAGTAAAATACCAAGTAAGCAAAATTCCCCTCAAAATAATAGGAGATTGGAATACAACCTTCCTATCCTTCTAATCTGTATCTTATCAATATGATATTATTGAGGTAATAGCATGTTGACGATATTCTTATGGTTAATTTGAATCAAGCAAAAATTAGTCACCGTAACCTCAGATCGGCTTAGGTAAGCTCTAAGAGTTTGTAATTAGGCTTTGATGAAAACCAGACCCAACAAAAAAGGACGAGGTAGCCCAGTAAGCCCCATATGAACGGGCCATGCCATCTAAACAAAAAGAAATGAGTATTACAACGGCTTATCTCATTCCCTTCCCACCAGTGGATTAGTGGCAAAAGCAAAAACGAAAGGAAGTCCACTTTTGTTTACTCTCAATTGCCCCTTCTTTTATTATTATTATTCTTAGCTTTCGATTCGTCGCCTTCTTTAGTGTCTCCCGTCTCTCTCTCTTTTCAATCAGATCGCTCCTCTCAATTCCCACGAGAACTACTATACTGCACCGCCCATGACGCTTGGCTCTGGAGGATCTAGTGTAGTGGGTTAGTCCTTCGATCTTATAATATTAACTCGATGAGGCTTTTGTCCTAACTTCTGATTTCTGGTCTTCTTTTTGTTCTTGTTGCTTGATGGAATCTGCTCATGGGTCGTACTTTTTTTGTTCGTCTAGTTGTTTTCTGATGTGAGTTTCTGTTGGGTGTTTACGATTCTTCTGTTTGGGGTGGTGGGTATTTGTTTATCGTAGCTTTGATGCGCGGAAACCATCTAGGATTTCTGCCTAGTATTTGATGTCTTTTGGGACGGTTTTGCTCTGTATACTTCCTAATTTTCCATAGATGTAGTCATGATGTCAATCAATTTTATCTTTAATCAATTTGTAACTTTCTAGATTATTGAGTTTTTCTATTTTGTTTTCTGATCAGTTTGTTTGTAATTTGTTGAGAACTACGACTTTTGAAAATGTAAATCATATTTCGCATGGCTTTTGTTGTCGTTTCAATACTGACTATTGAGTTGTTCATCGTTGTGGTTATGGGTGTGTTAGCTTTAGGTTCAATTTTGGGGCTTGATGCCATGTGACTGCAGCAGAATTTATGACTTACGTTTAGTGTTTGAGTTTCTTTGCAGTCCCTCGGAACTTCAGATTACTGGAGGAACTTGAACGGGGAGAAAAAGGTATTGGTGATGGCACCGTAAGCTATGGGATGGATGATGGGGATGATATTTATATGCGCTCTTGGACAGGCACTATAATCGGGCCTCACAATGTAATTGCTTATTTTCAAGCTTAATCTTGTTTTGAATATTTCAATTCCGATGATACTGCAAGATGAGCATTGTGCTTTTAATGTAAATGTCTTCAAATATAGACCAATTTAATGGATGCTGATATAGGGTACATAGAATCATGATGTTTGAAAGTGGTCCTGGAATCAGCCTACGGGCCTGAACATTAAGATTGTCCTGGAGTCAGTTTTTTTGTAGTGGTTGAACTAGGTTTTTATCTTTTGTTAGTACTGTTAGTCTGACCTTGTCAACTTAAGTTCTTCTGTGTTTTCCTTAAGCATTTCTGTTTTAATCTTGTGAAAGCGGGGGCTTTTGAAGGAGTCAGGATCTCAATGTATTAGAATCTATAATCTCAGCAGTAGTTCAAGAAATATCTAATATGTCTGCTAAATTTTGCGACAATGGTCTTCATTTAGGCTTGTAGTGGCTGATCCCCGATCATTTTGCTCCACTATAAGTTATTTGAAGAAGGATATATATCTGTAGCTACTGATTCTTGGTAAGATGTGATTAGGCTTTAAGTGATTCAAGGCCATATGTTCAAGTATGCTGTAAGTTTCCAGTTATATTTGTTATTTATAGATTCTAGAAATTGTAGAAAAGTCAGTTTTTATCTATACAATAAAAATGTTTTAAGACTACAGAATGGAAACAATAGTTTCTTATCATGTGCTATGGTCCCTGGCATCTTGACTGCCTGGAAAGTTATGTAACTTCTCCTCTCTTCCTTGTTAGACTGTGCATGAAGGTCGCATTTACCAGTTGAAGCTGTTCTGTGACAAAGATTACCCAGAGAAGCCACCAAGTGTCCGTTTTCATTCTCGGATCAACATGACATGTGTGAACCATGAAACTGGAGTGGTATACTCGATGCCCCCAATGCTCTTATTCATGTGATACTTGAATTTTGTGGTTTAATGGTGCCTTGGACTGTTCTTTTTCTTATGTATATATCTCTCTCAAACTATAGGCCATTTCTTTTGTGTTTGTTTCCTTCATTCCCTGCTCCAGTTGACTTAGAAGTTGATTCCTTTAGCTAGACTTAACAAGCTGCAGAAATCTTTATTTTTGTATCTCACCTGTCATTATAGTTAATTTCATTGTTTTTGCGGATGGAGTTTGTTTTCGATGATTGGATTCTGATTTGGGATTACTGCAGGTGGAGCCAAAGAAGTTTGGAGTTATTGCTAATTGGCAGAGAGAGTACACCATGGAGGATATACTCACTCAGTTGAAGAAGGAGATGGCAGCCCCGCATAACCGAAAACTGGTGCAACCTCCAGAGGGTACCTATTTTTAGCTTTTAAGGGTTATTATAGACCATATTGCTTTTTGCAATATGCAATATATAGTTTGCAATACTGTGTCAATCTTGTGAACTTTAAGAACATACTGGTGAACTCCTGAAAAGGATGCTCCAGTTACTGCTGCTCCATGGCTTCATTGTCATTTTGTTGTCATCTCTTACAAAACTGTGCTGCAGGGATGCTGTTTGATTTATGTTACTTATGCATGTGTCGAATGTAATGGCTGTCTAGTATTAATTCGCTCAAGCTTTTATCAGCACATTCAATTCTCTCTATTCTATTCTATGTATATTCTCCATATTGCTGGTGGCTGATTGGAAAATGACATCTGACGGCTATAGCTGGAAATTTCTTCAGCCAGTTGATCGTCTGTTGCATTGTGCCTGTTGGTTTTGGTTCCAATGATTCAATCTTCAGATTTTCTTTGTTGGGGCACTTTTTGCAGGCAAAACTTGTCATTAGCAAATTCTAGAGGATATTATAGTGTGGGACTTGGTTAGATGTGGATAACCTGAAACTGAAGGATCTTTTTAGCATGATGTAGCATTTTTCTTACAACTTTTAGAGGGTATTCGTGTATGTTAACACAACTTTAGTGGGTAGTTCTGTATGTTAATTTGAAAATTGGAGCCCTGGTCAAGAAGCCGGACCTTCAATTCAGAACTCAATGCATCTGGTTTGGCTGTGTGATGGGCGGTAATGTTCCTGGGAAGAGACTTTAGGCTGCTGTCCTTGTTTCCGCAAGTCCCAGTTAAGGAGAACTCTTTGACAAGTTGAATCACAGGCTCACTATTCAGGTATGTAGGAACATATGGATAAGCACTGCTATTTTGGTCGGGCGAGGTTGGCTTGGTCCCTTGGCAAATGCTGAAATTTAATTATAGTGAATGTGAATACTGATAAACAAAATCTCATGAAACTGAGATTGCCTGGACCGTATGCTTTAAACCGTAATTAAGTTATGGATTTACTTACCAGTTTTAAATCTCATTGCAAGTATTCTTTCTCAATTTGCCCAACTGCGTAGAGTGTCCTCAATGTCGAGCTCGCTATTGAGAGTGGGTGTGAGATTACAAGGGGAACTTGCTTTCTTAATAGTACTAGACAATGTTGCTGGCAAGTAATCCACAGGCGGATCTATTTGGGAAACTAAATTTCTCTGAATTGGGGGCGAGGTAGTGGATAATGTTATTAATGTTGAATTACAGCCGGTACTTGATACGTAAAAGTGCGACTTTGCAAGAAAGACAACAATGCCCTGAACCCACGATGGAGAAGCCACGTAAACTACATTTCGTATCATCTTCGTTCCTCAAAATCTTTTTTTCGGAGAATGAAGCTGAGGCAATATGATTTGGATCAGTGCATGTTACTAATATCAATGTGGTCGAAGTCATGAAAATTAGCCATGAAGGATATGTGATAAGTTTTCTTACAATAAGTCAAATTAGTGATTTTTGTTGTTGTTTATTCTTTCAATTTTGCTTTAAGTCTAGTGAATGCTTTTTTAAAATTTTGAATTAGATTATAATTATAAAAATTTTAATTAATTTAGATAAAAGACTTCAAAAGTTATATTCTATTAAAATTATCTTTTAAACTTTATATGTTTCTATTTAATGAGTAAAAAGTAGTGGTGTTAGTATCATACTTGCATGTCTAAAAGAAAGAAATATATATTAAAAAAAGAGCACAAAGACAGTAAAAATTTCCATCCCTTATAAGCAACACTTAAAAAACAATATTGAAGTGAAATGATATTTCAAAATTTCACGTAGTAATTTACAATAATGAGAAAAAAGTTCATCTATAAACATATAAGAAGATCCATCAAAATTTTAGATGATTTTCATGATTGTTATTGTTTATATATTTCATGATTGTTATGTATGTAAATATAGTTCTTCCCTCTTTTTTCTTCTTCATTTTTTTTCCAAGTTTATTATAACTCAAGTATTTCTCCTTTTTTTATCCTAGTCTCCTCCTTTAGGCTGGTCTGATCCCCTTCCTTCTTTCTCCTTCTCACCTTTTCCTGTCTCTTTCAAGTTTTCCTCGTTACTCTCTTTCCATTAAACTTCTTCTGGATATCTCATCCTCAATGACTCTGTGTTTGTACTTTCCGTTTCAATCTTTTATATCCTTAATCTTGTCCTACACAACTCCTTTTGTTGGTTTCAAGCTTAGCAAATCTTTATAGCTAGTTTCTTTTTCCTTTCCGACTAGCTTTGTTTAACATTAGTTTTCCTAGGTTCAATATTAAGTGCAACTTTCTCTACCATTTCTTGTCCAAAAAGATATTAAAGTCATTTAATATATAAGAAGATGGGAAACAACCTTGTAGAAGATATTAATGATGGGGCTCGGGTCTCGATACTATTTATGCGGCTATTATACGAGACGATTAGGTAAAGATCATGAGAGAGGGAGGTCAAAAGCTTTAGATCGTAATGAGACTACCAGTGTCAGCACTAGTAGACCTTTCCACGACAAAGTAAATGTTTCACTGTGACAAAGCTAAAGAATATTACAAAGGACTTTTCGGGAAAAGTTTGCCGTGACAAAAGTTTGGCTTCGTCGCAGTGAAGTTTTAAGATCGAGCAAAAAACCTCTTGAGAATGGTTCGTCACGGCCAAAGTCATTCCTTTTGTTGGGTCCCAAATTTTCTTTTATGGATGTTATTAGGTATAAATTGTGTTGATTGTATGATTTATTGCATAGTTTGATTTTATTGGAAGTGTTAGTGGAAAATTAAGATTAATTTGAGATTAGTATGGAATAAGTGGTAATGAAGAGTAAAATTATGTGAGGGCAATTTGGGAAGCTCACTTAGGTAGGAAAGGTTAAGGAATAACAAGGAGGGGCATTATGGTACTTGTGCTTCCTTTTAGTGCTTAAGGAAAGGAAATTAGAAACAAAGAAAGGGAAAGAAAGAAAAAGAGGAGAGGGTATCATGGAAGAGAAGAAGAAGAAGAGAAAAATAGAGTTTTGCCATTCTTGAGGTTTTGGAAGGAATTGAAGCAATCTCTGGTAAGCATAGCTTAATTCTTTTTGTTTGAGATGAATGAAACCCTATATTTACTTGGAATGAGATAGAACCGATGGTTTAGAGGTTTTCGAAAAAATAGGAAAAATCTCTTAGGGTTGATGATCATATTGTGTTTATGCTTGATTTTAAGGTTACAATGAGTTAGAAATGAAGTATAAGACTTGAATCAAGGTTTAGATGTGTTGTATGTGCTTAGGGAAGGATTGAAGTGGGAAAATCTGGAAAAATCAGGTTCGGAGACGTTCTCCAGACCCGCGCGTCACGACGTGCTCATGAGCATGCCGCGACGAGCGAGGAAGGTATGCACGTCGCGACGTAATTTGTGCACGTTACGGAGAGCAACAGGCCTTCGTCGCGGCGTGCGAAAGGAGGGGTGTACGCCGTGGCGCACACGGGCCGTTCGCCGCGGCGAAGTCCCAGCATAAGTGAATTTTGGTATTTTTGGGCATATCTCTTGCTATAGAAGTCCAAATGAGGTGATTTCTGATTCTTTGTAAACTAGAGACATAGATCTACAAGTTTTGTGAAGGAATGAAGTTATAAATCGGTCTTTAAAGATCTGAAATTTTGGGTGGAAATTAAGAATAGAATTATTGTTTCAACATGAGTTTTACTTCGAATTGTTAAAGTTGTACACCAAATTGAATGGGATTTTTGGTTATTGTTGAAGGAAATCAAGAGAGGCAAGAGGAGTAAGAGGTTCAAGAGGAAACTCATTCCTAGGCAAGTATAAGCAAGGAATTCAAGGTGGGTACATGCTTATAATAGAGTAAATAAGTCACTCATTGTTTTGTTCAAATTAAGAAAGATTTAATGATTTGCAATTCGCATCATCAATGTTGCATTATTTGCTATTGTGGAATGATTATATGTTGCTATATGATTGCATTCATAATTATTGAACAGGTTCCAAAAAGGGTTATCTCTTTTCACGAAATACATGCACATGAAATCATGTTTTCCAAAATGTATGAAAAGCAAGTGCCAGTTTGGCAATCAAGTTTACAAGACTGTGAATCATGCATGTTATGTGAGTTTGTGGTAGTCCTAAGAACCGTCACGGGCACGTTGACCAGGAAAGGCTTGTTCCGCCTGCCCGCTAGTAGCACGGAGCTCCCCACAAGGACTCTCTCAAGAAACTATGACTACACATAACCATTTCGATGGGAATGTGTAGTACGTCATGAATCCGGACTAACCCAAACCATTATGCTATGTTATGTGCTTATGATCTGTTGTTATGTTTCACGCATTCATGTTTTGAACTCTACTCATGAAGTTTTCAAAATCAAGCATTTCAAGATAATGACTTTTACATGCCCAATTGCTATGATTTCAAAGTATGTCATGGCAATGAGTTATCTTTTGAATAGTTTTGCTTATTTCTATATTATAAATGTGTTCCCACGAGCTTTATGGCTCACCCCCTTTACTTCCCTCGTTTAGGTGACGAGCAAGAGACCGAGTGAGTCATGAGTTATGGCAACACTCCATTTTGTCATGTTTATGTATTTTTAAGTTTTACTTTTGGAAGTCAAGGCTTTAGTTACATTTCAAGTTTTATTGGTTCAAGGGCATTTTGTATTTTTGGCTCTTGAACTCAAAAAGTTGTAATTTGGTTTGAAATGTTATTAAAGCTTTGTAAAACTCATCTTTTGGATATTAATGAATTATGGATGTGTTTGTTTCAAATAATTGAAAGCAAGTTTCAAGTTTGTTCACTGTAGGCCCATTGAGCTTCCGAGGGGTTTTCCTTCTTCGTTTCATTTATATGTTCGCCTCACGCATCAAGCACCATGTTTTCATGTTCGATGTTGGGCTCCAGAAACGGGGTCCAACATTTTATATGTGAACATTAGTGGTAAAAAAAATGAAATGATATGCAAAATTGTGGAATGTCATCATCATGAATGGTGTTGAGTGTACCTATAGATTTATTTTATTTAAACACTTTTTTTGAGTCTACCATTAGATTACTCAGTTTTTGAAGATGATGAATGTTGATTGATCATAAGTAAAAGCTTTGAATGTTAAGTTCTTGATATGATTTTTGAAAGTCATTCATCTTTGTTATAATTATATATTCTTGGAAAATATGGGAAACGAGTAAATGTTCTTTTTAGGTCTATGAGTTTAATTTCCCGAGGATGACCAAAAGCTAAGTGTAGCGGAAATTGACATGTGCTTACTTAATTGTTTTATTATTTCATAACACTTAGTGATTAATGACATAAAAATACTTAAGATGCTCATTTTAGTTCATATGTGATTTTAGGCATAACTTGGAAGTGATGGAGCTAAAGTGAGTCAAAAGCATGATAATTGGGTCATTTTTTGAAGATTAATTTTCACTTGTTTTCTTGGAGCAAGAAGAAGAAAATTAAAATACAAGAAAAATGAAAGCACAAAACGCAAAGAATTTAAGTTGCATGATTATGCATAGAATTTTACATACAATTTACATTAATTTAATGGCCATGCAATAAGTTAATTAATGGACAATGTATAAGGCAACGTCCATGGAGCTAAGGTGCAACAAATGGAAGCATGAAACGTTCGTGTGGTGGAAATAAATGGACCAAAATACATGCACAAAATGAAGAAAATGCAGCAATCCATTAGCTAAGCAACAACGTGAATTAAGTGGTGAGCAGGTCAACATAAAACACAATGCATCAAGAGGTAGCATCAGGTTTTTAATTAAAAAAGTGTGAATAAGAAGAAATAAAACAATAGCGTGGGAAGGAGCAAGGAATGACGACGCAGTAGTTGACGCACCAACAAGACCAAAACTCACCACAGGGACGAGAAACAATGCAAAAGACCAAACAATAACATTAAACAGCTATGGGTTTTGTGTGAATTAAAAAGAGACAATTAGCATGAGTCTTCGTTTTAAAGTAGCAAAGGTGAATAATAAGATGGACCAGATATTAATTTGTCAAATCAAAAGAGAACAATAGTGAAAAGAGGACAGTGAGTGCAAAAAGGGGGAGGCGCTGCTAAGGGGCTTCGGTTGGGGTACTTCAATGGGACTGAGCATTTTCTTAGGAGAGAACCATGAAGGGCTAGACATCCTGATGTCATTTTTGAGGTAACATCGACGTTGACGACTCAAGTTAATTGTTTTTCTTTATTTTAGTTGTTT
>JANTPM010000005.1:41566408-41603657 GCA_025434745.1 Erythroxylum divaricatum | reverse complement strand
TTTCACATTTTGTATTGAATTGTATATTCTGCATCTTTTTGTATAAAATTGTATTTTGAAATGACACAAGTGTTTTATAATTGTGAAAGGGCCCGAATGGCTATTGGAAATTGTGTTAAGTGAAAATGTTTATGAAAGAATGCGGGCCCAATTTGAGTTTCAATTTTAGCATTTTGTGTTATCGATTTTCAAAAAAAATTTGTGGGATTTTGAAAGATTGAGTGCTTTAGCACACCACCCTCGTGGAGCTCAGACTCAGATATCACCATCGATGTCGGGTTCGGGTCATCGCGGGAGTGGGGTGCTACAGCTCCAACCTTAAATGATGAATATTTTAGGATGGAAGTAATAGACTCTAATGTGCATGAAGCTTTTAAAGCTAGTGGTGATGATTTAGTACAGAAATGTAAAGGTTTCTGACTTAAGGAACAAGAAGATGACTGTGTAAATAAGGATGATGTTTTAAGTTTAGAAGGATAACTAGATGCTTTACCTTTTACTAAAAGAGCACCTAATATAAACATGAAGACCTTATCTACTTATTAGCATATGCACACTTAGGAATTGACACAATGTGACCTAATACATACTTTTCCTCTTTTTATTCTAATCAAAATAGGAAACATGCTAGAGGCCAATGATTAATGATAAAAGAGTTTAAAGGGAAGTCTATCTGAAAGAGTTTTAAAGCACTTGTTAGGAGACAAACTACTAATTCTATCTCTCTTTTCTTTTATTTTACTATCTTTGTTTGTTATTTTCTTTATTATTTTATATTTTTTGCTGGCAAGTTTCATAGGCTTTCTTAGAGTTTTACCTTGCCAAACATGCATGAAATTAAGAAAGAATTCTTAACCTTAATTACCCCTTTTGATTGAATTTCATATCTTAATTATTTTTCATTGATGTAATACCATGTTTAACTGTAGAGGAGCTGAAATTTCTAATATTTTTCATTAGCTTTTATGTTTTAACTAATATTATTTCTTTATTAAGTTTTTGATTTGATGTGTTTAGATTGTGGTCAGTTCTATTATATTTCTAGAGATTCCCCTATGATGTTTTGACATTAGTTCCTATCTCTCCTTATTGACCAATGTTGATTACACTCTGTAGCCCTCAATTCACTCTTTAACTCGATTTTTCTATCTTCCATTAAGTCTCATCTCCCATGAATTTTGGATTACTAAACATATAATACATAAGTATAATAATTTTAGAGATAAGAGAAGTTTGCAAGGAACTCACCTTTTCAGAAGTATTAGATGTAACAATATTGATAATTCTATTAATCTCTTTATGGATTAGAGATTGTTCCTTCTCTATCTGCTCCATTATTTGGTCCCAATCATTGATCCTCTCCTGATTTTCCCTTACATTGATCTCCAACTTCCTGAGCCTAGCCATTACTTTAGCTATGACATCCCTTGTAATGGACTTGTATCTCTTGCCTTTGTTAGTAGGAGGAACCCTCTTGATCTCCCTTCTTCACAGGTACTCACTTCACTTCAGCCAACCATCTTGACGATACCTAAAGGAACTCAAGCCATGCTCTATACCACTTGTAACAGGCTTAGGCTTTTACCAACACTTGTTTGGCACTTAAGTTCAGAAAGGATGGGAAAAAATGAGTTAAAAATGAACTAGGGGTTGTAGAGAGTAATCAAAATCAGTCAATAAAGAAAAATTGGAATTGATGTCAAAATAGTGCAGGGGAATGTCTAGAAATATAATAGAATTTGTTCCTCTATGAGATGTATACCTAACACTGGCATAAGAACAAGGACTCTAAAAAAGCAAAACATAATTAAAACTAATATGGGAAGTACGTCTAATGCTAGTCTTAAAAGTAACTAATGTTCTAAATAATCGAATCAAACTGATGATACTTTTAAAGTGTGCCTAGTATTGGTCTTACCTTAGGACCCTAACATTATATAAGCGTATATCACCTCTATACTTAGATTTTCATTTAATTATCGACTTTAACTAAATTCAAGATTCAAACACTAAATCCTTTCCTAAAACAAAAGACCTGTCTTCTTTAACATCAAATTATACTTTAGACATCAAGTTTATACATTAAGATGGAGAAGATTGGGGGTTTTGATATGCAAAATATTTTGGAGATATAAAGCATATATCTTAGGTTTCACATTATCCAAGTAAGTTAATTGCTCCAATATCATGGATGTAGTATACTGAAGACAAAAATTAAGTTTAAGTTGGACAAAAATTTAAATTAAACTATTGCTATTATAAAACTATGAGAAATATTAGCTTTAGTATTATGGAATTATGTTGGTTGTGATATATGGTACAAGATATTATGCTACATTAAAGTTGTTTTAATTGTTGGAGGTGTGGAATAAGTTATGAGGATTTGTGAATTTAAGGAGTACAATTATTAATTGTGCTGAATTATGGAATAGTTGATTGATTAATTGTTGAAGGAATGCCTCTAAAATATAAGAGAAAGTCTACATGTATATAGGTTCCTGGTTATTACTTGACACCATCCACTTTAGAGGACATTATAAGGTTAAAAATTTTAAAGAACAAGAAGTGGTATAACAAGAGGAGCAATAATGACATAATCACTTAAAATGTTTTTTGAAGTTTACAGTAGGGGATTCCAGAAACGGGATCCAATAATGCAGACACTAAATTAATACTTTGTAAAAATTCATTTCGATTATATCAAAAATTATAATGAAACACATACGAGTTCACCACTCATCAAGATTGTGGTTCATAATAAGCGATTACTTAAGTTGTATGTTTTAATATTAAAGTAACGGCCCACTTTATTGTTGAAAACATACTTGATTCTATATTCATTTAATAGTGCCATTATCAATAGTCAACTACTATCATGATATGAAACTCATTATTCCCCTTAAGTAAACTCCTTTACTTACATGGAGATAATTCGCAACACTACAATCTAAATCATAATCAAGCAACCAACATGATTATTTAACTGTGAATCCATTAATTTAGATTCTAATAATATACATGTTTCCCATACATCTCTATGTATATGTGTATTACTTACAAAAGAATCTTGGTACCTTATGACTAGATATATATTGTTCATTAAAACCAAACTCTTTTATTTTATTAATAATAAATATTTTCATTACAAAACTGTAATTAAAGAAGATTAAGGTACATGTAAATACACTTACTTTCTGGAGCGCTATATTTACATAACTCCAACATATAGGACTTAGGACATTAGTAGTGAATCAGGAATCGGATTTTTTTAAGAAACGTTTAATGATAAATGAATTATTTGTTTTTTAATTTAGAATCTCTTATTGAGTGAAAGGCAAAATCATAGCTAGCTAATAAGTAGGTTTAAAATATATAAGCTTTTAGGGTTAGCTTGGTACCTTGGTGTTAGGTTAACACTATGCAGTCTACCCTAGGTCCTATTTAGGTTGGGTGTGACAAATAAGGACAACTTTCACAAAGCTAATTGGATATTTCCAAATTCATATATAGTCTCCATTGAATTATCTTACTTCAAATATATCCTTCCTAATGTTAGCAACTTATAAAGCAAGGAAATTTTTCTCAAGAAATTGCTTTTTCATCTCAATCCACATGGTAGGAGAATCATAAGGCAAATCACAAAGTCATCAAAGTATATGTTTTTCCTTTCTTAATAAGGAACAAAGTCAATTCTTAGCTTTGTTCCTTATTAAGAAAGGAAAAACATATACTTTGATTTTCTCTTCACTAACACGTTGAGGTTTCATGTTTGGAAACACTATATGGAATTCCTTAAAATGCTTATAAGGATCTTCTTTTAAAAATTAATAAAAGTAAGAAGTAAGTAAATAAAACTAGAATTTAATTCAAAAGATATATATATATATATACATTTATACATATATATACATTTTTCTTAGTTTATGTCAAGATCAAAAGACAAAATCATCAATTAATAGAAAAATTATGCAACATTTTAACCAATTATGATAGTCTTTCATCCTTAGATTAAATTTGGTAATTGATTTTATTAATTTACCTAGCAATTATACATAGATATTAAACACACCAATCCTCGATAATGACATAAAAAATTGATAGGAGTTGAATCTAATAAAAATAATATTCTTAATTTAAAAATATTTGTATGTAGTACACTACAAGAAAAATAGATTTAACATAATATAAAGAAAATTAGGAATCATTAAGATGAAGATTCATTTTGCCAATGTAGGAAGTATTCATTTTTTTGTTATAGAGACTTGTATAAAAGTTATGAAATTGCCAATATTTAAAAGAATAGATTTATATCAATTTAAATTGTATAGAAAATTCTCATAAAATAGATATAAACATAACAGGTATTTCATCAAATACTTTACATGCATCAGAAATTTATCCCAACATTATAACAAAAATCACATCTTGTCCCTTCCATCACTAATATTTATACATTAAAATTATTTTTCAATCATAGAATACCCAAATAAATGCATGTTATTAAATAGCTAAATATATACGTCCAAATTATGTTGAAATAAAAGAGATGAAAGGCTACAAGAATACCTCCGTCGAAGGACATAATGACAATGGTCGGAGAAGACAAACACCGATAAGCAGAAGAGTCCACGACATAGAAACCAAAGAGAGGAAAAAAAACTTGAGAAAATGTAGGGCAGAGAGGAGCAACGAATAAGAAGACATAAGGGGGGAGGAGGCTTTCGGGTGAGTTAAATGTGAACGAAAATGACGTCATTTTGTGTTGAATAAAATGATGTCATTTTTGCTTTATTTAAAACACTAAAGCCTAAGCAGACGACCACATTTACCTTGAAAATTTACCAACGAAAAAATTATGTCAGTAAAGTCAAAACTTGTTTATTTCGCCAAAAATTTCTGCCTTCTTTACCGACAAGCATTTTATACCATCGATAAAGTCCATTGAAAATTTTACCGGGATGATTTTCCTCCATATTTACTGACAGATTCTAAACAAATTTTTTCCTGACTATGTTAATGACAGAAAGTGATTTCTGTTAGTAATTTGCAACGATTTCTTTTCTGTCGATAATTTTTTATCGCTAATTCCTAATTTTCTTGTAGTGAGATTTTCCAAATCCCTAACCCTAATAAAGTTTAAAATAAGATTTTAAAGCATGTATAACATATATAACTTATCCTTTATGTTCCCCTTGGATCTAGTTTCTTCTTTATTTTGTTCAATAATCTTGTTACCTTTCCCTTCTTGTATATGCAATTGTGTATTGGGTTTCTTATCTACAACATATCCTATGTTTTAAAATCTATTTAGGTGCTTCATGAATATCTCTAACTCTTCTAGTTTTATGTACCTTTAAGCCCTTTTTGGGACCTCTTCAAATGTATGAGTTCTATCCATCTGCACGGATTCCATAAGGTTGGTTCTTTTCTAACCTTTACTTGAAGGTTATGGTCATTATAGGAGTGTTAATGTTATATACTTGTATAATTTTAAGGTTGAATCACCTTACAAGTTTTCAAAGGATCTTGCATAACTTTTATATGACTTCAAATATAGTTACTGAGTTTCGAGGCTTGCAACAATTACTCATAAAGTGAGAATCAAAATGATTCTCTATTTACTTAAAACTCATAATTGAACATATAGGAAGGTTATAGTACTGGTCTCTAATTATGCATGTCAAATTTGAAGGGAAGATGTGACATTTGATTGCATTTATTACACTATACAAATTCATCATTTCTTTGAATAAGATCGTATGGTTGCATATATCAGTCATCCTACTATAATAGCAAAGACTATAGTAATATGCCTTTACTAAAACGTTTGTCTAAGTTAACTTTTTTTTTCTTAGTCATGGTCTTATAATACATCAAATGGTGTTAGTTTGTGATGGTACATCTAACACCATTTGATGGGCCAACATGATTTTTTGATTTGTAAACCTCCGTCAATTGGTTGGTCAAATATAGTAAACTTCATCTTGCATATGTTTGCGTTATAGTGCACTCTAAGGTGGTTTCATACCTTACCTCATTAGTTTTTGCTAGTATAGGTTTAGATTGAAAGGATAAGACCAAGATTTGTAGTTATTATTGTATATTCTCAAGCATGACTAAAAGGCTTGCATAGTTGAAACTTGAAGAAGCTATGTGGATTGAGGAAGGAAGTAGGTTGATTGTTTCATATTTTTCTAGGAAAGGAGATGTTAGTCTATAATTGCAAACTGTAAACTTTTGAAGTTCAACTAATTACAGTCCTGTAATAAGCACCAAATGATATAATATTTTCTTTGAAAACTTGATGTGGAGTATATGATCTAAATACGCCACATCAAATTTTGAAGAGAGAAAGAAGAGATAAAGAAGGACCACTTTTGAAGGAGACAATCTGCATTATTAACTAGGACCGTTCCATGCTAGTCATTGTGTAAGGGAAAATAGATCAGTTGTATTTGAGTAGGATTTTGAGCAGACCACTGACTTGAATGACAACGTTATCGGTTTCTCCTCACCAATTGGATAGGTTCTAGTTTTTAGTATATGTGCCCCTTGCATGTCTTGGTTGATATTCCTTACCTTCGGCATAGTTTAAGCTCCTATATCTTTGGTAAGGTTGGCCATGAATGGCCACCAATGATTGTCCATGAAATATTTTTCAATTCAATATTATTCTATAGAAACATAACGTGCTTCAAATTTGCCTGTTTGACACTTGAGTAGCTGAGGGTATAGTCATTATATGGCCTGAAGCTTTGGCTTAAACTAGTTACTTTTTGGAAGTCTGTTGATTAGAATGTTAAAGCTGCTTCATATTCAGACTAAAGCCAACGCAAGAATCGAATAAGATAGGAGGAAGGTGGTTTTAAAGCACTCGGTTTTGCATCAATAAATTAAATCTGCGCATTTTTGTGAAAGCTCAAGTCCACATAATTGAGATATAGGCATATCCAGTTTTCTCAAGCCTCGTTACCACGCTCACCAATTTCAGTTTATTTATCAATCATATATTCAAAAGATAATATTATTAATAAAACAATGAAATGCGATTGTTTTTGGAAGTAGGAGAGCACTGAATTAATTTTTAAATAGATATAAATTACGTATTTCTAGTAATTTGATTTTTGGAGTCAATAAATTAAAATTAAGTTAAAGTCAACTCATGTAGCCATCTAACTATTCCAACTCTTCAAATTGAAAAGTTTCAAGCAATAGAGTATCTATGCAATTCTAACTAGAATTGCGTGGAGGGGTGAAAACAGAAAATCCGGTCTCCTCGCATTTCTTTTGAGGGGTCACATGGTTTCAGCAAACCCGTGACCCAGTCGGCGTCATATGGCCCAATATGCTGGCAAGATGCTTGGGACCATTACCAACCAAAATCCATAACTAGTTAGATCGCTTGACCAATTTTCATTCTTTATTCGCAACTTTTGCCAAGGTTTTGTAGGCACAAGATGCATAATTGAAATCTTGGGACACTAGTTCCACCCTCCTCATCTCAAGTAGTGTTTTTTTGAGTATTGAGTTTTGTTGCTTTAGCTTCCAATATATATAGATTTTCCTCTCTATATTAAACGAATTGAATCTAGTTTAAGAACCTATAGAGTAATTCCCACCCTTGCTATTGGTTGTTGATCTTCCGTGAACATGCCGAAATCCATGTCGTATAGGATTCAAAGTTGCTAAAAAGCTTCATGAGATAAAACCATATCTCTATTTTTCACATTTTGTTTTGATTTGTACTCATTTTTTGGTACACAAAGATATTGATTCTTAAAGGCTCAGTTTTGATTCTAATGTTTTGATTAGAAAGGTTCATAATGTAATATAATAAAATATTATTTAAATGAAGGATTTATAATGTAATATGGTGTTTATCATTTTATATTTCATTCTAAACCTTTCAAATTGAAATATTTTTATTTTTACTGTTTAAGATAGAATGAGATGTAATATGAAATTTTCATCTTTGATCTCATTCCATTATAAAACATCCTCCTAAATAATAAAATAATATTATACTTTATTTTATTTTATTATAAAACTCTCACGTAAACATAGCCTAAGTTATTATAAAATTGTCCGTGGAAGCTAGCTTAAGCAACAGTCTTCGTCAAGTGTATTTTGCATTGATAGTCGAAGATATTTTGTATTGACGGTCCTATTAGTCTGAACATTGAAAAATCAAATTAGATGCTTAAATAGAAATTTCTCTCCGATCAAGGTGTTAATTAATGGACTCTTAGACTCGCAAAACAAGTGTAGGGAAGCGTGTATCATCCTCATGATGGAAGAGGGAAAATGATAGGTTTGGAGTGCATGATTATTCTGTTAAGAAATGAACAGTAAGATTTTGGTCCCTCAGGAATATAATATAGAAGATAAAAGAGATAAGGTCCCCCATCGTCCTACTTCTCAGTTATATTTCTCAATTTAATGACTCGACATCGGCTGTCTGGTTTTATACAATAAAGGGGGGAAAATATACGAACATGTGAATGAAAAAAAAAAAGGGTATGAATTTCTGTGCCTAATGTGAGAGCCACAAAAACATATATTCTGTGTGATTTCAAGTGGGAGCAAACTGCTCCATCGGTACCATTGTTGGCTTGTTAGGTGAACCAGAAGTGCTGAGGGCGATCGACTAATGTGTGAAAGATTTTGAAGTTCAAAAATCTGAGGGGATATACATAGGATGAATACTCATAATGGCATCAAAGGACCACTGCAAGATCAAATGCATCATGGTCCCCTTTGATGACGCTACTAGATTATCCATTAATCTTCAAGCCCGTATTTGAAAAGGACACTTCACATGCTAGCATAGACGGAGTTAGTTGGGGTTCAGTGGTGCACTGGTTTCTTAAGATTTAAAAAAATTAAATATTTTTATTTTTAATTATATATATTATATATAAGGACGGAGTTATTTGGAGTCCAGCGATACACTGGGCCTCTTAAAATTTAAAAAAAATAAATAAATATTTAAACCCTCTTATCTTAAATTTCTGACTTCGTCACTGCATGCTAGCTCATTAACCCCATTCGAAGCTTTGGATTTTGTGGCTTAGAAAGAGTTCAATTAGAAGGCTGTTGAAGTCATGCGCCACAACTTTATAAATCATTGTCATTTTTCACATATAACCTTTTATTCCAAAATCCTATTGTGTGTGTGTTTTTTTTTCCTTTTTCTTTTCATTTTGTGATCTGAGTACCAAAAGTTATAAAAGTATGTCAGGATAAAGTCGCCTCTTTCATTAGATATGCTATTGGTTTTTAATACTTATTCGAGTATTCTTATAATTGACTAAGCAGTATTGTTGTTTTGGTTTAATAATTGGTAGGCCATTTATATATAATGGTTGTGAAATAATTATTGGTTGTTGACATAACGGAAGTCTTCTGTAAACCTGTTAAATTGCCTCACGATTGCCAGTAATATAAGATTCTTTCAATTTCATTGATTCGCAAAAAATACGGAAAAGAAACAAGAATTATGAGAAAGGGAATTCTTATTTTATTAATAAGAAAATTGTCTTGACTTTCAATTACAACATCTTTATATAGGCATTCTAAAGAAATGAGAAAACCTTAATTGTGCCCAAAAATCATAAACATTCCTAAAACCAAAATTTGCCAAAAATTAAACCCAAAATGTTGTGTCAAAAATTAATTCCCTGTAAAATTAATTGTGAAATCAAAATCACCAAATATAGCAAAATTGTCACATTGAATGCTCAAATTGGCCCATAATTATGAAACTGTCATTATGTGCAAATTTTATCCCATTGCTCCAATTTTTATAATGCTTTTCAATCCGCATCATTCTCTCTAAGAACAAGAAAATTTGCCCTCGAATTGATTACTTAGTCATCATTAGAAAAGTCACCATGAAAGGGCATTAAGCATTTGACATTGAATACATCCCAAATCTGAATATGACATAGCGATTTAATACAGTATGCGTTGGGGTTGATTTTTTCCATAATCTCAAAAGGCCCAAGCTTCTTAGCTAACAACTTGTTGTAATCACCTAAAAAAAATCGATCACAAGTGAGAACAACCCAAACGTAGTCACCAACATCAAATTCCACGTGTCTTCATTTCTGATTAGTAGCTTATTTGTACTTGGAAGCAACCTGTTGAAGGTTCTCAATGACTTTCTTATGAACCTCCTATAGTGAACCCACAAAATCCTCTACTTTGCCATGAATTGGAGTTTGTTGTGGCATAAGGAGTAAGTCTAGGATTCCCTGAGGCGCAACAAAATACACCAGTTGGAATAAGTTGAAACTAGTACTCCTATTGATAACATGATCATGAGCAAACTCTACTTGACATAATTTCTAATCCCAAGTCTTCACATGATCACCCACTAGACATCGCAGCAAATTGCCCAAAGATCTGTTAACAAATTCAACCTGCCCATCTATTTGAAGGTGATAGGCACTACTAAAGTTGAGCTATGTATTAACCATTTTCTATAAGTTGTGCCAAAAATGACTAAGAAATTTGATGTCCTTATCTAAGATAATAGATTCTAGAAGCCTATGCAGACGATAAACATCCCAAAAAACAGTTGTGCAATACTAACAACATCAATTGTCTTCTTACAGGGGATGAAGTGAACCATCTTAGAAAACTAATCAATCACGATGAAGATGGAATCATTACCCTACTGTATACGAGGTAATCCCAGCTCAAAATCCATACTAATATCAAACTATGACTATGTTGGAATAGATAATGGTATGCATAACCCTGCATTAGTTGCCACCTGTTTCGAAACTTGGCACACTCGACAACGGACATACTTCTCTGCCTCTTTTCGAATTGTGGGCAAAAAGTAAGAGGCCTGGACTAGTTGTAGAGTGCGATCATGCCCAACATGCCCCTCGTTGTGCAGCTCCTGAATAATCTTCAACTGCAGGTTACAATCTAAGATACATAGTTTATTCTCTTTAAATAGAAACATATCCTATAATACAAAATCCGTCTTTTCTCCTGCCTGAACAGCACTCAAAATGCCAAAAAAATGGGTTAGTATCAAACAAATCACGAAAAAGTATCAAAACCAAATTCCTTTAAATTTATTTTAGTCAATAATGCCCTTCAACGGTTCAAAGCATCTACCACGAGATTCGTCACCACCGCCTTATGTTTCACCATGAAAGTGAATCACTGCAGATGCATAACCCAAGAGGCATGTCCAGTCGACACGTTATCCTACCTATAGAGTTGCTTCAAGGCTTCGTGATCAATATAGAGGATGAACTCTCTATGGAATAGATAGTGCTTCCCATGTTTGATTGCTTGTACAATAGCCTAGAACTTCACATCATATGTACTGTAATTGTGATTGGATTCGGATAACTTCTCACTATAGTATGCCACTAGTCTACTGTTCTAGCTCAAAAATGCTCTTAATGCCCACCTTCGAGGCATCGTTATGCAATTCGAATGGTTGGGAAAAGTTAAGCAATGATAATATCGGTGTTGTAGTAAAGCATTGCTTTATCAATTGGAATGCTCCCTCAACCTCTTTAGTCCACACAAACTTGTCTCCCTTCATACAATATCTAGTTGGGGTCGTGATACTACTGAAGTGTTGAGTGAAATGCCTATAAGAAGACGTCAAACCCTGAAAATTACGGACCTCTGTGATGGTTTATGGTAGTGACCATTGCTTCACTCCTTCAATTTTGGACTCGTCAACTTGTAGTTTGTCCTTAGAAACCACATATCCAAGGAACAGGACTCTATCTATCATGAATACACACTTCTTTGATACTGCAAAAGTTTCTTCCTACGAAGGACAAGCAAAACCTCCCGTAAATGTGGTATATGCACTTTTTTGTTAGGACTATAAATCAATATATCATCAAAGTACACAATAACAAATTTTCCAATGAAAGGTTTACAAATTTGACTCATCACGTGCATAAAAGTGTTAAGTGCATTAAACAAACCAAATAGCATTACTAACCATGCATACAACCCTTCTTATGACTTGAAGGATATCTTTCACTCATCACTGAGCTTGATCCGAATTTGATGGTAACTGCTCTTCAAGTACAGCTTAGAAAATACAGCAGCACCACTAATTTGATCAAGTAAATCATCAAGGCAAGGAATAGAAAATCGATTCCTCACTGTGATTTTGTTGATGGCTATATTATCCACACACATATGCCATGAATCATCTTTCTTAGGCATTAATAAGCTCAGTACTACTCCTCCACCTGACTGCGCAACTCCCCATCCTCCTTTGGGCTCATTTTGTAATGGGGTAGTTTGGTAACACGAGTCCTGGCTTAAGATCAATCTAGTGATGAATATCACATAAAGGTGGCAAACCATCAGGTAACTCACTCAGGAACATGTCATTGAATTCATTGAGGAGTTAGACAACCAGCTTTGGTGCAATCACATCTGGTTCAACCTCCTTCCCAATGAATATGTTGATCCCTACAATACTTCATCAAATCTAGCCAAAGATAATAGGTTAGTGCTATCCCCCGTCGGTTTACTCTTTTCCACCGCTTTACTAGGCAATAGTACAATCTTCGTTTCCCTCAAATACAAAATTGTACATTTTAGTCCTACCATCATGTATCACCTGGCTCTCATACTGCTAGGTATCCCCAACAACAAGTGACAAGAATCCATGACAATTACATCACTCCATAAAGAATCGCTATATTTAGAATCCAAAGAAAAGGGCACCAAAGCACATTAAAACATTGTGATCTCATTATCCTTCTTTAACTAAGCCATCTTATGTGGTGCAGGGTGTTTTTTAGTTTTTAAATTCAATTTTTGGATAACCTCTACAAATATTATATTCTCACAACTACCAGCATTAATAACAAAGTGGCAATTCTTACCATAAATGGAATGAAATATATTATTTTGCAGCCATTCATCGCCAACAATAGCTTTAGGGGTTAAGCATGCCTGTCTGATTAGTAAAGCAGTACCCGTATCCCTTTCAACTTGTGCCTCCTCGGTATACTCCTTGGTATCAAAGTTTGGTTATGCTCTAATGATTGCGTCTTCATCATCTCCCTTCTCAAAATCCAAAAATAATGCCTTCTTCATTTCCATTTTTCAACATTCAGATTGTCTATGAATAGGTTCACCACACCCAAAGCAACAAATAATGCCTCCAATTACTGTTGGACCTCTAAATTTTTTCCAATTTTTTGTGATTTGTTATTTAGTTTTTTAATTAGGTTTTGGTTAATTATTCAATTGTTTGATTATTTTTTAATTTAGTCATTAATTTAGTGGCATGAATGGAGATCAGAAATTGATGGAAGGATTTGAATTAAGTTAGAATTAATATGGGAAGGTTAGAAGTAAATTAGCTTAAAGGAGTTAGTAGATGGATTAAATGAAAGAAGGGGCAAAAATGGGAAGGACAAGGTAAATGAAGGGTAAAATCGAGAAAAGACCATTAAAATGGTTTTGTATTAGAAGAAGAGAGAAGTGTCGTGAGAACCAAGGAGAAAGAAGAAAAAAAATGAAAACAAGAGAGAAGAAGAGAGGGTTCAGTTTAAAAAAAAGAGAAGAGAAATCAAGTTATTAAGGTAGGTTAATCCTCTTTTCTTCTTGCTTTATTAAAGGAATGGGTGTATGGAGGATGAAGAAGTTAGAGAGCAAGGAGGTTTTGTGGGAAGAAGATAGATTAGGAGAACCCAATTGATTTTAGGGTTTCTAAACTAGATCTTAAGTTTTCTAACCTAAAGAGACTGTGGGTAGGTTAGATTTGAGTTTCATTTGTATTTATTGTGATTCTATGATTTTTCTGAAGTTTATAAATTTTTATTGGAATGTTAGTTTTGAATGAAACCTTGGTTGTTGTAGGAAACCAAGGGAATCCTACCCAAGAGTAAGGGAAAAGGCAAGCTTGACTTGGATTTCGTAAGCTAATTAGGTGGGTAATGTATTTATAGTTTTGTATGATTGGGAAAATTCTTGCCTACGTGTATATGTTTGAAATCAACTTGATGTAAATGTTGAAAATGCATGATGAAATATGACTACGTTATACCTCAATAGAGGTCATGACATCTTTGTATTAAATGAAAGGAAAAGAAGAGAAGTTTGAAAGTATGAGCATTTGATAAAAATGATTTTTGAGCATGATTATGTGCTTCTATTTGGACAAGAGTGGAACCATTCTGTTCTTTACGTGCACGTTGACAAGAGCCTTCTCCCGGCTGCCCGCTTATGGCATATGAGCTCCGAAATTGGACTCATTCTATTCATGGGGTAAAACATCGGTTTCTCCATTCTGTTTTCATAGAACCCTCGAGCTATTTGTTGTGCATTGCATCTTTAAATTGTCAAGTATGAAGCATTTTGAGTGTTATGTGTTATGAGTTTTAAGTTAAATTTGATTGAATGTTTAAACTGCTAGATGCATATATATACATACATACATACATATATACATATGCTTGAATTTGTGATCAATTGCCAATGGTTATAAATATATTAGCCACTAAGTTGTATTGCTCACCCCCATTATTCCCTCCTTAAGTGCGGATCAAGAAAATAAGTGATCCTTACAAAGATTTTGGGCAAATTCCAAGAGAGTAGCTTTTGTAAATAAGTTAGTTTGATCACTTTTAGGATAATTTCATAAGTTTGTCATCAAGCATCCTGTATATGTTGTATTTTGGGGTTAAGCCCTTGTTCAAAATGTATTAATGTAATCAAGTGATGTACGAGTTTCTGTTGCTTTGTTAAATGACTTAAAAACTGAAAAGTCCCCAAGAGTATGTGCATATTTCTCGGGTAGATGTATTTTTCATGATCTAAGCCTTTCATAGGTGTAGAAATTGTGTGTTGACTTCTAGGAGAAAACTAGACTAATTGAGGTGAAATTAGTTAAAGTTGTCTTATAGAAAGTAGTAGTCTGTCCTCCTAGCTTTCCAACGACATATAGTATAGAAACTTTGGACTTCAGAGTCGAAAGTTATGGTCTTTATAAGGGAGAGATGTATCGTCTGTAAAAGACGTATCATCAGTAATGATGTCATTTCGTCTGTAAAGATACATCGTCTGCATAGATGTATCATCTGTGATGAAGTCACATCATCTGAAATCACATCATCTGTGATGACGTCATTTCATCTGTAAGGATGCATTGTCTCTAAAGATGCATCGTCTGTAAAGACGTATCGTCTGTGATGACGTTATTTCGTCTGTAAAGATGTATCATCTGTAAAAGACGTATCGTCTATAATGACGTCACATCACCTGTGATGACGTCATTTCTTCTGTAAGAATGCATCGTCTGTAAAGATGCATCGTCTGTAAAGATGTATCGTCTGTAAAAGATGTATCGTCTGTGATGACATCACATCATCTGTGATGACGTCATTTCATCTGTAAGGATGCATCGTCTGTAAGGATGCATCGTTTGTCAAGATGTATCGTCTGTAAAGACGTATCGTTTGTGACGACGTCATATCGTTTGTGATGACATCATAACATCTTAAGAGTTACATTGTCTTAAGACTTTGCTTCGTCTTAAGTTGACCCCGTATCATCTTAAGTTGACCCCAACGTCTTAAGTCTTTGCTTCATCTTAAGTTGACCCCGCTTCATCTTAAGACTTTTGCTTCGTTTGTCTTTCGTTTCATCTATTCTTTTGTTTCGTTTGCCCTCTTCGCTTCGTCTGTCTTTCGTTTCGTCTGTTCTTTTGTTTCGTCTACCCTCTTTGTTTCGTCTGTCTTTTAGTTCGTCTACTCCTTGTTTCTTCTGCCCTCGTTACTTCTTCTGTATTTTGCTTCGTCAGCTTTCTGCTTTTATGATCTAGACTTCTTCCTCTGTTTACTATTCTTCTAATACCATCGTCTGGTCCATTTTTGACTCTTCAGATGATAGATTCTATCTTCAAGGTCTCATGAAAGTGGTAGATCTTGAAGTCCTCTTTTAAACTACCCAAAGAACACCCAAATCCGATACCCATAATGAGAGTTAATCTAATTATCCCCAAAACAGGTTTAGTATAGTTGAGGGCAAGTACTGTTTTCCGTCAAATGTCTCTGAATGTTTGGGTTCCAAAAACGGGATCCAACAGTTACTCTATTGGTTGGATTCACACAGATAGCACCTCTATTATGCCCACCATTCTAATTCGTTAACGTATTCACTCTACTGCTTGATTCATGATTTGCATTGATTAAGTGGCTAAGACTAGCAAGAGAAATTCTTCCTAACCGTTGAACTTGTCTCTTAAATATCAAGGCTCGCTAGTAAGTCGTTGACACAAATATGGATTCGAACATGTTTACCATATCTTGGATTTGTTATCGCAACCTGCTAGTGTATCTTGAAACGAGCTAGTCCTCATCGAATAACGCCTCCAGTCACTCTATTGGTTGGATTCACACTGGTAGCACCTCTATTATGTCCATCATTCTGATTCGTTGACCTATTCAATCAACTGCTTGATGCGTGATTTGCATTGATTGAGTGGTTAGGACCCATAAGAGAAATTATCTCTAATCGCTGAACTTGTCTCTTAACTATCAAGGCCCGCTGGTGAGCCGCTAACACATATAAGGAGTCAAACATTTTTACCATGTCCTGGATTTGTTCTTGCAACCCACCAATGTACTTTGAAATGAGTTGGTCCTCTGTCTCCTGTATTTCATTATGAATGAGCAACTGATAGAATTTAGTAGTATACTTATCCACTGTTTTACTACTTTGCTCTGGGTTCTGCAACCTTTGATACAACAGTCGCTGATAATTGTATGACAGAAATTCGTCACGTATCTTTTATCTCATCTTCTCCCATGTGTTGATCTTACTTTTGTCTTGTATTGAATGTGTCATCATTAACTGCTTCTACCATGTTGCAACTCTGAATCTAAACCTAAAAACTACAAGAGACACCCTTTTATTCTCGGGGACCTCCTTAAATTCCAAGACCTCCTCAGTCATTGTCAACCAGTCCATAAACTCTTATGGACTAAGATTACCATAGAACTCAGGAATTTCAGTTTACATCCCTGATTCCTAACGTCGATTATCCTCTTTTTCATTATTTTTACGACACCTACAAGAAACTTCTGCGTACTCCCCTTTACTACCTCCTGATTTAGTGCTCTTGTTTTCTTCCTCCTAGTAGCGATCTGTCCTCACCTGTTGGTTCTGACCTCCCATAAGTCCAGCAAACCTCTGGTTGATCTGCTCCATGGTCTACTCCATCATCTTTTCCATATCTTGATTAAACTACTTAACTAGATGTTAGTCACTCTATTACAGGTCATATCGCTCGTATACTTTATCTACAAGTTGTTGACAAACTACTCTTCCTCTCACCATGAATTCAGGAACAAACTTGGCTCTGTTACCAACTGACGTAGCAGAAGTCTTTTATAAACCTGTTGAATCGCTCACAATTGTTAGGAATATAGGACTCTTTCAATTTCGTTGATTCGCAAAGAATACCGAAAAGAAAAGAGAATTATGAGAAAAGAAATTCTTATTTCATTAATTAAAAAAAATTGTGTTCACTTTCAGCTACAATGCCTTTATATAGGCAGTAATCTCAAAGATACAAGGAAAACTCTTATTATGCTCAAAAATCTGAAATGTTCCTAACTCAAAATTTACCAAGAATGAAGCCCAAAATGGCGCGTCAAAAATTAATTCCTTATAAAAGTAACTACGAGATCAAAATTTACCAAAATTAGCAAATTGAATGATCGAATTGGCCCATAATTACAAAACTGCCACTATGTGTAGTTTTTATCTCATTGCTCCAAGTATTGTAATGTTTTTCCATCCGCATTAGTAGTAGAGAGTGAAGTGCTTTTCTCTAATAATATCTCAATAGACTTCAAGCCTATCATTCTTTTCGCTTATAGAATGCATACATAATATGATTGTTAAATGTAAGCTCGTGAACTTAGGAAAATGAGGAAAGCATTGGAGTGGAAAAGAAAATGAAGAGGACAAGCTCTCCTCTGGCCTAAGCTCCCTATGACAATCGTCAACTCTGCGAAATGCTGTTATGTTCTCTTTAGGCTTTATTGATACAAACGCCAATTTCAAGTTTCAGGTCATCTATAAATGTTTACATTTATTATGTCTATGCGTGTTTGCCTAAATGAAGCACGGAAATTGTAGTAGTTGTCATTAGTGGCAGCTTCAATTTCTTAAATGTTTAGTCACTAAAGTTCATACGAAATGGTTTAGATCTTAATTAAGCAAGCAATGAGAAAAAACATCAACTGGATAGCGTGTTTTCATATCTGAAATTCTTTAGGTATGGAGAGGCAAAGACACTGCATGAAGTAAACGTGATATATCAGAAAATTAGAGAACATGCATGATGCATGTACCCTAATATTTAATGATTTGAATTGAACTATTTAACTCCAAATCTAGGATGAATAAAACGATCGAGCACTCTTATCACATTCCAAAAGCCTAAAAAGACAAACGAAAAGAAAAGGCTTCCCTCCCACTTGGATCCACCTTCCTTTAAGATCTACCCTCTCACAGTCCTTTCTGACTAACCATTGATGCCCTACTCCCCAACAAGAAAAAATCAAAACTCAAACACCTCTTCCAATTTCTCATTCCCTCCTAGCGACGCAACTCTAATTGAACTAATTAAGCTCATTATCGTTATCCCATTTCTAGTCATCTCTGCATCTTTTCAACCTTAAAACCCCAAAAGTGTGAAACACAAAGCCAAGACACAGACATGGGCAAGAAGATGAAGCTCCCTAATTTCCTTTCCAACATCGCCCCCGCAAACGCAGACTCTAGATCCTTATGGCCCTGGCCTACTTATTGCCATCAACCGAAAACCCTTTCCTTCAGAGCTGGCCATGAAAACATGTTCAAGACCATCAACTCTACTTACTTGGATGCTGCCACCATAGTCATTGACCAGCCTGAGTCATTGTCTACCAACTCTCCTGAGTCAACGAGCTTATGCACCGAAACAGACGAGTCGGGAGTCGAGCTCATAGAGACGGTGATTCGTGGTGTTAGGTCATCAGAGAGGCTATTTTTCGAGCCAGGGGAGACTAATTCAATCCTAGAAGAGGCCAAAGCAGGAGGGTTTCCGTTCCAAGAGACTGTGGTTATGTCAATGGAGTCCAAAGACCCGTATGTGGATTTTAAGAACTCAATGGAAGAGATGGTCAAGGCTTACGAACTAAAAGGGTGGGAAGATCTTGAAGACCTCTTGTTTTCTTACTTGAAAGTGAACGGAAAGAGCAATCACGAGTATATTATTGGTGCATTCGTCGATTTGCTAGTAGGCACTGCCTTCGCTTATTCGAGTATTGAGTCATCTTCTGGTTCTCAATCTCCTTCATCACCGTTGTCTTTCTACACTTCTTCTTCTTCTTCTGATTCCTCTACAACAACTCCATGTGTTTCTCCATTAGATGCTGAAGAGAAGGAGATTAATAGTAATGATCATAGGCTTAGCCCTTGTCTCTCTTCTTCAGAAGTACAAAGTGGAATTGAAACCATCTAATAAGTACAAAATCTGTTAATTTGATTCTAACTTAGATGTTACCATTTTCTCATTCATTTATGATTAATCGATTGTGTTTACGCCGCTGAAGGAATTTTGAGGTCCTATAACAGAAGAACCTGTTCTGAATGATTCTCAATCTCTTGGCTCTTCCTTGCTTGTGGGGCATGTAAGTGTGTATATATTAACTGCTAATAACAAATCTCAATTCCCTTATTTTTCGCATTGGAAAAAGCTTAAGAAACATGGATGCATGATTTTCTGTGCAAAATTTTCTTAATTCATTCACATGTTATGTCATAAAAGTGCTAAATGGGTTAGGAGAATTGTCAATTATTGTCTCTAATTGGTTATAAGTTATATAAATTATAAATTGGCATGGAGATATGTGAAGAATTAATTTTTATTCCCAAAGCAAGTTGAGATTTTGAACTAAAAAATGTTACTCCTGAAGAGGGAGAAGTTTAGAAAGTGACAAAAAGGGGAAACTTGAAATTTAAGAATCACCAAGAGTTTTCTTCAACGGCGTTATGTTATAATAGTAAATGAGACGAGGCCTCATTTCTATGTGGGTAAAAAATGAATTTCCCGTCACTAAAGATGATAACAGTAATAAAACGTGGTCATCATCATCCATGCAAACTCAATCCCAGAAGAGAACTTGTTTCAACAGTGATTGGATGAGTTCATTAACAGCCATTGCAAGCACTGACATGATGGGATTGATCCCAGCCGTTGGTTTGAATTATTTTAGGGAAGTCATTATCAGCTGATAGGAACCCGTTGCAGGTTTTTGGCCTTGTCCTTATAGACTCGCATCCTATCCTTGGCATATCGTCTGCAAAAGCATCAAAGTCTTAACAACACAATCAGAAACTGCGTAAATTTGGGTATGTATGTCTTTGTTGCGGCCACTTGAGACATTGGAATATTTTTGTCTGTGTTAAATTTGACGGAGGAAAAAAGTTTCACCACTAAATTAAAAGCAGAGGTAAACTGGAAAGAATACAACTTGCCAAAGCTACGAAACAAAAAAATAAAAAAATGCTGATCATTGTTGTTGAATTGTATCTATGACTTGAAAAGTGTATATATCTATATATATAAGACAAACAAACAAATTGTTGATAAGGCATTTCCTGATCTTTTTTACTCGATTTGTTTAAATTCTTCCAGGTCGTTGAATGCCTTAAATAGGTACTTTGCGAGTAAGACGTAAACATCCAAAGGGCCTGGCTCTTTTTTCTTTTTTGGACGAGTCTAGATTGAGTTTGATCAAAAGAAGAGTATTGTTACGTACTTGTCAGAAATCAAGAGGCGATGTGTATCACTAACTAATAAGTTAATGACGTGATTATACAATTGTGCCAACTATAACTTGAATTTATTCCCCCACAACAGCATTATTAAAGCTTATGTTTATAAGACATGAAATGAGGAACTCCACTTGATTCTCTATATTCAACACGAGTCACTGTTATCTTTATGAGCTGAGTACATATATGTGTTTGTGTGGTTATACGTCAAAGTCAAAGTATATTAATTAGTAGGTAATTGGTACCCACAATTTGTATCCTACATAATTGTCTATTAACTAAAACTAGAAGTAGAAGCACTAACCATCAGCTTAACCTACAGCTGCTTAATCTATCTTCAGATCTCCATCTATAGGCAAGTTAAAAGAACACTAATATAGGGTGGCCTTTTACAATTAGCATCGGTCGCTATCGTTTGCTTGCACGCTTGTGTTAGAGAAACTGATCGAGCACATAGGATCATTTGGCATGAATTGTGTTCTTGTATTTGTCTTTGAAATGTACAAACTACCTAAAAATAGTTCTGCTCTCATATCCACTGGCTTTCGAGTTCAAGCAATGAAGTATTATTAAAGGAGCCTTCCCTATTTCGGCTGGTGTTATTGTCTTTTACTTATAGTAACTATTGTTTTGATCCTTGCTTAACAAAATGCTTTCATTAATTTATGTATTTAGCGAGCAGCACCTGTTTATTCTCAGAACTTATTAGCATTTTATAAGTGTTTTTTTAGTGAAACTTGTACGACAGCTAGCATTAGTATGTTTGAAAATGTTGATCATACGTCAAGTGGTTCGAATCATGCTTTCCCATGTTTTCGAACAACACTTCAAAGTCATGAATCGTACGAAAGGAAGATTTCTGGACCGTAACTCGAGTCTTTTTCTATTTACTAAAAGTTTAATAATCCAACTTAAAAGTTAAGACGTTAAAGACAATTAGCTTTAGCTCAATTGGCATGATTAATTTTATGTCTTCCCTCGACCTCTAAAGCTTGTATTGTAATACGCATTACAGACTTCATTATGTATCCCGAATTTATATGAAAGGATCAAAAACGAAGGTAATACGGATCTTGATTTCAGTTCCATTCAAAAATGAAGGTAACGTAGAATACTTGATTTCGGTTTCATCTCTGATTCCGATATCTATTACGAGCTCCAAACGATGACAAACCTCCTGGGATCTTTACGGAAAGTATTTATAGAAACACGGACTAGGTCTTTCTACAATTTTCTCAATACGTAAGCTCTCTTAGTAGGTTAAAGATTCCTTATGTTTACAATTGATATGAGCAACTGCAGGAGACCTTATCTTTTATATAGCTTTCATATCGGGCTTTCTCATCACAAAACCGATATGGGTCCTGTCTACACTAATTGGGAGTCATTTTTTACTCGGACTCCAACTCATTAATCTAAATTATTTATTGGGTTACTTCATTATCTTTATCTAGATCAAATTATGTAACTTAACCGATAATTTATTTAAAAACAAAAAATGCAATTAATAGTTGTCCAACTTTATAGGAAAGGACAGAATTGTCCAACAATATCTCCTTTAGACAAGCATTAATTGTAGTTTGACTCTAGTTTTAAAATAATTTTAAAACTCGGTTAAGTCATGCTACTGTATTAGTCGATTAAGTTTAAAAACGAAACATTTGATCCAAAGATAATAAAAGTCCATCATTCTGTCTTGCAAGGCTTTCAAAACCGAAAAGTATCAGATACATATATCATGTGTGACACAGATCCAATACAATGACGAATACCTAATATCTCAATAACATGAATAGAAAAATAGAGTGTGACAAACTAGGATGATACATTTATGATATAAATTATATCATCTTCGTTTGTAGGTCTCGATTTCTCTAACTTTATGCTAAACTGCATTAGAGAAATCCTGTTTTCTCACACCGAATACTAAATAGCATTAAAGAAAACTTGTTTCCTCCAACCAAATGTCAAATTGCATTGGAGAGAACCTTTATGCTCTCCATCCGAATGTTAAACTGCATTAGAGAACTTTTATGAAATTAAAAACTTATATCCCCTATGTCATGTCAAATTTCATAGATATCTATAATAAAACTATATGTGTTTAAATAACATGAGCTCAAAGTCAACCTATATATATGCCCATTGACCTTTAAATGCTTAAGATCGACACAAACTTTAAGACATTTATACATATTATGGCAATGTGTGCAACACATATTACTGCGAATAAACGATAATCATCTTTATTGATGAACCATCATACTGTCATAATACATCAAAATGCACAAATGTAAATAGAGCAAACATAATGATCCCCTAACTAATACTATCTAAGGATGTCAAAACACCCATACTTTATACTTGTGTCATAAACACAAGTAGGTGAAGTACTTTAGTTAAAGGATCGACTTACAATTTCTCAGTCTTTAAATGCTCCAAACTTTAATGTCACCTTTTCGCATCAACACCTTTATGACTAAATAATTGACCTTTAAATGGTAAGATCCTGTGATATTTTTTGTTGTTATTAAACAATCCAGCAAGAAGATTCTCACTGTACAACCAAATGGGTCTAGCCACTGAGTCAACCACAGACAACTCAGAAATCAAGTTTCTGAGCTAAAATGTCTGTGAAACAGTCCTATAGTATGCACTCTGTATGCATAGTAGAGGAAGTTACCTGTGTCTTCTTAACACACTTTCACGACATTGTACTATCTGCAAACTTAAAACTGTAACCTTAAGTTAACTTTCAATCATCCAGACACATAACTAAAATCTTAATTTAAATTTCCTACGAGGTTTAGTCTGTTGACTTTTCTTTATGTCAACATATAATCCTTAATTTCCTTTAGTATCTCAACGCTCACTAGACTGTATCCCAATGGTCTACAACTGGATTAACCAAATATTGACCAAACAGTCAAATAGTGAATGTAATGTCCTACCAAGTACATAGCTGAGCATACATCAGGTTATCAATCGTACTAGAATACGGAACACTTCTTATAACCTCTCTCTTTACTTTGTTGTTTGGATACTGTACCAAAGATTATCTCTAATTATGAGAGACAGGTGCTATGACAGGTTTACTGTTAACCCTATTAAACTTTGTAACACATACTTAATGTATGCATTCTATGAGAGGTCTAGTGAGTGTTGAGATATGTCCTGATGAATCTGAATACCTGGGACAAAAGATGCTACACCAAGGTCCTTCATATCAAAGTTTTTGACCAAAAGTTGCTTAACCTCATATAACATGGTCAAGTAACTTGACGTGAGCAATATATCATCCATATGCAATAATAGGAAGATAACTTTACTCCCCTTGACCTCATAGTAGAAGCATCTTTCCAACTTTATTTTTCATGAAGCGAAAAGAGGCCACGACCTTATCATATGTAAGGTATTACTTTTAGAAGGTTTAATGTAAACCATATATTGATCTGTATAATGCGCAAACTATGTTAGTTCCATTTGGATCCTGAAATCCTTCAGATTGTACCACATAAATCACTTTATAAAGGTCTTTACTTAGGAAAGTGGCTTTGACAACCATATGATGTAACTCTATATCATCATAAGCTGCAATTGCCTTAATCGCTCAAAATGTATCCTATGAGGATGCAAGAGAAAAGGTAACATAAATTTAACATTTTTTCCTAAGTGAATCATTAGGCAACTAAGTGAGCCCATAAACTGCTGAACTTTATCCTGAAATCCTTTAGGTCCAAATCTTCATTTACAACTAACGGGTTTGTAGTTCTGCTACAAATCAATTAGTCTTAGACCTTACTATACTTCATAGCTTGCATCTCGTCATTCATTGCATCCCACCACACATCTGCATTGGGTCCATAAACAACTTCTGTAAAAGTAATCGAATCTATAACATGTCTAATAATATAGTCCTTTACACCTGATAAACTATGTAATCAGATAGAATAGTAGGTCATCTCACTCTAGTAGATTCACTTAACTGTATTAGTTCTTGTATCCCCAGGAACCTCTGTGACTACAGGTATGAGTTCCTCTTCCTATACAGGCAAGGTACAAAGGCCTAGATCCACCGGATCTAACTGTATGAATAGCAATTACATGATAACTCTAATATCCGCCCTGTTATCATTTGAAGGGTCAAAGGGCCCTGCTATCATCATAGTTATGGTATTCCAAAAACATAGTTGTTTGTCTCAATATTCTGATCCCTTCTTCTCTACAATAAAAGTTGTAGCTTTAAAGTGATTGAGATATCTTACTAAATAGCAATGAACAAAACGAGCATGCAATCTATCTTTATAAGGATTATACTACCTCAGTAGGCTAGCCCCATATACTAATGTGTGGAAGGATGGGTTTCCAAACTTTTAGATAAACAGGTTTATTAGTCCTGTTCTGCATTGCCTTCTACAAGTCTTTTAGGGTGTGGTTATACCTTTCGGCAACACACCATTTTGCTAAGAACTACTCGGCAAAGTGAATTAACTCAGTATTCTAACTGATTCTGAATATCTGGCAAATAGACTTTTTAAAGTCCTGAAACACCATGTTTGTCCTAATATTCTCCTCCACGATCAAATCTGACTATCTTGATGAGTTTTCCCAATTAGTTCTCAACCTTTAGTCTTTAAGCAAGAACACATAACTGTAATGGGAATATTTATCAACAAATGTTAAAAATACATTTAGAATTACACAATGCAACTATATTAAGTCTACTGATATCTTTATGTATCATACGCAACAAGTCAGAAGCATGAGTTGATCTTAATATCCTTATCAGTCAACTTACTCCTGCAACAGTCAGCACATGCTCCTAAATCATCATAATCTAGAATTAAGAAATGCTTTCCTTGATCAATCTCTCAACCCTATCTTAAGAAATGTGGCCTAAACTTTTATGCCACATCATCTATGACTTCTCATTCATCAAGGTCCTTTAATTTATAACTTGTTTAGCAAGATACGAAGAAGCATTTATCTAATTCGGGGTAAGACACATTTTATACAAACCATATGACAAGAAAGTTGTACCATTATGTTTTCCATTAAACAACTGTACAACATAACTATTAAATGCAAAATGCTACTTTCTTTGTCCAAAATTGATCAAAACATCATATATAAAATGTTTCGTGTAAAACCTAAGTGAACCTTACTATAAAGTTCAGTACATACATCCCCTATAGATATTACTTCAACTTCTTTATTGTTGTAAGTCATCAATTCCTACTTTTCTTTATTTGACTTTATCCTGGATATGAACCACTGCATTGTGGAAGCACCTTGATAAGATGCTTTACTAAATAGCCACAATGTACTTAATGTGACTATCACAAATTGGGTTCATAATTGACGAGCCAAAGAGCAACCTGATGATCTCAGTCTTTTCTTTTAAACCTCATACTATTGGTTTCTTTATGTCCTTGGGACCTTTATCAGCACTAGTTTGAGCGATTTTAGCATGTAGAGAAGATTTGAATTTTCTAACTTTGAACTCAGCGGGCTTCATCATTGTCTTCCCTTAAGTTGCTTCGAGGGCTGTAGGAGTAGCAAACTTGAGTTTCTCCTCCTCAACAATGCAATCGGCTATGATGAATTATTCTTGATATGTACTCCATTACTCCTCTTTTATCTCGTATGCCTTATGAAGAATAATTATTTCATCAAGACACTTGTCTCAACACTAGATGACACTATGTACCTCTAGGAGACATTATCAAGAAACTCCTTTGCTATGTCTTTATCCGAAAGTCCACTTAGCAGATGGTTAAAAATGAATCCCCTAATGGTCACTATTAGACCGATCCCAAGGTTCATAGGCTACTTTATGAACTCTCGAGTTTGCAAGGTCATGGATGTAAATGGAGATGACCTATCTGTCCGTATGGTCATATCAATCACAACTATCTCCATAGCATTCAATATATCTCTTGCCCACTTCTTTGAATAGAAACCGATCAAGGTTTCAATGGTGACGCTGATTTTGTTGACTGAAAAGGTGACTTATAGATGATAATCTTTAAATCAGCACAAATGTATGATAACAGCGATACTAAAGCTATTGAATAGTATCTTCACTAAAAATTCAATCACACATATTATGAAATACCTGTGGGTTGAATACATAATATATGCAATTAGATCTTCACACATAAAAGCAGAGTACAAATCATCAACTCTCACGACACTATCACCTGTGGGCAATTAGATCATTCAAGCAATGACTTTCCTCTATCTTATGTCTTTATGCACATCTCAAAATCTCATGAAAGGCCAACACCTGTAGGCAAAATAATCCAATATAAGACAAGAAACATCCCTTAACGTGTAAGTAGAATAATCCAAAATACTGACTCAAAAGGCCAACGTGATGACTACATTCTCATCAGCACTTAAAAAGTTCACAAACACAAGGGATACATCTTTACATTATCTTCACATTCTTTATGGGCATATAGTATGTGATAATGTAACATTAAAAAATGCAAAAAAAAATTGAATGTATTGTTTCATTGTCACACACTTATGCTGAAAGACATTATCTGAAAACTTCATTTGAGGCTTTCGTAAAAGAAAAATCTCAGTAGAGTGACTATCGTGCGTCATCGAATACTAAATTGACCACCTAAGACACAAAAACCAAATGTGTCTCCCTTACGATAAGTTCGTTGCACGAAAATTCACTCAAAATGGCTTCAAAATGTCTCAATTCCTTTTTCGATCGACTATCATGTAATCCAGAATACTATCATGAGACTCGAGACACAAGAAGCTCATGTATCTCCCTCATACGATTTCCAAAGCATGAAAATTCATTCAAAATCAAATTCAAAATACCTTAATTCCTTTTTCTAGAGTTAAACTTTAATTTATTACTAATGTAATAAATCCAGAAAAATGAAAAAACTTACTTTATATATTTTTCGGACCTAGAAACTGACCAAAAACATCCCAGAGTACCCCTACGGGAAATCTAAAATTTTTGTGTTTTTTGTGAAAACCATTGTAGATCTGTACGATTAATGTCAGCATGACATCATCTGCCGACGTGGCAGCACACGTCAATGCACGCGCAAGGGTAGATGCGTTTGGGGCGTGCGCGTCACGCGCTAACCACACACAAGCACGCGTGCACTGTACAACGTGTGCAACGTGCATGCTACCCCGTGTCTCCATCATCCCATGCAGTGCGAACAGCCTGGATGTAGCGCGTCCATGGCACGCCCCCATCATCCCATGCTCGTGGGAGTGCGAGTCGCCCATGCAGCCGTCGCTTTGTGGAGAAATGCGTTGCGACTCCATTGGCGCATGCAACGCACACGCCAACCGTACGCACCCTTTGCATGCTATTGTAGACGTCTCCACCAACTTCCAACGCTGGAGGCAATTTCTGACATGTTAAGAAGCCGTTTTTCTCTCCATTCGGCCCGTTTTTTATCCTTTTTTATAGCTAGACTTATGTATACCACTTTTACGTAATTATATACGTAAAAATAACTAAAAAAGATTCAAAAACGGAAAAAAATCATATGAGATGAAAAACCAAAAAACTTCATTGTCGACAATCTGATTATGTAATCGCTTTGATACCACATGTAATACATAATGTAGACCTTATTACGTACTCCGAATCTACATGAAAAAATGAAAAATGAAGGTAATACAGAATACCTAATTTTGGTTCTATATCTGATTCTGATGCCAATTCCGAGCTCCAAACGATCACGAATCTCCCGAGACCTTTACAAAAAATGTTTATTGAGACATGGGTTAGGTCTTTTTATAGTTTTTTCAATATGTAAACTCTCTTAATAAGTCAGAGATTCTTTATGCTTGCGATTGATATGTGTAATTATAGGAAACCTTAACCTTTATATAGCTTCCATGTCAGACTTCCCCATTATAAGGTCGATATGGGTCTGGTTCACACTAATTGGGACCTATTTTTTATCCGAACTTCGACCTAATAATTTAGATTATTTATTGAACTATTTTATTATCTTTATTTGGATTAAATTACGTAACTTAACTAATAATTTATTTAAAAATCAAAAGTGCAATTAATAAAAAGACAAAATTGTCCAACATGTATTCAACCTAAAAACTTTACATTAGAATATTAAATTTCAGTCTATTTAGAATTGGACTTCACTGCAAGGATAGTCCACCTTCCGATTATTTAAATATCCAATCAATAGTTTTAAAGAATAATTATATATTATATAGTCTCATTTTTTATAAAATTCGCGGGATCGAGTCTTTTTCAGCTCATTGGTTCCCGACATCTCGTAGAAATAAAAATTCCTTATATTTTGGGTTAGATATGTGAAAAAAATTGTTGGAAAGTAGTAACTGTACCCCACTGTACTATTGTTTAGAACATGCCATCATAAAATTTAAACAAAAGAAAGGTAAATGTTAAGTATAGTCTCATGTTCAAGATTATGAAACGATGCTTTGGCCTTTATCTCTGAGAGGATTCTAGTCTCAGTGAGCGAAACTTCTAAACTTTGTGCCGCACCAATTTTAAAACTCATTAATTTGCCCGATAAGCAACGTTGAGACAACGTTAAATCCAATGTTAATTAGTTTACGAAACTTCTAAACTCTCTTGTTCTGATTTCCCTGCCAAAATCTGAAATTCCCAAGTACATAAAATTGCAATCTTCAATGAGAAAACTGAAGGAAAGTGTTCACATTATCAAACGCAATGTCGTTAATTGAGACCGGGCTCACAAACAAACTTACTAATTGGTTTTATATGTAAAATTACAGAGCTTATGCACCATAGTGACCACTGATTCGGAATATATTTCAATTGGGAAACAGAGATAGTAAATCAATCTATCGTCAATTGTAAGAAATTAATATTTGGAAGGTGTTATTGACGTTTCTTTTTCTTTTCTGATGATGAGGAATTATGGAAATCATGGTCATCTGATCCGATGGTTGTACGTGGTAGGACTCAATCCGTGGGCACTCCTAAGTTAGGTCAGCATCACCTGGCTACATTTGATTATTCCTGCCTCATGCAAACAAACAAACCCTGGAACCGTTTGGCCTCCAGGCTTTTATCTGCCAATACTTTGGAAGAAGCCAAGATTTAATCTACAGTACGTCCAAGAAACAGCTAATATGTGCAGTAAATACTGAAACGATGACTCTTTAATGAGATGCCATGCCATTTTTCGAGAAACTTTTACGTTCACGCAAAAGTTGTGACGAGAGGTCGCATAGAGCTGGGTGTCTGCCCAGTTCATCATAGCTTTGGTTAACCTTGCATTAATGATCTAGTAAAGAACAAAAGAACACCAGCTTGGTTTTGAGCCTTCCACCCTTTTATCTAAATCTTCTGAATCTACTTTGTTTTACGTGTCACATTGGGTGGTTAGTTATGAAAGACGAACAGGTCATTGAAATCTGATGCCGCCACTGTTCATGATGACTCGAATGACACAATCTTAAATGTGGAAGTTAGCTCCACCCGACAGCTGCTTATCCTTATCATCAAGTCGCGGTCCTTGCGTTTGATCACAGTTTGTAATTCAATAGCCTTAAATATCTCTGTTCCAATAACGTCCCTAATAGATGTATTCAGTATTCACTGTTCCGAGTTCTGGAGGTTGGTGAAGAGGTTGCACACATTTATATATAAAATAGACAAGGTCTTGCGGTTAGGTTATTCCAAAATGTTTTTTTATTATTTAATTTTAATCCACACATTTATATATAAATATATATAATTAGAATTTAAATAATATCTATACAGGCCTTACGTAGAGAGGGACAAAAGTAATTAGTACCCTCCGTTTTGACAGTGACCTGTGAATAGGACTATTATTAAGCCTCCAAAGTCAGAAAGTTTACCCCTGGGACTGGGAAAGAGTTGTGACGTGAATAATTACGGACTGTCATTTCCTCATATGGCCGTGTAATTAAATGCGCTTTTACTCTTAGCAATTGTTTGTTTCTTATGAGTCAGGCCCAAGCTGATGGGCTTGGGTGTCAATCTCGGCGTGTTCGGGTCAACTGATGGGTTGCACAGACTTCCGATTCTTTTTCATGAAAATGAATCAATTTCCCTCTTCTAATTATGAGATTCTAGCCAGAAATGTGTCAGTGCGACTGGGACGAGGGAGTCTAGATCTTCTGTCTAATATTATAGTATTTTATTGTATCCAATAAATCTCAGTCATTTATTTATGTAGATCCCGTATGGATCATGCGTGAGTCTCACGTAGATCTCGTAAAATAAATAATTAGGATTTTATAAAATAAAATAAGACAGAGTAATATTACACGGAGAATCTTTTATCGGAGGAAGGTGATTAGCTTATGCTAAATAATTCAATTTGCCTCCACCAGCCAGCTTGCTTTAGTACAATAAAAAGATTGATGGGCTATTTTGTGGCCTTCTTTTTGCCACCATCCTAAAGTGGACCTGTCAGGATGCCCTAATCCAGATAAATTAGATATATACTTTTTTGGGATATGCAATTTTTTAAATCTCATATTAATCTGTTAACTTATCACACCGATTTAAAATTTAAAAACAAAATTAAAGAGTATGTTCAATCCAAAATTTGAGCCTAAGAGGTGAAAACTCTTTTATGAAACCTTCACCGATCACCGCCGGTTGAACTACCCGACCCCTACCCCTGAAAGACGATTTTCTATTTTCTTAGGAGTAAGACTGTTTCGCCTGCGCTATGGTCCGGAGAATATATTTGAACCGCTTGTTTTTTTTTTTTAATTATTTTTTCTACAAGTCAACTTCCCAATTCAATAAAAATCTCATGTGTCTGCCATACGCCAAACAAAACTTTACCTTCTGGTTCCTCTAGGCAATAATTTGCAGCTAAAGGCTACAAAGTATCTGATTGATATGGAAAAGGAATGAGTTAGTACCTCGTCAATGTTTCATTTTTGTGACAGATGTGGGGTGGCATGTTAACACTTCGTCATATCATACAAAAGGAACCTCCTGAACTCACTTTGTAGTTCAGAATGATCACAGGTCCCTTAGATTGGAAGAGCCACAGTAACCTGGGACGCCATTTTTCTCCATTCCTCTCAGTGTAAGACATTGGGAGTATGATTATTATGGGACATCCAAGATCCCTATTAGGGGACAAGTCGGAAGGAATGGGGTTCCTTTTGTCCTGGATTGCCACTTACATCCATTAAGTCTGCATGTCAATGCACCAGATCCTAATCCTTTGCACTTGTGAAGGGAAAAAAAGAGAGTTCCAGAGGTTCTCATCCAAACTTGGCATTCCTGTTTATAAAGTGAGAGGATCTTTTAATCTTCCGTGATTCAAAGTTTCATCAATGTCTGGTCTTTTTCAAACAGTACATTTCTTCAAGACATTAGATAGACAAAGCTATTTGCCAATGTCATGCAAAATTGGTCCCGATATGCAGACCAAATTTGGATGAAATGGTCCAAACAATAGGAATTTCGGGTTTTGTTGACTTGAGCCAATTCTTACATTGTCCGTGCGCTATGCTAGAAAATAGAAAAGTTGTACAAGTTCAGTTCAGTTTTCGTTTCGTTTCCTGAATTGCAAATGAACCAAAACATATTTCACTTCATCAAAAACTTCTTGGCAACTCAGATCGGTTTCTGGTTTATCACTCTCTATAACGTTGTCCAAAACCAACTCACTGTGATTTCTTTGTATAGCGAACAAGTTCAGTAGAACATGACGAGCTGTCCCCCACTACCAAAGGAAAAGGGAACATAGTATTCAGAAAGATGATCGTAGTCGCTGCTTAATCAAACTGATTTGATCCCTTTAGCAAGGCCATTAACATTATACTTTTTTTCCCTATTTCCTGTAAATTATGAGAAGGGGTTGCTTGTTGAAGCTGTCACAACGCGGAATCCTGCTTTTCTTGACAAAAGATTCAAGGAGGATGAGTTGGATTGTCTTCTCCAACGTCTCTTTGGCAGCATGAACTAGAGAGACGTGCCTACTTGCTTCCTGTTGTCATTGAAGGCCCATTCTGTTTCCACTTAAAAAAATTTAGATTCTCCTTGGATTTGACTATCCTTTTAATGCAGACCACATTTAAAGTCCTTTAATTGACGAGACCAGCTACGTTGATTTCTAAAATAGTAACTGAGAAAGAAAGTGAGATTTCAAGTAATAATGAATTGTCTCAGTTGCGTTTCTGGCCGTGCCTGTGCTTCCCTCCAATTTAACTCCATTCATTGTTCAGTCTCCGTCTCAATTAAACTCCAATAAATTCTGCCGAAATTGAATATCATTGGAGAGAAGTTTCACTTTCTATCAATTAACCAACCAGACAGTAATATCGTTGGGAATCTCTAACGTGAAAGACAAATTATCATAAATTAGAATTTAATGACACTTTCTGTAAATTTAGTGAAATATAATACTACCATTTATCTTGGTAATATAATATCATTTTTACCCTCAATAAAAATGAAAATAATTTATTATTTATATGTTTATTGGAGCTATTTTTATTTAACATCAAATTAAAATGAGAGATTTCAGAAAATATGCCTGGAAGCACAGAACAAAAATTTCATCGTTGATGAGACGCAATAAAGTAGGATGGGAGATCGTAAGGAATTGAAATACGATAAGGAAGTAAAGAGGATGGTAGGGCAAATGTTAGGGATAAAAGAATAAAAATAAACAAGATAAAAATTTATATTGGAATGAAAACTCAATACTCATTCCCCTTGGTGGGTTTAGTAGATTTTCAAATTTAATGCGATAAATTCATTCCCCTGTAATTGAAAACTTCAAAACAAACACTGTTTTTTACAATTATTTTATTCATTCATTACCAAACCCTCAAATCAAACATCCGCTAAGTTTTTTTTAAGTGATTTATTAAATTCTCATAGTAGTTATTGTCATTTTCTAATTAATATTTAATTATTATCTTTAATAATTAATTAGTGGATAATGTCATTATCTATTAATTTTCAGTTAGAGGATAGTGGGTTACACCCACGTTTGCCTTTTTTCCATTCAACTTTATATAGCCTATGCTACCAATCTCTATGTTCACGGTTCGAAATCTAAAAGGGTGTTTAGTTTGAGGGTTTGGAAACAAATGAATGAAATAATTGTAAAAAAAAATGTTTGCTTTGGGATTTTCAATTCCAGGGGAATAAATTTATCTCATTAAATTTAGGAATCTATTAAACCCACTAGAGGTGAGTATTGAGTTTTCATTTCAATGTAAGTTTTTTATCACGTTTTTTTTTTTGCTCTTTTATCCTCAACCTTTGCCCTACCATCCTTTTTACTTCCTTATCGCCTCTCAATTCCTTACGATCTTCCATCCTACCTTATAGCGTCTCATCAACGAAGGAATTTTTCGTTCTGCGCCTCAAGGTATATTTTCTAAAATCCCTCGTTTTAATTTGATATTAAATGAGCTGGATAGAATCTGGTTTCATCTCATTGTAAATGGAGCCTTTGCTCCTTTTTTCTTATATATTCTCGTTTTGTGATTTAATCAAGAGAATAACCAATCTGCTATATGGTTTGATGATGTGAAAGTGCATATGGTTATAGATTGAACGAGAATCATAAAACCAATCTACTCCTTTTTTCCCTTTATAATTATTGTTTTGTGATTTAATTTGATTTTTCGTATATGGTTTTAACTCTTTCGTATAAGCAGCTCTATTGATAAATAATCATATAGCTCATCTAATACGCGAAAATTGCGATTAATTTTTTTGACAAAATTGATTAATTTTTTTTACAAACATATGGAGATAGCCCCAATAAACATATGAAGGGCAAATTATTTTTATTTTTATTGAGGGTAAAATGGTATTATATTATCTTTCATTCCTATTAATGCAACAATCAAATAACATTATTGGTATTAATACAGAAACATAAGTTACAAACCAAACATTATTTTTTATTTTTCATACTCATCCTCATCCTCTTTTATTATTATACCCATATACACAGCCAACCCTGTGCTCAAATCAAACCAAACGCCTACTCAATGTCTTAAAATGGGTATTTCTTGTTTCAGTTAGTTTTTACAAAACGTATCTACTTACTATTGTCCTCATCATGTGCTTGTTTTCTCTGAAAAGATAAAATTTCACATATTGACCATGTAGCTGAAGTAGTTCCTCTTCGTGGTAGGGGTAGGCATTATGTTTCCATAAATTCCTCCTCTTGTCAAAGTTATGTCAACTTATTAGTTTACATTTCTTTACTTTCCCCTGATCTCTTGCGTAAAGAAATTGTCTTGTGAATTTGTTATATTCACACTATAGATGAAGTACATCTTCTTTTGCACTTCCCCGCGGTGGCTTTATAGTGCTATGATTGTGGTCACTCTATGGATCTTAATATGATAGATATACGTGGCCATTATTGATTTAATGACTGTTTGAATATCAAAATTTTAACTCTTGTGACCAAAATTAATATTTTTGTCAATAAAAAATGTCAGTAGTGAACAATCAATTACCATTTTAACATGTAGCAATAATGGAATGTGTTGGACATCCAAATATAAGATGCTTCTACTTCCCTTAGACTCGATATGCTTTCTCTGTATTCTCTCAATCACTACTCCTAAAATCGCTCAGTTGTAAATTTGAGATAGTCTAAATATAATATCCCTCCTCTTTTGGAATGTTACCCTCCTTAGTCCATTATTTTGCCTCAACAGTAAGTGTTTAATTTCCTATCATTCTTGTTTTTCTTTCAATCTCCACCTTCATTGTAACTGTCGGAGCAGCCTTAACTATGTGCGACAAAGCGAGTCAAAACTTAGGGTTTGTAAAAATTTGTTGAATGTTGTCTTAGGTATATATGGAGGTATAATTACATGAGAGCTCGGATGTAAGATTTTTGAGTCTAATCTTTGTGATTTGGCGTTCCATATGATCATCGTTATCATCCTCTTCCCTCTCCTCGTTGTTTTTGGGATAAATTTAGTTCTTACGCACTCTCTTCTTCTCGTACATGCATCCTTGGTTGACATTCCTAATGGGTGAAAACCTAAGCTTCTCATATCGAAAGGGCAACTTTTCTTTTTCTAAATTTGACGTTCAGTTTCTTAACTATTCAAGGCCTCAACTGCTTTTCTTGCTTCAACTTCTTCCGAGAATAGAAGCTATATTGTATTCCATTTGTGCAAATTTCACAAAAAAACTAAATCTAATTTTAAACTTTATATAAACTATATCAAACTCAAATTAAATCCTTCAACACCAAGCCATCAACTCAATTCACCTTTTTAACTATTCGCACTTTGGGCGCCTCTTGCCACATTCATTAGCAACATACATTTCTTATAGAAGCTGCAAGAAAATACCGAAGTAATCAAAAATATGATAGCTTCGCCGCGTACAATCTACTCAAGTTGATGACATTGGTGATGTAAGCGAGACCTTGGACAATCGAGCAAGGCCAGGCAGAGAACTAGTGTTGGCCCCTAAATTTTTTTTATTTATTTAAGCATGTCTAAATTATTTTAAGGTATTGTCGTAAATTATTTTGAGGTTTTAGCTCTTAAGAAATGGAAATTAAATGATGGATTATGTTTAAATTAGAGTGGAGTATGTTGTTAGAAATTAAATGAATAAGATGGTGTAAGGGCATTTTGGGTAGATCACAAATGTTTTTAAAGTTTAAGGCTTTTTAGGGAGGGCTAAATTGGTCCTTTGAGCTTGTTTTAAAGCATGAAGAAGAGAGTTAAATGGAGCCAAAGTTTGTGGTCGTATGGATTAAGAAAGAGTACAAAAAAATTGCTTGTTTAAAGAGAATGAGTAAAACGACGTAGTTTTTGGCTAGGGTATTAAGATAAAAAACAAGTTACCTAAGTCATTTGAAAGAGATGTTTCAAATTTTTCAAAGAGAAAAGAAAGAAGGAGTCATTTGGTGAGAAGAAGAAGAAGAAAGAGAAGAAGAAGAAGAAGAAGAAGAAGAAGAAGAAGAGAGAAGAGAGAAGGAGAAAGGTTAGGGCTTTAGTTCATCTTGCTTTAGAAAAGAGAAGTAAAAGGAAGAAGAGAGGTTAAATCTTCCATTAGAAGCCAAAGGGGATTTTCGTGGGTTTCATCCCAAAGGTAAGAAAATGTGAAATCTTTTGGAATTATGGATGGGTTTTGGTGTAAATAGCTTAGGAAATTGATGGGTAAAGTTAGATAAGTTAAATTTCATGCTTACATCTCCTAAGAATGGCAAATTTTGATATCTCATGTTATATGGGATGATTTTGTGTTTGATGAAGGTCAAGAAAAAGAATTTGAGTAAAAGGAAAGGCCAATTGTTCAAGCTCCTAGCTAAAGGAACAAGGTGGGTAATATTTTAATGATTGAGATAATAGGCTACTCAATTGTTTTGAAATAAATGTCATTGAAGGTTTTTGT
>JANTPM010000005.1:41482258-41493174 GCA_025434745.1 Erythroxylum divaricatum | reverse complement strand
GAGATAGTGAAATCTCAGAAGAAACTCTGAGGACTGGACGTAGCCCACGGTTTGGGGTGAACCAGGATAAATCTTCGCGTCTACCACTCTTACTCTCTATCTCTATTTTAGTTTCAAATTTTATCATTACTTACTTTTCATATACATAGCATTGAAAAGTTTGATTAATCAGAATCTATAAAAAATTCTGTAAAGAATTTTATTTCTAACAAATAGTTCTGAAAAGAGTTATCAAAAAGGGGAATACACAATTCAACCCCCCCTTCTCGTGCATTCTAATATCGTTTTCTAAGTGCTGTATTAATGTGTGATTCACTTCAAAGTAGCTGAGAGCATTAGGAGAATAACAGATAATATCAGGCTAAAATTGAAGAAAATTAAAAGTTTATTTTATAGCCACTTTTTGAAGTTTGGATTATAATTAAAAAAATTAAAAATTTAAGTATTTTATTGCTATTTTTTAGAGTTCAGATTATAATTAAAAAATTAATAAAAATTGAGCTTTTTTAGACAATAATATAAATATTTATATATAAAGAAAGAGATGAAATGTTATGAATATTATACCATTATTACTATCGATACTTGATTAAGTTATGGTACCATATTATATCGGTATCGGCCAATACTAAATTTTTTAATAATTTTTTAACTTAATAAATTGTCCCTAATTTTTTTAAAATTGCAAAATAGTCCTTAAATATATATTATACTATATAATTTATAATTTTACATCAACCTCATCTTCAAAAATTATAATTAATAGAAATTTAAAATAATAATAATTTATTTATTTTTATTAATATTATTTTTTGCGTATTTCAAATATAAATAATAACTCTAATTAATATAGAAAAAGATCATTTATTAATCACAAAGATATAAACTTATAAACAATACAAAGTATTTAAACTATTACAATTTCATCATTTAATAAATTATAATTACATTAAAACATCAAATAAAAATAATAAATATTCATTATTATCTAACAATTACAATTTACAACAAGAGTTCGTATCAATGAACTAGTTAGAAGTAAAAAAATGAAGCAAAAATATTTAAAATTATATTGTATACATAAAATTTAATATATACATCAAAATAAGTGAAATTAAGAGAAGAAAAGAAACAAAAATCTAAAACTTCATTCAATTGAATACTCACTCAAATTATATTGACTCCAATTCTTATTTGATAAAAAATTTTCATCATTAAGAGGAGTCTCATCATCACAATTATTCAAATTCATTGCACCAATGACATGTCAATATTTTCTCATCTAAGATTGTCTTGCAAGTTACACTCATCTATCAAACTTAGTTACTCATAAACCCAATCCGCCAAAAGATTTATATGATCAATGCAAATTAGATCTACAGAATTACTTGTTTTATTAAGAGTTACAGTAAATAATAAAATTAAATTATTAAAAAGTATACATTTCCTAAAACTTTAAATTGTATCGAACAAAGACTAAGTTATTCAATCTTTTATGCCCCAATCTACTCCTTTTCTTGGAATAGATGAATTTAAATGTGCTTCAATTTCTTTCACAACCTGTTGCACTCACACATTAACTTAGAATTAGAATTACAAACCTTTGCAATTCTAGAATACTAGTTTCAAATTGATTTCACCAAGAAACAGTAAATCGTAAGATAACAAAAGTTGCGTTATAAATAAAATAAAGTAATAAGTAATTTTCAAAAAGTAATAAAAGTGAAAAAAATATATACCTAAAGAAAGTCTTATTCTTTGTCGAATAGCAATTGCATCTTAAAATTCCTATAAGATTGCTTATAAAGCTCCATTTGCGAGCTCAGGAAATCTTGAATCATCTCATGGGCAACAGTTGATGTAATAATTAGTAGCATTCCCCAATTAACTTTAATTTTCTTTATAAAACCTGATCTGAAATAAACACTAGGATTCAAAAATACCTTAGCTGCAAATAACAAAGAGTAAAGTTGTTTTTCCCAATCTATCATTGATGATTGCAAGATAAGGGGTGTACAAAGAAGATCTATTTTCATATTGTCCTTGATTGCTTCGTTTGCTCTCCCCATGACATCAAAAAATAACTCATTGTTGTCTTTTCATTACCATCAGCCAAACAAAGCATTCTCACCAAATATTCACAAACTCGAATAACAAATTGACATTAAGACTAAAATTTAGTATCTTCAAGTATAATTCTAGAAACTTCCAATCTAGTATGCTAAGATGCAACTCACTTATCACATGTAAACATCTGTCTTATTTCTTTTTTATCATAACAAAACACTAAAGTGATAAGAAATTCGTTGCAAATCTTGTAACAGCAGGACTAAACAAATTCTTATCATTGGTAAAATTCTTTTTCATTAAATTCAAGACTCATACACGATTATAGATGAACTTGGTTACCTTCATAGCTATCTACAAGGTCTCATCAATAATACAAAAATACCTAGCATCTCTTATATTTTCTAACATTAAGTCAATACAATGTGCAATACAAGGAGTCCAAAAATGAATTATATTAATAATCAGCTCGTGTATCCTATTTATCTAACTATCACATATGATTGAATATCTATAAGTAGCTCAATCCATTTTTCTTTCTTCCAAATAACTTTTAATTTCAAAAACTAAGTAACTCAAAATTTTACTTTTGTAGTCATCAATAGAAGGATGTTTGTATCCTGGACCATAAAAGGTTATAGCATCTACCATAGGCCGATAATAATAAGATTGGGAAGCATTAAATGATGCAAATGTATCATATTATCATTTAGCTATTGTCATATCTACATTACGAGTCGCATCTCTTGATTGCATGACACTACAAACTAAAAGCTGGGCTCCAGGAATTGCTCATGGTGCAAAAAAATTCGTCACTTGCCTTCTTCTTTTTCTAACATCAAGTCCAGATGTAAAATTTACTTCTTATTGAGAAGAAACACTACTACTACCACCTTTAAGATTTTCACTATCATCATGAATATTAACAAATGGACTTTCATTACCTATTTCATAATTCAATTTCTCCTTTTGTTTTCTTGGGATGATATTCATGAAACAAAGTTTTCATTTGTTACTTCATATCATGACTTACTTTTTTACAAGCTTCCACATCTCTTTTAACCCCAACTAATACTTCTTTAATCGAGTAATTCCCTCAATTTTCAAATGCTTGTTACAAAACAAGCAAGTGATAGTATTCTTTATAATGGGGACCAATGTAGCATGAGCCTAAGCTGGATCATTATATCACCCTGAAGTGGTTAAATGTTCATAATACTTGAACTTTTTTCCATTTATCTGTAAAAATAAATGATGATATATATCAAAATAAAGAACATATAATTTTATTATCAACTATTATTACAAAATATGTATTGCTTAACTCAAAAGTCTAAACTAACACAATATCACAATACACATGTCCATCTTATATAATATAACTCGTTTTGTATGATTACTTCATACATAATTCAATTTCATCCACACAAGTCACCAATAAGTCAAAAACTAATAATTTAAGTATTCAATATATATTCAAGTATTCAACATATATAATTACATAATACATATGTTTATCTTGTATAATATAACTCATTTTGTATTATTACACTGTACACAATAATACAAAATGAGTTATATTATACAAGATGAACATGCATATTGTGTAATTATATATGTTGAATACTTAAATTGATAGTTTTTGACTTATTGGTGAATTATACTGGAGAAAATTAAAGTGTGTTGGATGAAATTGAATTGTGTATGATGTAATCATACAAAATGAGTTATATTATATAAGATAGACATGCGTATTGTGTAATTGTGTTATTTTGGACTTTTAAGTTAAACAAAACATATTTTGTGATAATAGTTGATAATAAAATTATGTGTTCTTTATTTATTTTTATAGATAAATGAAAGAAAGTTCAAATACTCCTAAACATTTAACCGCTTCAGAAAGATACAATGATCTAGCTTGAGTTCATGCCGAATTGGTCTCTGGTATGAAGAATCATATCATTTGCTTGTTTTGTAACAAGTATTTAAAAAGTAAAGAAATCACCCGATTAAAGAAGCATTTAGTTAACACTAAAGGAGATGTAGAACCCTGTAAAAAAGTAAGTCATGATGTGAAGTGACAAATGAAAACTTTGCTTCAAGAATATCAACATGAGAAAGACAGAAGACAGAGATTGAATTATGAAATTAGTAGTGGAAGTTCGTTTACTGGTGTTTATGACGATAATGGAAACGTTGAAAATGGTGGTAGTAGTAGTAGTGTTCCTTTCTAGTAAGAAATAAACGTTGCATTTGAACCTGATGTTAGAAAAAGAAGAAGGTAAATGATGAATTTTTTTGCACCATGAATAACTCTAGGAGCCCAATTATCAATTCGTAGTGTCATGCAATCAAGAGATGCAGCTCACAATGTAGATATGACAATAGTTAGATGGTGGTATGATACAAGTGAAGCATTCAATGCTTCTCAATCTTACTATTATCAGCATATAATGTATGTTATAGTTTCTTATGGTTCGAGATACAAAGCTCTTTCTATTAATGACTACAAAAGTAAACTTTTGAGTATTTTAGTTTCTTAAATTAAAAGTTATTTGAAAAAAAGAAGAATGGATTGGACTACTTATGGGTGTTCAATCATGTGTGGTGGTTGGACAAATTGGAGACATGAGCCTATTATTAACCTTTTTATTTATTATGCAAATGACTCAATGTTTTTAAAGTTTATTGATGGATTTGACCTTGTTAGGAATACTGATACTTTATTTGAGATATTTAATAAAGCTGTAAATGAAGTAGGGCTATAAAATATTGTTTAGTTTATTACTAACAATGATTCCGCTTATAAAGCAGCAAGAAGATGGTTACAAAACAAGAATAATTCTATTTTTGGACTCCTTGTACTGCACATTACATTGATTTAATGCTGAAAAATATAAGGGATGCTAGTTATTTCCTATTAATGATGAGACTATACAAAAAGTCAAAAAGGTGGCCACGTTCATATATAATCATGCATAAGTCTTGAATTTAATGAGAAATGATTTAACCAACAGTAGAAATTTGTGTTGTCCTACTGTTATAAGATTTGCAATGAATTTCTTATCACTTTGGTGTTTTGTTATGATGAAGAAAGAGTTGAGATAGATGTTTACAAGTTAATAGTGGGTTGCATCTTAGTATCAATTTGTTATTCGAAATTGTGAGCATGTGGTGAGAGCGATGAAAAGAAAAAATGGGTTTTTTTATGCCATGGAGAGAGAGAAAAAAGCAATCAAGGTCAATATAAAAAATAGAATTTCTTTATAAACACCTTATCTTGCAGTCATCAATGACATATGGTAAAAGCAACTTTATTCTTCGTTGTTTGCAACTATGAAATTTTTTAATCATAGTGTCTATTTTAGACCAAATTTTTCAAAGAGAACTAAAGTTAATAGGAGAATGTTATTAACTATTACAACAGTTGTCGCCCATGAGATGATTCAAGATCTCCTAAGCTCACAAATGAAGCTTTATAAGCAATCTTCTGAAGATTGTGAGATGTCAATTGCTATTTGACAAAGTGCAAAACTTTCTCTAGTTATATTTTTTCACTTTTGTTACTTGTTGAAAATTAATTATCATTTTGTTTTGTTTATAACGCTACTTTTATTGTCTTACAACCTATTTTTTTTATAGGATCAATTCGGAATTGGTGTTCCAAAATTGCAAAGGTTTGCAAATCTAATTTTAAGTCAATGTGTAAGTGCAACAAATTGTGAAATGAACTAGAACACATTTGAATTTATCCATTCCAAAAAAAGGAATTGATTGAAGCACAATATATTGAATAACTTGGTCTTCATTTGTTATAATTTAAAGCTTCAAAAAAGGTATGTTATTATCATTATTAATTTAGATATAATCTCCTATAATTTTTTAATAATTAATATTTATTGTTTATTAGGACTCTTAATAAAACAAGTAGTTTAGTATATCCAATTTACATTGATAATATCGACCTTTTGGCGAATTGGGTTTTTGATAGACCAGGTTTAGTAGATGTGAATGACTTGAAAGATAATATTAGATAGAAAAACATTGACATTTTATTTGGTGCATTGAATTTGAATGATGACGAAGATGTAGCTCCTGTCACTGATGAAGATTTTACACCAAATGATAATTAGGGTTAGTGCAGTTATAGTGGGTATGCCCTTAAGATGATTGAATGAAGTTCTATGTTTTTGTCTCTCCTCTTCTTTTAATTTTACTTATATTTGATGTATATGTTAAATTCTATATATGCAATGTAATTATATATGTTTTAGTTTCAAGCTTTGCTTTTACTTGATTGTTTCTTCATCACGAGCTATGTTGTAAATTGTAATAGTTAGAGTTAAGAATATCTATTATTCTTTTTATTTGATATTTTGAAGTAATTATTATTTATTATATGATGAAATTATAATATTTTAAATACTTTGTATTATTCTTAATTTTATATTTATATGATAATTATCTTTTTATGTTAATTGTGGTAGTTATTTATATGTGAAATATCTAAAAATTAATGTTAATAAAAAAATAAATGGTTATTTTAAATTTTTATTATGATTTTTGAAGACATGATTGATGTAAAATTATAAAATATACAGTACAATACACTAATGAACTATTTTGCAATTTTTAAAAAATTCTAAAAATATTTTATAAATTTAAAAAATTGCCCGAAATAATACCCAGTATTGACTAGTACCGATACAATATTGTATCCAATTCGATACTAAGGCCAGTACAGTATTCATAACATTGGGCTTAGTAAGAGCAGCAGCAACGATGGTGGAGATAGGAGGAGTAGTGGACAACAACAGGCGAAGGAGGAGGGAGAGTTGAACAACAACAGGTGGAGGAGGGAGAGGCAAACAATAAGTGGGGAGGCGCAATGGAGACTGGAAAGGGAGGCAGACCAGCAGGCGGGGAGTCACAATGGAGAGGGCTGGTGGTGTTGCAGTGATGGCTAGAAGATGGCAACGACAAGCGAGAATGGTTAGAGGAAGAGAGAAAAAATCGAGATTGAGAGAGGTGAAAGGTGCGACTATGGGCTGAAGTGAGTAATAACGTTCTATTTCTTGGTCGGTATGATACCTTCTCGTTGATATCGGTATTCATATCTTTGGCTGAACTTGATGCTTATCACAACACGCTCTTAGATGTTACATTTAAAGACATAAAAGATAAAAAATTTAAAAGAATTTTGCTTCAATTGTTGAGTATTATACACCTGATAAAGCATATATAATAGTCTTCCCCAAACCATATATATGGTTTTTATTAGAATAACCTAATAAAAAGTCTTTTTTATAAAAATTTAATAGTATATTATATTTTTTATAATGAATAAACTATTAAGTGATTTGCATTTTCTACCCTATATTTAACAGTACAAGTTGGGCTGAGGCATAAAGTGATATAGAAGCTGAAACAATACAAGTTTTATGCCAACTTAGATAACTCAAAGCTAACTTAAAGCTCTAAGTTATGTCTGCAGATACATAACATATTCAGGTATTAGACAAGTTTTATGCCAACTTAGATAACGCAAAGCTAACCTAAAGCTCTAAGTTATGTCTGCAGATACATAACATATTCAGGTATTAGACAAGTTTTATGCCAACTTAGATAACCCAAAGCTAACCTAAAGCTCCAAGTTATGTCTGCAGATACATAACATATTCAGGTATTAGACAAGTTTTATGCCAACTTAGATAACTCACAGCTAACCTAAAGCACTAAGTTATGTCTGCAGATACATAACATATTCAGGTATTCTTTAAAAGAATATATCATTACACCGTAAATTTTGTATCTATTACTTACCTCTTCATACATTTCCAGTGAACCCCAGTGATCATCTACACCGAACAAGAAAGCAAATTTACCCTTATTTTCTCTCATGAATGCCCAGTCCAGTGGTCCTGAAAGCTAGCATAAAAGAATCATAATAATTGACACTAGGTTGCAGACATAAGTTATATAACTTCTACACGAACATTACTGCCCACTCAATCCTCTAACTAGAGTTGAAGAGGCAATATGTTATGAAATAAATGTACCTAATATGCCAAACAGGAGCAATTTGTAGGAGACAACACTAAATTTAATCCTCAAAAAGTTGCTAGAACTTTTCTCATATAAGCGAGAATACCTCTGTGAATTCCCCTAGTGCCAAAAAGAGCATGTTCCGAAAGGTATGGTACTGTTAACAAATGAAAGAGAAGGAAATTATTTTCAAAACACTTGTGAAAATTAGGCATGGCAGACACTTATTGCCAAAGAAAAGAACTGCTTGCCCTCTGAATTTGGAAGGGCAAGCTCAATATGTAACTAGAACGCAAGCTAGCTCTTATACCGCCAAATTAGTTCACTATACCCGCAGCAAGTGACTGCATGTAGCATCAATAGCTGTGGCAGACCATGACTTCCCAACAGATTTTGACACAAGTAATCTTGTAGCGCACTTTGGTAACAATCCCAAGGATGCTATGCAGAAACTAAGTAGGAAACAGAGAACAGGCAACCTGAAATGTGGAGAAATGTGTTGTAATATCTTTATTCCCAATAATAAAATATGCAACATAAGTAAAAATAAGAGGCCAACTCTGTATTAACACAAACTTCAGAAAAATTGGTAACCTTTATAAGTGAAAATCCTGGAACCTAAATTTAAATTACAGTAATTTAGATGAGATGACGAAAGAATATCGCTCAATTTGAAATTTTATAGATTTATGACAAGCCAAGTCAGATATCCACCAACTAAGATAATGAAATAAAGACCTTAAAGGGCAAAAAGGAAAATGGACAACAAAACATGCAAAGTAAAATGTAGGGGATTAGTAGTAAAACAACTCAAGACATAGGAAGAGCATTACCTGAAAACTTTCTTGTATAGAATCTGTGTCTTCGACAGTGGGTTAAACATCAGATACGGATATAATCCTGCACAATATATCACCTAAAATTCCATAGATAGCATAAACAACAAAATAAGTCATTTTCTGGCAAACATGGAATGTACATCTACTGAAACCATGGAAAAGGCAAAAGGAGGTTATCACCTTCTCCGGATACCTTTTCAGTGTTTCCATGGACATGTATGCACCAATGGAATGGCCAACCTTCATAAATAAATTATTTGTCAATGACTTTAAATAACTGCAGTTTCGAAACTATTACGAGAAAGGTGGGTCTATTGCATGTAAGAATAACTGAAGTGAGCAAGTATATAAATATCAATTTTAACATTCCATTTCGTTTTATATTTAATTAGATTTATTTAAATTATTTTTTAGATTTCAAAATTACAAGAGAGTTTGACCTCTCCATCTACTTTTTTGTTTTCCTTATTAGTCTTTTTCATTTTGGGAACTTATAGTGAACTTTAATGTATCTTGTAACTATATATCTAGGTAAGGTTAGGAAACTATTATCTAATTTCCATTGTCCAAATCATTCAACACAGGCACGAACAAAATCATTTTAAGTAATGTTTTCATTAGTTATCCCAAACTCCGATGCACGAGAAGAGTATTCTATCGTAAAGATAACTCTTCTCATGCCACCTGCCTAAAAGGTAATGCAAGCCATCTAAATCTATCCATAAAGGACACCAGGATTGAAAAAGAAAAGTACAACAAGAATATGGCCTCACCAGCACAATAGGAAGGTCGTCTTTTAACAGTTGTTGTCTAACGAAATCCACCTGTGAACATACAACAATAAGTGGAATTCAAGAATAAAAGTCTAAAATTATTTTATTCGTAGTTATTAGAGTATCTCATATTGACTTAAGCATAAAATATTAAAGGGCTAATAAGTGATAAGGGTCAACTATCCAAATGACTAGTTCTAGTCATTTTGCCAATAGTTGACCCAAGTTCAGTTCTAATAGTAAAACAGTAAAAGGTTTCAAAAATCTTGTATGCTTCCTTGTGTGCACATGAGGTGTGTGCCTTTGGTTTGATGCAAATAACACGCACCAATTCGAAAATATAACTAGATAACTATATAGAAACTTCTAAAGGTGGCGAAGGAAATAAAATATAAACAGCATGCTAAATTGTCCAAAAAGAAAAACGCTTATGATATGTGTAGAGGCCAATACAAAAAGTCAGGATATACCTTATGATCAATTTGCTCTTGCAACGAAAACAACTTTCCCCGCTCCCAGTTCTGGAAAAAAAGAAAATTTTAGCAAGATATATGCTTTGATGTAACCAATAAAATAAAATACAAAAACAAGTTTTTGGTGCATGAGATGCCTCTCTTCTTGCACCCAAAACTCGCTCTTCTTTCATATCTCATCTTTGCTTCAATAATGTGTAACAAAAACATAATTCAGTCAAAAGCCAAAAGAGTTTCTCAGTGTGTTAATTACCAGACAAAAATATAAACTTTATATAAAGTTTCAAAAAATATAAACTTTACAGAAAACTTCAATTTTAGCACAAATTTAATTTTTGACTAACAAAATGCATCAATTTTGAAAACTTAACAAGTGTAACACAAATTTAAGGTGAAAAAATAAGTTTTGTTAAAAGTTTCTCTCGGAAACTATTAAGAAGAAAATAGTTAAGATGCTTTAAAAGGAAATTTTCCAACACAGGCATAATGCTCATTTAAGTCATGACTCATGAACAATGTCTAAATCTATTTTGGTAGAAATTAGCAGAGAATAATCGATTTAAGATCAGTATAAAATTTTTAAAAAAATTTTACATTACATGTCTAATTATGTCTCTTGTAGTCAGTGTTGAAAAATAGCAGGTGTTAGAGTAGTGCCCTAAAGGCAATCCCCTTTAGCGCATTTTGTTCATAGTCATGTACAGACTTTATGAATAAAT